>CM037875.1:31557420-32152420 GCA_021292105.1 Anadara kagoshimensis | reverse complement strand
AAATATCCAAAAGACCAAAATATATTTAACCAACTTTAGCTTAGAAAATACTTTGCTATCTAGGTAAAACCAACAATAACTTGCGCGGCAATTATGCGCTGTAGCAACTCCTATTTAAGGGCGTTGAACTTCATTAGGAGCTATTACAATGCGCCACTTAATTAACTGTTGTTTCACTGTGTAGTTGTTATTATTATTATATAATTAACTCCCTTGACAATTCACGTGTACTAAATTGTCTCCCTTGCGTTGTCAATTCTCGCCAGATTTCAAACATTTACAGGTAGTTATGCCCAGATGTCAAAGGTGTCCTTAACAATCGAATACAAAGTTCATGTACTACTGCAGAAAACGTGCAAAAAACACCATTCTATTTTCTCAATTAAAGAGACATGAAACAAGCAAATTCAGTGAATTAGAATCCCCCGCAAGTAGGTACTTTTTGCACTTATATTCGTAGGCTATTCAACATCTTCAAAATAATTTTGGTTTCATATTTTTTATCAAAGCACTACTGATGAGGAATTGTATTCCGAAACGGCCGTCTAGTGCTGTAAAATTAAAACTGGTATAATATGTAATTTAAACCCCTGAGCCGATATCTCTGCTGGTGGCTGGTGCCCCGAGGATATCACCAACTCAGTAGGCAATAATTTCGTATTATTGTCAGAAATATACTATAATTGTCTAAATTTCCTGCAAGTAAAAATTTGAAATTTCTCAAAAAATAAGGTATACTCCCTCATGCAAAGTATTTCCTTAGCTTAATTTGGTAAAATATATTTTGGTCCTTTGGGTAGCTATTCAACATCTTCAAAATAATTTTGGTTTCATATTTTTGATCAAAGCACTACTGATGAGGAATTGTATTCCGGAACGGCCGTCTAGTGCTGTAAAATTAAAACTGGTATAATATGTAATCAAAACTACCAGGAAAATGAGCGATTAAACTCGGGTTGATAGTATGCGCATCTCCTATCAATGTTGATGCTTTGCATAAAACAATATTTCATAAATTGGTGAAATACTCCGGAGAAAAAATTTTGACGGACGGATGTACGGTAGGACGAAAAATCATCTTAAGTATCCCTTCTTTCTTCGCAAGGTGGATGTTAACAAACAGCAGACTTAAATTTTAATTGCATAAAAGGTTTACGTCATCAAAATAAATCACGTCACACAATTCTGACATTTTGACAATCTTAATTCTTAAAAGCTCTATAACAACAAACAAAAATGCGTGATTTCAGGAAATTATCAGAGAGAGAAACACAATGCCTGCGTCATTTCAAAAACATTTCTGTTTATCGATCCGTCAGGACTGAAAGTGATTCATTTTATCCCATTACTCTGAAGTAAGACAGCCAGCCATGTTGTCTGTTGGACTTCATATTATGTAATGTTTGTATCTTTGAATGAATAAGATCGCCTAGATATTGTATCATCAATCATTCATTAAATATAGGCAAACAACATTGACCTGTCTGTTTGACCTTTGATTTACATATTCATTATGGACAAGTTAATTTTAAGTTATAGGGACCAAGCGTGTAAGTTTCGTCTATTTGATATGAAAACTAATCATGGACAATATGTATACGTATAAACTGTTTCATATATCGGTGGGACCCTCTAATATGAATTTTCCTAATAAAAGGTCAAACGGACAGGTCAATGTTGTTTGCCTATACCAACACATTTTGTTAAGTCTCTGACTGTTTTTAATCAACCAGTAACCCAATTATAACACGTAAGGCGGGTTATGTAAGGGATCAGTATCGCCATAGATTATCTAACAAACACGTGTTCCTGCAGAGACTAGTTTATGTTTATGGTATCTTTAGCACTTAGTAATGATCTGACTAATTAATAATAATAATATTATTATTATTATTATTATTAATAATAATTACCAAAAATGCAAAATGGAACCTTCAGTTGTATTTGAAATGTCCATCAGGTTTGGCAATTTCTCTTTGTTGGAATACATTTGTGTATTCATCCTGTAAAATGTGCAGGCTTGGCACCTTCGGATTTATTGAAAATGCTTACCCCAGGTTGTTCAACCTAGGTTTTATTGGAAATGTTCATTATATAAAATCTGCAGCTTGTCATCTCAGTCTTTTTTACATCGTGTGTAAGTTTGTCATCTTCAGTTTTATTGGAAGTGTTCAACATGTTGAATCAGACTTGTCGTCCTATGTTTTATTTGAAATGTTAACCATATGAATACTTGACATACTCGATTAATTGGTGTCCATCGTGTGAAGCCTTCAAGCTTGATATCCTCGGTTCATTGGAAATCTTAATCATATGAATGCTCGGATTTATTTGAAACTTTCTTTTATTATTATTATTATGTATTTCTTAACAATTTGAATTTTTGAAACAATTTTAAATTGGTTGTTTAGAAAAATCCAATTGCTTATCGCATGAAAGCTATGAAAACTGAAAATTATAGTTAATTTGAGAATTGCTCAGATGCTTAAACAACTATTCTGGAATCCACAAAACCACAAGGAATCTTGTCTGTGTGTCAAGTACATGTATTTCAGTTTTACAGTCTAACATGCCTTAATGGTCACCTTTATATAAGGGCCACCTGCTTATAAAGGCCAGTAGAATTGTATCCAAGTTGTTCTTTATTTATATTATTTGAACCTGTATATAAAGACCACCTGCCCATAAAGGCCACCTTTACTGGCTCCCTTTGGTGGCCTTAATAGACAGGTTTGACTGTATGTATGTTTGTAGTCACCTAAGTTTAATTGTATATTTTGTTACCTAATAATCGATTTGCATAGTTTTCACATTGCTTAAAATGATAACTGTTACAAACAATATTTCTGGACTAACTTCCACCACTACGGTAGCTCCTAGTTCTCGCTCGTATGTGGAAGGTCAGGGTTCGAACCCATCCAGGTCTAACATAGACTTGAATATAGACCTAGCGCTCAGCATTTAGTAATGAAAGTCACGAGATCCTCCGGATTTGATCTTAAAAACTAATGCCCTGTGTCACAGTAGGCGGGGCATTCTAAAGAATCCTCCTTGCACACTGCCCGATTATCAGGCAGGGTATACCTCCATCCTTAGGTACTCTAACCACACCACCGTATCACTAGATACCATGAGATTATACTCAGTGTTAACTAAACCCAGGATTTTTATAATCAGTGGTCACAAAAGTGTGTTTTGTTATTGTTGCTTATCGCAATTACTGTGGTCAAGTACAATTTTTCCTGCAAACTGCTTTTGTATTTACAATTAACATCTCTACCACATTCGTTCGTTTTTTTTTTTTTTTTTTTTTTTTTTTTTTTTTTTTTTTTGTAGATACCGAGTACCAAACCTCTTTGAGAGTCAAAACCAAATGTATTTAGAAGACATAAACATATTGAAAACTTTGCAAAAAATGGCACTCGGCGTACCCTATGATTACAAAAGCTAAACATGTACCGAAAGATTAAAATGGCAATGAGCCTTGAGATATCACAGTATGAAACAATTAGTTTCCCTGTCAATTAATGCACTGAAACCTTAAAAAGGAATTACAGTTGTAACTATATGTTAATGCATTCTTATCGGCTCTCAGTTAAGTTTGACATCAATATCTACAAAAACAGCGAGTTTGTTCTTGCATAAATTGTCTTAAGCAATACCAATTGATTGCAAACACCCCGATAAGCAATAACGCAATATAGCAAAATTGATAAATAGAGGTTTGGACTGGAGATCTTCATCTAGAAAAACACTCAGGCAGCGACCTTTTGACCTACTTAATCTCTAAAATTCAATAACTATAAAAACAAAAGTTTGTTTTTTATATTTTTAATTTATTAGATATGTTTTAGAAAAATTATAATCAATTCATATAAACAATATATAGGTATTTTTCATTGGAAATTTCGTCATACATAAAAAACTCCATGTACGGAAAATCACAGACTTGGATCACACATTGACACGTTCACATAGGATAATAAATAATAAATAAATAAATAAATAAATAAATAAATAAATAAATAAATAAAAATAGTTTATTACTTTGTTGTTATAGGGATTCATTTTTTGTCCTCAGCATCCCGTATTCGCGTAAAGTTTCCAGCTCCGCGCTCTGTTGGAGCTGACAGTACACCAACGCTTCCTGGAATTTATTTTGTTGATGGTCCAAACATGAAACCCATGATCTTAATACTTTCCGGAAATCCGAATTTCCAATTCCGTAAAGAAATGGATTAATCGCCGAATTCGCAGCTAAGATCCAATACAGAAAAAGAGTTATCCAATCTGGAATGCATTGTGGATTCCAAGCTTTAACCACCGTGGTCACTGAGAACGGTGTCCAGCATACAAACGCCACTAAGGCCAATAGTCCGAGAGACAAAATGGCCTTCTTGTCCTGTCTAAGTAAGAAATCCTTGACAATATCGTCACTTTGTTTCCGTGTTGGAAAACTTTGTCTCTGTCCGGAATTCCTATTTTTAATCCCTCCCATTAACATGGCCGTGTCTAAAGAACGTCTACGACCGCTGACATTTTTGGAAAGCAACCCTGATTTCGCAACTTTATGATTAACCATGGAATATTTCCTAGAATTATGAAAAACGACACTAAATCTCTTTTTGTCATGTTTAATTCCAGTTAGGAATGTTGCACGTTCAGGAGTTTCTTCCGAATTTCCCGACTTACTACTGTCCGATGACGATTTTCTGTTAAAAATCAAATACGTGTCCGATGTGCTCATGGATCGACGAATTTTCTTCGTGTTTCGCCGTCGCAATAACTTAATGTAAATTCCAATGTTTAGTACAAACAGCAATACCAGTGGAATGATAAACTCGAACAGTGACACACACAAAGTAAATATAAAGTTACCTTCAAATGGAGCGTTACAATACGACTCCTCCCTGTTTATGTGCGTTAAATTGTCCTTTGTTGCGCTAATGCTCTCCCAGAAAATAACACTTGGAATGTGAAACGTAAAACTGATAATCCAACATAAAACAACCAGAATGATCGCAGTCCGTCGACTTTGTCGAACTCGATAAGAAAATGGAAAATTAATGGACCACCAACGATCGACTGTTAATAAAATAATGTTTAAGATAGATATGAAAAACAACGAATACCGTAATACCAAATACATCGAACATAATGATTGTGACAATATCCATCGTTTGTTTAAAGTTTCTACGATTGAAAATGGCATTGATAAGCCAATAAAAAGGTCCGCAACCGCCAAACTTAAAATATAAATATTTCGACATTTTCTTATAGACTTTGTCTTACAAAATATAATCAAAATTGCACCATTTGCCAACATGTTAATCACAACTAAAGCCACCAATGGAATCGTAGATATCCAAACGGTTAAATAATCGCCTGAATCAGTCTTTAAGTTCGCGCCAATATTGTGTGGCGATTTGTTTGAAAATGTGATGTTTTCAATCAGGGCCGAGCTTCGACTTTCGTATTGCTCTTTGTCGTAATACATTTCTGAAGGAGAAAAACTTGAATCTTCCATCAGGATTTCAAAACTGTTTTGTATTACATAATCTGCATTTTCCTTCATCACAATCAATTGGTTTGTGTGCCTCCGAATATTTTTCCGTTCCTACGGCTGATCTTTATTTTCTGGCATCACTAAGGCCTTCAAAAAGTATTTATTAGTTTCTTAATCAAAAATCAATACCGCCCGTGGCATGTTTTAAACATTCTGCAATAACGCCGTTATACAATCGCTGTAACAAACATAGTTCAATACTTTTAATCTAATTCCAAACATAAATGTTTCAAAATCGGTTTTTAATGTCTCCAATTATTTTATATCCAATATTAGTCCATTAAATTTATCCTCAAATCTCACAAAGGCACTTAATTTAAATTATAATTGTCCAATAAAATAACCAATCATAATTTTAGTCCGATTCACAGATTTTTCCAATTTTTTTTTTTTTTTTGAAAAGTCACTAATTAGTTTGTTTTTTCACAATTTTTTATGTAACTGCAGCACAAAATTATTTTATGTCTTGTTTTTCCCTCAAATCTTTACGTAACTGCAAAACTGCAATAAACGTTAACAATAAGCACTCAATAGTAAATAGATATTGTATGTAATAGTTTCAGCAGCAACCTTTACTGTTTGACGAACAGTAACGTTATGAAGATACGGCTACATAGCAGTTGTTAGTTGTCTGTATATACAACCACACACATCAATAATCGTTTTACTCCGCCTGCTCGCCTCTCAGAACATATCGTTTCGCTACTGAAGAGAATTCATTACTAGTGTTGTAGTTAGCTTTATTCTACTACACGGCAGATAATTATCATAATTGGCTCAAAGATACAGTACGGGCCTGTCGAAAGTTTAACACTAAATCGGCAGCTCATTTCGACCTCTCGTTAGGTTTATCTTGGCAGCTAATTATGATTTTAACTTTTGGTAGCTTTTTGGCCATTAGCTATCCATATCTCAGTCAAGCTTCGACTTTTTCCGTTAGCGCAGTGTAAAATTTTCGACGAGCCTACGGTGTACAGTACAGACCTGTCGAAAGTTTAACAATCAGCTTCCGTACCGAAGAGTAGTCGAAGCTCGGTTGTCGAGTGACCGAGATATGGATAGCTGGCGAGAGATAGCAGCTGTAGAAAATCGGAGAAATCGCTGAAATATAGCTAATGAAAGGCAGATATGAGCTCTACCATAGTCAATTGCTATTTTTATAGTTTCTGGCTTCAAAATAGCATTTGGCTAATATTTTTACTCCAATTTTGATCTATTTACCTATGAGGCAGACGGAAATCACTGGTTTTTTTCTTCATTATTACACAAGATGAACAAGGTTAAAACAAGTATTACAAACTGTAAGTCAAGAACAGTCTATACAGCAATCAGAACTACATGTACATTTGAGACATTTTTGTCACTTTCAGTTTCTTAGGTTTTTTTTTTTTTTTTTGGCTCTTCAACATATAAATTGGCTCCTAAATTTCAAAATTGGTTTTGGCTCCAACTATTTGAGAGATAGAGCTAACCTGGATAAGATTGCTAAGTGTTAAACTTTGGACAGGACCGTACTGTATTTGGATGTTATAGCTTTCTTCTGTGTCAATCAAACATTTGGAGACTTTCTTATACATTTATTGTTGTATCGATTTTTCTTAACTTCTGTGATCAGTTTGCTTGCTGTATTGACAAAAGCTCCTTGGTGTTTCATACAACTACAGTACAGGCCTGTCGAAAGTTTAACACTAAAATATCGAAATGATACCGAATCGACAGCTCATCTCGGCCCCTTGTTGTTAGCTATATCTCAAAAGCTGGCCCCAGTTTCACAATCATTCTTTAGCTAAGATTTTCCTTAACTTAAATTTAGCAAATTTTTTGTAATCTTTTTTTTTGGAACTACTGATGAATATTTTTGTCAAAACTAAATGCAAATGTTTTAATCTAGAGATGATCTTAAAAATAACACCTTAAATTCCTCAATATCTTGAAAATTAATAAAATTATAAAGATTTGAAATTTTGCAAGATTTAAGTTGAGGAAAATCTTAGCTAATGAATGATTGTGAAACCGGGGCCTGGTATGTATTTGTCGGCAGCTTTTCCATATCTCAGCCACTTGCTAGCCGACCATCGATGTTTTCGTTAGCCCAGTGTTAAACTTTCGACAGTCTGTACTGTGGTTGACCCACTGTAGAGTTTCTCTTATTGACAAAAGTACCTTGTCATTTCATACAACTGTTGTAGACAGTATCATAATAACCAATTGTTAGCCTTTTAATTACAGTTACTAGGAAACTGTTATATTTATTGAAATCTCCGCCAATGGTCAGTACAAATTAAAAAATCATTGCTTCTGGTCCTGGCTTGATCTGTGATTTTGAGATAGTAAAATGTTTATTTTGATTAATAAGAATCGAACACAAACATACCGACCCATGTCTAAATCACAAGTCCAAATACAAGTATATATGTATTGCTTCTGGTCCTGGTATCATTTGTGGTTTTTTGATAGACCAAAATTATTTTGATAAAAATCTACCACAAACATACCAGCCTATGTTCAAAATCACAATCCCAAAAGCAAAGTAAAAATTTAAAAAAAACCTGCAAATTGGGTAAAACAGGAAAGTGGGCCGTATGCACCAGAAGAGTAGCATTCCCTGTATAAATTAATCTTACCAACAGAGAAGTCCATTCGGTCACTATGAAATTCCAATTCATTGTAGCTGCATTGAATAATAGGTAAGCAACTTGAGAAAAGAAAATATAAACATTGGATTTCATCCCCTAACCAAATAATATTCTCGCGGAACAATTACTTCCTTTGGATTTGGAAAGGTATCAGTTGACAACGCGTCAATATGTACTATGCTACTTATACTGAGTATGACGCATTGTATCGGGTATATCATATTTAGTAACATGACATGCTGACGTTATTATTTATGATCTTTATGAAAAATTAATCATATTACAGTAGTAATCATGGATGCTCAAATATTCATCTAAATTATATACAAATGTATTTTGTAACGAAATTTGCCAGTTTTTTGTAGTTTAGTTTTTGCTTTGCTTTTGGAATTATGATTTGGACATGCTCTGGTATTTTTGTCTTTAACAATAACACGAGGGATTTATAGCGAGTAAAGACAACCTGTATTCCTGAACACCCTTTATAACTTTAGGGCTGCGTTAGCCGAGTGGTCTAAAGTGCGCTCTTAATGGTGTTTTACGTCCCGGCCAAGATTTTCGACTTAAATATATTGAGATGGTCAGTTCTGGGATAGACAGTGAACCCGGAACATCCAGAGAAAACCCATGGTCCTTCGTTTAACGAACTGACAAAAGGTTCTCGCACTAGAATCTGTCTGAGTGGGATTCGAAATTGGACAGTGAAAGACACTGTGACCTTTAATGTAAGCACGCTTCGAACCATCGACCACCGAGGTCCCGATCTAACCGGTTACGGTCTTTAGCACACAACTATCTGTCCTATGTCGATATTGAAGTTAATCGAAGCCTATCGGTCGGAATTGCGCCTCTCTATAGTAATTCTATACAATATGCACTTCACATTTAGCTGGCATTCACAATCGTTCAAGTTTAAACATAATTACAGTGCAGACTTGTCGAAACTTTAACACTACGCTAACCGATAGACGGCTCATCTCGGTCCCTCTTTAGCTATATCTCGACAGTTTTTCGGCAGCTGCCATCTATCTCTCGACAACTTTTCGGGTCACTAACTATCAATATCTCGACCTCTCGATGACCGAACTTCGACTCCTTTTCGTTATCTCGGTGTTAAACTTTTGACAGGTCTGTACTGAAGTTTGTAGCTTGATGGATTGCATACCAGGATTGATTGATGTAAAAACAGCATTCGAACTGATTGATATAGTAAACGCACCCTTGATGAAGTTAAAACAATTTCCGGAATCCTAGACAAATTGTGATGGTAAAGTTTGATTTTATTGACTAAATGTCAAAATCCAGTGAGGTTGTTTAGTGTGTTCGATCAGATGATGGGTCGAAAACGGTTGTCCAATAATACGGTAACAAACAAATACGTTTTTGAATGACCCGTTTTAATCAATTTCTGTGATGAATATTATTTTTATGATTAGTGATAGATTCTTGTTTCGTTGTTAGAGACAAAATATTATTTTATGTGAAATACAAAAGGAGAAATTGTGTTTTACGTTCTGTTCAAGATTATTTCATTTTATATATCAAGGCGGTCATTTCATGGATGGTGAAGGCAACGGTAGTACCCGGAGAAAACCCGCACAATCTTCGGCGAGCGAAATGACAAACTAGGAGTTTTGGAATGACATGTTGCAATGATTAATCTAAACACAGGTTTAAGTCGTACGTGAGTTTGAGCATGTGTTTCTGATCGACTTTGCATGGTGGGCTTTGTCTCAAGTGCTAGTACACTTGTCCGCGTTTCGCAGATACACAATTCTATTTAACTGTAACTGAGCCATCGACAAAGAAATAGCTATACTTGTAATTGTATACGACTAGGTTCGAAGCCATATAGATGAGACACCGTATGTTGCCCTTATGCCTTAACCATTCGGCTACCGTTACCCAGTAAATGCAAGGTGAAATACAGACGGATTTAAGCTATTTTGACATTTCTGTAAAAAAAATAATTTCAAAAATTTCACTTATAACTTAATAGGTGGTGTGGTGCGGTGTTACAAAAGGACGTTCTACCAGTTATTGACTATAGTATTCATTCCAATAAACAATTCACGGGTCCTGGAATATTCATAAAACAAACAAAAAACTAAAAATAAAAATTCTGAACCTTGAAATAACGAGAATAACAATTCACAAGTTAACATAATTATGCTAGTTTTAATTGGTGTTGGCTTCAAGGTTGTCTTGTCCTCTGTGATATATCAATGAGTGTCATTTTCCAATAATTAGAAATGAAAACATTAGTGTATTGAAATAATTATATTTACCAATATTCATAAATTTTAAATGTCAAAATAATTGGATTACCAGATGGTGTAAAACTCTTAGCTACAGCGTTTTAAAGAGACAAAAACAGTGTTTCAGGTTTGGATTACCGAATAAACACTTAACAATTGAGTTAAAGAGACAAAAAAAATTAAAAATTGTTGAATTTGAATATAATGTCAAATAGAATAATAAATTACAAATGTTTCCACACATTTATTGATTGTATAAATCAAATACAGACCTGTCGAAAGGTTAACACTGAGGGTAACCAAAAGGAGTTGAGTAATAGTGTTTAACGTAACAGTCAAGAATATTTCACTTATATCGAGACGTCGCCAGGTATAAGCGAAGGTGCAGAAATTTTGCCTGTGCGTTGCACTGTTGACATTATACGGCCGGGTTCTTTCAATGATTGTGCCAAGCCTACCGTGACAGGGGACCTCGTTTATTTTAAGTACCCATCCGAAAGAACCGTGACTTTATTTTCTCCGTTCCTCCGAAAATAAATATTTTCTTGACTAACTATGCAAATAAAACACAAACAATTAAAATAGGATGCCTAGTTGCAAGCTCTTTATATATTAATATATCCACAAACATGATTATATAATATTAAAGAAACATTTGTTTAAAATATTTAAAGCATGGTACATATAGAGTACAAGGGAAAAAATAATAAAGGGGAAAGGGCAGGGTGGGTTTTTGCCCCCTTTTTCCACGCCTGGATTCCCTATCTGAATCAGAGTGAGACATACTCTCAGCTTGCAACCGGTTCGAATAACTTAAAAACACGCGTGTTACTTATATACCCTACCCAGAAAAGCGTGCAGTAATATACAACACGGAATCAACCACCCGTGAAAACATTCAATCACGAGTGAAAATCTTCGTATACGATAAAAACGAATAAGCTCCGAAAGTAAATTTAAATATTCATAGAACGTAAAGAAATGAATTTCATTTCGTAATGCCGAGTGCTTGGCGAAAGAACAGTCACTTCTTACTTTCAAGTCGTGGGTCAGATCCGGTCGAGGTTCGATCCCACGGCCTCCCACTTACGGAGTTAGCATATTACCAACTGAGCTACCGCAGTGGTAGTAACCAAAATAAGTCGAAGATCGGCTGATAGAGTGGTTGGGATATGGATAGCTAAAAATAGTGACCGAAAAGTTGCCGAGAGAGAGATAGACTGCAGTAGTTAACGAGAGGCCGGAATGTACTGTCGATTCGATACTAATTTGTTGGCTTAGTGTTAAACTTTTGACAGGTCTGTACTTCATCGTAAGTTGTAATAAATTCTTTTATATTTCTCGTAATGTACTTTAATAATTATCCCAGAGGGAATGAAATGTATAATTTATTGCATGTACTTTACACAGTGTCATATTGTTTCTAATATCGCCCTCCGAGACAATCAATAAAAATATATACATGTCTATGCCCACGTTACATGCAGAGTACTATACAGATATCCAATACATATATAATTATATAGTAAAGGTATGCGATATGCTGTATGCTAGGCTAAAGCTTGATATGAGCTTGATATGATGTGATGAAATATTGAAATACACCCACTGTTTCGGAAACTTCGATTTTGGTGTTTTGCGAAGGCCGTTTGTCACGATCTTTGGGCGTTTTACGAAGACCGTCTTGGTTTTTCCAATGTTTCTAATTGTTTATCACTCCTTTGCTGTATTAGAATTTTAATACATTTTATTGATTTCTTTATTCTTACCTTTTTAAACAAATTTTGGGAAGGTGATGTCTGTTCATTTTTATCTCTATATTGAGTATAGGTACAGTGAGAGCATACGGAAATTGACTGCATGTATGTGTAATCCAAATAAAAGGCCTGGAAGATAAATTTTACTGGACTTTTAAAGAAAGTAACCATTATACATGAATATCGGTGGTCCTTAAAGTTTGGTTGTATGTACAAAATTCTATAGCAAACGCGTATGCGTATTTCCAAATACGTGCATTAACCACTACTGGAGCTTAGTCGGTAGAGTGGTAGCTTCGTATGTGGAAGGTCTTGGGTTCAAAACCTGACCAGGTCAGACCAAGACTTCTGTGTATTGATTATATACGTTTTGCGAAGGCCATTTTGTCACGATATCTAGGCGTTTTACAAAGGCCGTTTCTGGTCTTGGTTTTCCCAATTTTTCTAATTGTTTATCACTCCTTTGTTGGGTTGGGATACTAGTACATTTTCATTTTTTTTTATGGATGTTGATTCTCACCTTATTTGGAAATTTTGTGAAGGGAAAGTTTGTTATTTTTATTTCTGTTGAGTATAGATTATATTTGAGTTGAGTAATGGTGTTAAACGTCCCAGTCAAGAATAGTTCACTTATGTCGAGACGTCGCCAACTATAGGCGAAGATGCAGAAATTTTGCCTGTGCGTTGGCTGATGGCATTATACAGCAGAGTTCTTTGTGACATAGGACCTGGTGTATTTTATTTCCTATCCGAAAATACCCACTTTCAAGTCTTGTGTCAGACTCGGTCGGGCTTCCAACCCACGACGTCCCACTTACGGAACTAGCCCTCAACTGAGCTATTCTAACTGAAAGACTTGGTAAAAGACCAAACAACCAAGACTATGAAACGACAATCAAATTATAAGAAACGACAAGAAAACAAGCACGAGGTGAAGTATGAGACGTCGGTTTCTAAAACTCCCGACTTTGGGCGAGCAATAATAAACGTGCATGTATTAAAAATATCAGTGTTGTGTCCAATGTACGTTGAGATAATTCAAAAGTACATTTGGTTATCCCTAATCATCCCATACTTATTTTACAACCAGTGATCCCTAATCACTAATCCTTATTTTACCAAAACAAGAAACGAACAAAATGTTATTTTTATTCAAGTTTAAATTGTCTTTCTTGAATTTTCTAAGGCATTTATCCAGTTTTATTCATTTAAATATTGAATTCTGTCTTCATTGGCAATAACAATAACAACTAATCGATGTCTTTATTCAGTGAAATAAAATAAATTCTAGTTTATAAATCAATGTCTGAAAACCTTTTCCTGGTTATTCCTGGGCACTTAATAAAGTGCACCCATTTAAAAAAAAAAGATTACCATTGGTCCCTGACACTAGCTTAAACTGTCCTTCAGGGCTTCCGTACTACAATCAAACCTGTCTTTAAAGACAATCTATGGAACCAGTAAATGTGGCCTTCATGAACAGATAACTTTTTATACAGGTTCAAATTACATGAATAAAAAGCAATTAGTGAAATAATTTACAGATAACTTTTATACTGGTTCAAATTACATGGGTGAAAGAATTTACTCACTGGACATTAAAGGCAAGTAACCCTTTTATAGGGGTGGTCTTTAAGGCAGGTTTGACTGTCCACGTGTGTAAAATTGTACGGCAAACACGAATACGAACGTATCAATTTCCAAAAGCTTACATCAACCATGTGGGAGGTCGTCGGTTCGAACCCTGGCCGGTCAGATCAAGACTTTAAATCAGGCAGCGGCTGTCCTTTCGCCTAGCACTCTGCATTTAGAATTAAAAGTCGTGGGGCCCTTCGGAAGAGACCTTAAAAACCGTTGCACGTTAAAGACACGCTCCCTAAAAATGTTATAATGTCTACTACCGGTACTTCAGCTACAATCAATGTGCATAAAATAAACCGGTAAAGAAAGAGAGATAACCCGTGAATAAATAAATACCGTGGGTAAATTGCGGTTGTCTCGCTTTGTATTCGTACATTCATCATATTGAGCGTACTTTATAACCTGTAAAGAAATTTAAACTATGCATTGCATAAGTCATAAATACACATGTACCAAATTATTAGTGTGCATTGATCATCCACCACAAACCAGGATTCGTTATACCCAATACATGCTACCACATACAAAGTATTATGTAAACGTGAACATCCGTGCATGGACCATCAACCCTGCATCCAAAAAATGAAAATTAAAACAGGATCCGGGATTCTATAAAGGTAATAAATCACATGCAACCATATTATACCACCAACTATGCTTTATAAATTAAATACAATGAGTGTTTTATGAGAATTAATAAATAATTTAAATTTAGAAGATGCGTAATATTCTTAAACCCTGGAGCAGGAAGTAACCAACCTGAACCACAGTTATTATCAATGAACTGATTGTAGCCACATTTTACAAAAAATACACTTTTTCTTGGTGCTAGACTTTTAAATTAGATTTCGAGCAGAGAATGACGATGTACATATGGACAAAACCAAATAAAAGTACGAGACCTTAATTGTGTACAATGTGGCTACAGTCCTTGAAAATGGGGGTTTAGTAACAATGAATATTGTTTTCTCATTTTCGTGGACAAAGGACATCCATATGATCATTGATCGAACAGCAACTTTACAAGGAAACGATAACATATATGAAGCGCCATAAAATAGTCCAACCTGATTTAAATGCCACCTCTATATAAGGACCACTTGCTTATAAAGGCCAGTAGAATTGTATTCATATTATTTGAACCTTTATATAAAGGCCACCTGTACATAAAGGTAACTTTTATTGGTTCCCTTTGGTGGCCTTTATAGACAGGTTTAACTATAGTACATAAAATACGTAGGAAATCAACGATATATTTATATATTGCCGTAGATTGAGGACAAACATATAGCAACTATTAAACCATACAAATGGTTGAAGAAACCCGTAAAACCTTCAATCTGAGTAGCTCCTTTCTCGTTATTCGAAATATTCTGATCAAGAAAAAAATCTTACGACTTGAACAAGACTTAAAACTTTATTCTCTGGCTATTTTTCCTATGCCGACTGATAACGCTAGAAGGAATGGACTCGTCTTAAGCTTCACGGAGGTGGGTGAGTGACCATACCAAACCAGTTCATTAAATTTAATCGTACAGGGTAAGCAGAGTACATCTTTGCTGCATATTCTAGATAATTCATGCCTGAAAAATGCGTTTCTTTTTTGTAACATATACATAAGGGGACATTTGCTCATCACGTGATATATAATACGGCGCATTTATTTATGAGCTACTTTATAATGGTTGGGTACCATCCAATAGTACTAATCATCGCCTGGGTTGGAATCCCATTCGGGACAGATTCTTTTGTGAAAAAGTTTGTCAATTTGCTTGCCGAAGATCGGTAGTTTTCTATGGGCACTCAGGTTTCCTCCACCATACCTGAAATGACCGCCTTGATACAACTGAAAGAATATTAACTGCATTACTCCTTTCCACTCAAACAGTACTATAACATTGTTTTATTGCTTAATCTTAGTCTCGTCTGGATTTGTAAGAATCGTCTTGTCTGTCTGTATTTCTGCCTTTATCTTCCACGTCTATGGACAGATTTTGATCAAACTTGGAACAAATGTATACCAACATGAGACGATGTGATGCGTTCCAAATTTAGGTATGTAAGTCAAAGGTTAAAGTCACAAGTTAAATCTTATTTGGTGACCCATTGTCCTCAAGAGAAGTTTTAGTTTGACAAATGTACATTATCAGGCTATCTTTGCACATAAAACTTTCGAGGGTTTACTTTGTTTTTCAAAGATCGGTTACTTTAATAGATAAGTCTTTTTAAAATAAGATATCGAGTTTCGTTAAGTTAACATAGTCTGTTAAATTATTTATTTATAGAGGAAGAGAGATAACTCTAGAATAAATAAAATTTTACATGTAAATAAATAGCAGTTGTCTCGCTTTGTATAAGAAGGATTTTCATTACATTTCATTCAGTCACAAACGATCCGTTGTTCTCAATACGTGTATGAATACATGTCTGTACATTTATGTTTAATTTGAACGTGAACATCCGTGCATGGACCATCAAACTTGTCGTATAGAAATAATTGTGAAATTAGAAACAGAAACCGGATTCTATAAAGTTAATAAATCACTTACAACCATATTGCGCAACCTAGTGTGGCGATAAGTTATATGCAATACCTTTTTTAAAAAAAAATCGAAGGAATTTAGATGTACAATATTGTTGAACAACCAATATTAAACACCAAGACACACAGATACAGGATTTTTTGAAAGGGGGGGGGGGGGGGTTGAGAACTATCCAGGATTTTTTGAAAGGGGGGGTTGAGATCTATACAGGATTTTTTAAAGGGAGGGGCGAGAATTATATCAATGCTAGATGCGAGCGCCGAAGGCGCGAGCTTCCAGAGACGATGGGTCTAAGGCAGAGCCCCGATGGGGGCCAAGAAAATAATTTTAATCAGTCAATATCTCGCTCTCTCTTTAAATTTTTCAAAGGGGGGGTTGCAACCCCCGCAACCCCTCCCCTAAATCCGCCACTGCCTTAGCCATATACATTATTACTAACACACCGCTTTTCACAGATTGTGGCCACGTGTTACAAAGAAATTTTATCTGGTGCTAGATATTTTAAAATAAGATTTGGAGCAGAGAAAGCCAATGCATATTAGGTCCATTCCACGTGTCTAATAAAACTATGAGACAAGAAAAAATAGCTAAATTATGTCTACTGTGGCTACCATCTTTTGAAAAACGGGAGTTACTAGTTTGTCAAAATTGGGTTAAACTTACTTTTGTAAGTTTGTTTTGATCAAACTTGGAACAAATGTAAACCAATATGGGGCAATGTGTCACGTACCTAATTTAGGTGTTTAAGTCAAAGGTCAAGGTTAAATATTAGTTGGAATATTTTGTCTTAGTTTGACAAAGGTACGTTCTCAGTCTATCAGCACATAATACATTCGAGAAATAACTTTGGTTTTCAAAGCTTGGTAGGTTAGTAGTTTAGCCACTATACTATCAGTATTTAGGTCGAAGGTTAAGGCCACAAGGTCAATATTGGTTGGTTCTGGTTTGAAAAGTTACGTCGTCAGTCTATCCTTGCAACATTCAATAATTGACTGTTTTTCAAAGCTTTATTACTTTAATAGATTAGTCAATATGCTATATCAATTAAAAAAAACTTTCAAAAAAAAATGAAAAAATAAAAAAGATCTAAGAGAATAGAATTTTAACTTAACCATGTTGTTTGTTAGTTTATTGATTCTATAGGAGACATTGTTGGTTTATTGGTGTTTTTATTTAGTGTTAATCAATGATTTAACAATTTGAACTCTTTAACAACTGGGCTCAGGTTTTTTCTTATTCGAATATAACAATTGAGAAAATGTAAACGTTATTAGAAACATAATAGTTTCGTTAGCAGTTCTCAATCTTTTTTGCAACATAATGTATTTACCATCAGGATGATGTCTCGTGGTATGTAAGAACTCCTAATGAAGTCCGACGCCTAATGAAGTCGACTTCATTAGGCGTTGACAATTTCGACTTTTTTTTTTTGGTAATATCAAAAAAGTCTCCTCGTCTGGAGCCCCAATCTGTTGACTTCATTAGGCGTCGAAATTGTCAACGCCTAATAAAGTCCGGACATCATTAGGCGTTGGACTTCATTAGGAGTTGTTATAGTGTTTGCCGGACCAACGTCCGCTGCAGGGTTTACGTTCTAAAAATTTGCGGTCTGGAAACATTAGACCATGCACTTTTCGGGCGTTATTTCCCGGACCAAAGTCACTTTGCTACCAGGGATTACGTTCATGAAAAAGCCAAACAATTTCTTCTCGAATACGTTAGACAATACACATGCCGCACGTTGATTCCCAGACCAAATTCACTTTGGTACAAGCGGTTACGTTCTCGAAAGCGCCAAACATATGCTATGCTATCTCATTACATTAGACGATAGGTCGTTCGTTATTTCCAGGATCAATGTCATATTAAAAAATTAAAAAGTTTTTAATATGACACCAAGGTCATTTTGCGACAAGGGCTTACGCTCTAAAAACAGTCAAACATACATTAGACTATGCAATTGCCGGACGTTATTTTCCAGGCCAAAGTCAGTTTACTGCAAGGGGTTACACCAAGCATTTGCTGTCCCAATACAACAAATGATGCACATGTACATTATTTCCTGAAGATCAATAAAATGGTATTTTATGGTCCTTTGTAGAGATTTAGGAGTAGTTTGTTTCAACTTCCAATGAAGTTAGACGCCTACTGTATTCCAGAATTCCTTGATTAGTCCCTACTACTGTTAGCGTAGTTCATGCAGAGCGCCATATTGCAATACCGGTAGTAGTAACAAGATATAAAACCAAAATGGTATAAACAAATATAGCTGAAAACATGGCGTTGCAGATGATAATGATTTGAGGAAATCCATCTGTAAATTCTCAAAACTGCTAAATGTTTGCATTGCTTCAGTGTGATATTTCCAACTATGGCAATAAACCTATGTGCTCTGAACAAAAGGACACGTTATCTGGCCTTCTTGCGGAACCGTTGTTGGGACAATGTTATCGACACATAGAACAGGTTCTTGGACCGGAATGCGGGCGGTATTATACAAAGTCAGCTTATTGTCAAACGTTCAACAAGTATGTACTGCATACAGTTAATTGCACTTTTGAATAATGCAATACCGTCTTTGTTACAAGCATCAACTGTTTGCTTCTTAAAACACTCGGTTTAGATTTTTAAACTAATGCACTTTTAAAGGCCTTTGCATATTATTTTACAGCGGCCTGGAACAGGATGTTGCCGTCCTACACTGAAAAGTCTATACACGCCATATCTTTATGTAAATTAATGATTTCGTCGTTTTAAAAAATTAACCAAGATTATGATTTTTATGCGTGGTTGGGCCTCGGTGGTCCAGTGGTTTAGAGCGCTTTGACTTTTGGCTGTTTATAAGGGATGGGTTATCAAAATATCAAAAGTCAAGCAAAGCATGTGTTAAAGTAAAACCACAAGCATATAACAGGAACGTGTCGTATTGAGACGCTGCAAAGGTCAAAACACTGCAACTTCCTATATATCTTATAGCTGGTGACGTCTTGATATAAGTAAAATAGTCTTGACTGGGATGTAAAACACCATTCAATCAATTCTATGAAAAGCCAATTTTATTTAAGCTTCCTTTCTGATGGACTCTCGATGTTTTTTGCTTAATTGATCTTTAAAAACTTTGATATTTGAATAATGCACTTTTAAGAGATACTATTTATTAATAGTCAGGAAATTTTACGATGATGTAGAACAGGATGTTACTTTTCTTCACGGACAAATTACACATAATTATTTCATTTTTCACTAGTCATTTACAAATGTATTTAAATTTTTATAGTCTTGTGATTATGATCTCTCTCTCTCTCTTTCTCTCTCTATCTCTTTCTCTCTCTCTCTCAAATGGACTTTGGTGGTAGAGTGGTCTAAAGCGCGCGCTTACTGATAACGGTGCCTCTCCGTTTGAACCCTTTCCCCCCACCTCCCCCCCCCCCCCCACACACTTTGCTTGCAGGATGTCGGTAAATTTCTCCGGTTCCCTTCACCATCCCAAAGCTGACTGCCTAAATTAAGTAAAGAATCGTTGAACACTTCACTGAGGTTGTTTGTTAACTGCTTCCGAGCTTAGGTCCTAAGATGATTTGAAAATAGGAATAAGTGACAGAACGTAGTCTGTGAGTAAAAACTCTGTTACTCAACTCGACAAGTTGACGGTCGACGTTACAGTTAGTTGTGATACGAAAAAATCGATAAATAACTATATTATCATCAAGGAAATTATGATTGAGTGATGGCATGTGTATTTCAAAATAAATACAAAAATTCCTGGTACTGGAAAATCCCAAAAATATTTTGATTTTATCTTTAAATGAACTTAAACTGTAAACGAGGTCTCAAAATTTTAGCTACAGGAATGAAAAGGGTTTTAAAAGTTTTAAAATTAAATTTTATCAGTGTTGTTTTAAAGTTTTGAAAAAGAAAAAATCGTTTTAAAAAAATCAATATGTAATGTAAACGTTAAGCGTTTATTTGGCCAATGGCCATATATGTGTGTATGTTCATTCATCAGTTCAAGCAGATCCTTGCAACACAAAGTACGTGCCACAAAAGAAAGGAAAAAATGTACAGTACAGGCCTGTCGAAAGTTTAACACTGAGCTTACTAAAAGGAGTCGAAGCTCGGCTTCTGAGCGTATGAGATAGCGATAGCTTGTGTACGAAAAGCTGCTGAAAAGATAGATAACTAGCTGCCGAAATATAGATATCAATTGGCCGAAATGGGCTGTCAGCTCGGCACTTATAAGTTATCTCAGTGTTAAACTTTCGACGGGCCTGTACTGAACATCAATAAAGGACATTTAATCAGTGATACTATGGTCCGGGTGGATTTCTGCCAAGAGGAAAAAACATAACCTCACTTAAAACTTCTTTATTTTCTTTATTTTATTTTTTTAACGATTTCTTTTGTGTTTTTATCATCTATAACGGTTAAAGTATTGTATGTAATGGCATTTCAAGATGAACGATCTTATTGTGTTCGGCCTTGGGTAGGATCTGATGCTATGTTCAATAAGAGAGGGTAAAAAACCTAAGTAATTACCCGCTTTCAACCCTCCTCAATAGATCTTTTACTCGGGTAAATATGACCCTTTTCTTTTCATGGGTATTATAACGAATTGTATAGCATCTCCGTAAGGTTTTTGCGTTAATGCTCCGTTACATACAGTACAGACCTGTCTAAAGTTTAACACTAAGCTAAAAAAATAGTTCCTAATCATCATCTCATCTCGGTCCGTCGTTAGCGATATCGCGACAGCTTTTTGGCAGCTAGCCTCAATCTCTCGACAACGTTTCGGCCACTAGCTATCGTTATCTCGGCAGTCGAGCTTCGGCTCTTTTCGTTTACTCACTGTTAAAATTTTGACGGGCCTGTACGATATACCATGTTTGTACATGATCTTACAACTTAACATGTTGGTAATAAATTATATATTTAAAAACTCCGCTATCATCTTTAAACCCGATCATATACGTAGGTATATAAAATAACGGTCGGGTGTTCAATGACTTCCTTATTGATCACGTATATCTACCCCTAAACATCCTATTATATATTTAAACATTTTAAAAATTGATTTTTTAAAAACTTCGAAGGAAAATCAAAATGGAGAGTTCATCCCTCTCAGTTTTAAGTTTAAAAAGAAGAACGTGTAGAATAGTGAATTTCTTACTCCATTGTCATGTTGTAATTGTTTTCAATTCTAAAAAAAATATTTTCACAAAATAATGCTATACTTTATTTATTTATTTATTTATTGTTTATTTATTTATTTTATTGTTTCTTCTCAGAAACATAAAACAATCCTTATTTCCAATTTATATATAAATCTTTCTAATAAGTTATTTTAAAACTTATTTCAAAAAACGGTTTGGGGATAATCAAAATTTTTGGGGAAAGGTGAAACTTTTAGTTTTCTTTTCAAAATCCCATGTATATATTTATACAGTATTGAAAATAGAATAATAAACATTACTGTTTAATTGGAACAATTATATCCATAAAAGAATTTACCAGCCGAGTTCCTCAAGGATGGCGATTTTTGAATCGGTTCCAAGTTTTTACAGGTGATGTTGTTTAAGAGCCGACCGGTATAAAGTAAAAATCGATCGATCGGGTCTTTTCAAACAGGTAAAATTGACATACCTTAATTTGTGTAACGGTAATTGTTTCTCGCAAGTTAAAGAAAATTGCCGTAACTGGTTTTAACATCCCGGGGATAGATGACAATATTGTATTAGGCAACACTGTGATGAATGTGTTGATAACGTTGTATAAATTGAACAGTTGAAAGCCGAGCTGGTGGGGCTGTTAATTTGTTGGTCGAAGCAGGATGGAACAAGTCTCGGAATCGGATGCTGTCGATGCATGACGATCGACAATGGGGTACCCGAAGGGGACGACAATATTTTTTTTAAATAAAAAAAGTTTTATGAAATTAATTGATTGAGGAATTTTATATAAATAATAAAAGCGACATTTAATATGATTTTATGAATGTCGCTGATTATAATAATAATAATAATATCTGTGTTGTAAATACCCGAGTTAATATTTTCTTATTTAATAATAATAAATAAATAATAATGATTTTAAAATCGATTTACAAAAATCGAGTGTTTCTCTAATTTAAATTTTTTAATTTTAATTTGAAACAAGGATGATTTAATTTCAAATATTTCATTGAGATGAAACAAGATACGACGTTACAAGCATTTTATATATCGATTACGTAATACATAAATTATGTTGTTACTTCGCTCTTTTAGTTTATGTGCACTTAATATTTTTAATATACAGGTATTTTTTTTAACAAAATCGCTTATACGAGTATGTTAAAGATATTGGATTTTTTTCTAGAGTGATACCTGTAAAATGGAAAAAAATAAAATCGAAATTATCAGAAAGTATCTTTATAACAACATTATTATTATTAATTGTTATAATTATTATTATACAAGATTAATAACAATAAATAAATAAATACACCAAAACATGTACAATGTAGCATTTTATGATGAAATTTTTCATCCCCTTAAAATTTGCCGACAGTGAAATTTGTATGGAACTTGCTGTAAGCTTTCACTATTGTTCAAATATCTATTGTGTTCAAACTGTTTACAATTGTCCTTATTGAAGATAGGAAAACTTTTGAGATAACGAACCCAGGCCGGGAGAAGGCCGGCATGATGAAGGTAATACCTATCATCATTAACACCTGAGTCGTGTTCATATACCTGAGATCACGTGACGTTATAGGTAATGATAACAACAACAACATGTTTGACAAGCCGACAGTTTAACTGCTTGATTGGTTAATTTCTGCATTCCTCATTACGGATTATTGTTCATTTAACACCTGAAACAGGTCCTACCCCGTCTTGTTCCTCGGATTAAGTCTTAGAGGCTTGAGAAACAAATACGCATGCTCAGAAGAACTTGGTCAGTGATTTTCACATCCGACCGTCCCGGTCGTCAGTTGTCGCATCATGTCGCGAAGGAAGCAAGCCAACCCCCGACCTCTCAAAGGTAAGTCAATTTTTACCTGTCTACTTAATTAAGACAATATTTAATTCAAATGTTTATATACTTTTAATTCATCATTCATTGATTATATGTAGGTATTTAAACTTTAAGATACTTTGACAGTTTATATATATACCGGATGAATGAAAAAACTTTTATAATTGTTTTCAATACTCAGGTGTGTTGTTTGTTACGTGAGAGGTATTCTTACACGGCCAGGTAACCCAACTATTGCTCACCACCAACAGTAGGGAGGCTGATATTTATCTGTTTAAATTTTGTTGTAGATAATTTCACATCCTCCTTAAATTAGATAAAAACCTATCGGTGACCCGTTTTCGTGTGTGTCACAATGTGGTTTTAGTTACCTGTATGTATAGGTGTAAAATTTCAGGTGTGTACCGATTCAGGTGATGCCTAGATGCTGATGAAGACAACCACGGGGTTTATTTTAAGAAACAAGTCAACTGAAACATTTTAAACCTTTTCTCTCTGCTGAAATTTTATCATCACGTTAACCACGGAATTTCTTTTAAAATTAAAGATGACTGATGTCTGAGTGATCTTCTGTCTCTAAGTGTTACCTGGATACCTCTCAGTAACCAAGCGTGCAGCTGCAGCTTCCCGCGTTTTGTGAAATGGATTGTTACAGCAATCCCTCAACAATTTTCAAGTTCAAATGACTCACAGAAAAAAAATAATGAAACTTTAAAATAAAAAACCTTTTGTATGTACAAGGATGTCTTGTGACTATCTGATGAAATAATGAGTAAAATGTAGAGATAATGATGCTTGAAAAATTACGTTTTTATTGTAAAGCTAAATGATCATTAGAGTTGAGCCAATATATATTGCGATGGTGGTATTTATTTCCCTGTAATTTTATAATATGACTATGATGATGTACTATGGTACAATTTATAATGAATTAGCACATACAAATAATGAGGAAATCATTCTATCTTTAAATGGGTTAAGATAGCTTATGGAATGTAGCAAATAAGCTTCCCGATTTTAAAAGTGTTTTATTCATCACATGTTATTTTATGTTTTTTGCAAAATTACTCCAATATTATACAAAAAATGTGATACTAGAAACGTTTAGTTTTTGTATTGCATGCCGTTGGTGATGCCTATAAATTTTGTCCCAGTCTCCTGTGTGAATTTTTTAAGTTACCTGGCGACAACTTAATCAGAAAACTGGTCTCAAGAACTTTCTATTTTGACATCAGAATCTTGACAAAAACAGGATTATACTTGTAACAATATGTTTTTGGCATCTTGATAAAAAGATGAAAGGTATGACGTAATTAACAATTACCTGTAAATAGGTATTTAATTAAAAATATGAGTACAGGTAATAAAGGGCCAGTTCTGTCAGTCCATTGTACAGGTGTAAACAAGACCTGGATTCAATTGTGTAATTACCGTGGCATTATATTTACACTGGCATGTTGTTTTATTTGCCCTTAATTAGATTACCTTGGACACTGGTCACTCTTGTGATCGGACATTGTCTGGTGAAGCTGGGTTATATGACTGACACATCTTCATCTCAAGCCATCATAAACCTGTCATAATTCCCTGGCTATTTTATTGTTTAACCCTTCATCTTTATCTCCAGCTTTAACGTTTTATATTTTTCTTTATTTTCTCATGGGAATATTATATTTAGTATATGTTAATGAACTGCTCCTGGTATGCTGGAATAATGAGAGAGAGAGAGAGATGGGTTTAAACCTAGCTTGGAGGAATACAGAGAGAGATAGAGATGGGGATGTTAAAATCTAAATTGTTTCAATACGGAGAGATATATGGGGTTAAAATCCCTGCTCTGAAATGAGAGAGAGGGTGGGATGGGGAGGTTGAAATCTAGGTGTTTGTATTAATTCTAGCTTTGAATATGGAGAGAGAGAGAATAAAATTAAGCTTGTCAGAAAATGAAGATGTTTAAATCTAGCTTGTTGTAATACGGAGAGAGAGGGGGGGGGAGAGAGAGAGATGGGGTAGTTAAAACCTAGCTTAGCTATGTACTGTAGCTATCAAACATAGAGATATGATTATTGTATGATTGTACTTATAACGGATGCTTGATTTATCAGATCAAAGTCCTTTAGCATCAATTAGATCGGTATGGATGCAGTTGATACCTGGGACGACTTAATCGGGTCGATATGACTGACTACAACTAGGACAGGCTGTGATAGTTGCTAGGCGGGTAGATCACCGCATCAGTCCCGGTGAGCTAGCTGTATTTGAACGGGATGTTTGCTAAATAAGGAAGATTTATAGCCGGCAAACCTTTACAATAAACTCGCATCTCAAGTACCCATAATCAGAGTCATGTAAGATATGAATTCATCATTGTACCTATATATCGGGTTTTAGGACAAAAGGAGTGTTTTCACCTTTTGTTTGTTTCCGCGTTTAAATGCACGACTATCATACATAAGTAAAGAAACTACATGCATGTAATCAAGATAATGTATGTGTGTTTCTTTCCTGGTGATACAGAGTTGGGGAGAAATCGAGACATACCTGAAAGTTCATTAAAGAAATCTCGCTCTGGACCCCAGCTGTGGTGGATTTTTGTCACGAGATCACGTGACTCTGTAGCATCCCTTGTCAGTTTCTATATACCTGCCGCTTGTCATCCGTTACACGAAATGTCCTGACGCCCATATTTTATAAGTGTGATGCGAGGATAGTTATGGTAATTTTTCTTCGTTCGTGTTTTCACCAGTTGTAAAATTTTGTCGTGCACGCTGTCAGTTGTGTATTGGCATTTTTAAAGTACACGAACGTTGGGTGTACCATGCATAATGATGCTTTAATTTTGTTTAGACATTAACAGTTAAGTACGAGCAGTAGAGTCCTATAGTCAGCCTGACACTTGTAAACATGAATGCAAAGGTCTTAGGTTCGAATTCTACTCGGAGTAAACCTTATTTGAAAAGGTCACTTCGCTTGCCGAATGTCGATGGTTTTCTCTGGGCGCTTCGGCTTCCTCCTCCATCGAGGAACTGTCTCGATATAAGTGAAATACTCGACTTCGGGCGCTCATTTATTCTAATCCTCTCGTTTACTACACAATTTGTTCAATTTTCCTTCACTCCTAATTTTGTTACATTTTTGGCATTTCCATTTTTATGGGGTTTTTTTTCCAACACTTCATAAAAATATAATATACATGCAAGATGTAGTCAAAATAACGTTACAGAAGTTTTTTGTATAGCTATTTGTTGTGGTAAATACGGGTGAATTTTACACGTGGTCGCTAACATCTGCACGTGTGATGTGATGCGTTTTACATCAAGGATGCCAATGAAGTTTCTCTGCAGCTGTCGGAACAGATGCACAATACATGCATGTTTCATTGCTCTCATCCCCATTCAATACTTTTTACGAGTTAAAAGTCTAAATTGTTTCGCAACTTTGAATAATTAAGCGCGTTGCATCCACTGTGAATGCATCACTTGAAAAATTTACATGGACTCAAAGATCTAATGACATCTTTTAAGATGCTACTGATGCTATTGATGTCGCGATTTCGTCCCACAACTTGAGACAAAAAAAAAAACAGTAGGATTTGTCGATGATTGGATAGACGAACGTAGGGATGGATGGATGAATGGATTGGTTGATTGATTGAATATTAAGTCTTAAATTGCCTTCCTAAATCCACAAAATATAAACATATTGATTGCCTGATTCATATTATATTTTTTTGGCAGTTACATTTTAAAAAAAGTTATTGTGCGTATGGTCCATCCGTTCGAGGGCCGAGATGTACATTCGGGAGAACTCGTTCGGACGGATCAAGTATTGAAATTAAACCATAAACTCGTAGTTTTAAGTTTCAGGGCCTGTTTTTAGTCTCGAGCATTGTGATGTCAACTTATAATCGGTATATTTAGGTAAACGAAACGAGATGATAAGAAAGCGATTTTCAATACACATCAGATGTTGGTTTCTCAGCACCAACATGACTCCTAAATGCATCTCTTTACCAAAGGAAATTATTTGTTCAGGAGTATACATTAATTTTGTTTCAAGTTTTTGAAGTCTATTGTCGATATCGGCATAGACTTAGCATGAACTGAATCAATTATACAAATATTATCCCATAACAAAACAAGAACTAAAGATGCCATCTCCCGCGCGCTGTTGTTTGCGAAGAATAACAGTCTTACAATAGAAAAATTTCTCTATTTAAAAGGAAAAATTAATCTTTAATCAAATATTTAAACATGGAAATTAGATGAAGTTAATAAAGTAGGATGAATAAACATATTCAGTAGTGCTATATTGAATAGAACTTTTATGTCTATCAACAAATATTCCATTTTGTTTTTACATTGGTTTCGGAGTTAAGCTGATCAACTTTGTGACCAGCCTGTGGGGTTATTATACAATTCTATTGTGTTAATGGCTACAGAAGTCTTTGTATACGTATTTCTCTGTTACCTGACCTAACATGTCTGCCGTATTTAATACCCAGCTCAAACCAAGGTGATAATTAAACCTACCCCATTTATACTTGAAGAGTTGGATGTTTTGGTTAAAGATATCTAATCATTGCGTATACGTCCAAATCCTCTCCAAGTATGTGAAGAAAATATTAATGCGATGTTTAGGGTGGGTGGCAAGGGATAGTTTTGTTTTGTATAATACCCCTAGTTGTTTTTCAAAACACCCTTGGCTGGTTACGAAGATTAGATTCATAAGTTTTTGTTACCAAATAAATCTTCATCCTTTTTTATCCGGTTTCAAAAAATGATTCGCAAAGGGATTACGCAAGGTTCACATGTTCTCCTCGTGTCGTTTTTAAAATGCATTTATTGTTCGTTAATGGTCTAAAGTAAATATACAATTTGAGGAAACTTGCAGACGCAATTTGAAAAAAATCAACCATAGCTAAGGAATTTCGTATACTTTTGATAATTATTGCTGATTAATTCGGCTCTAGAGCAAACGAACTTCGTGGCGCCTTGCTTTTTCAGTTGTTCACACGTGTCGCCGTATAAAACTGTTCGGCAAACTGTCGGGTTATTTTGCGTAACCAGTCACTTTTTGGATGCAGTAAACTGATAAAGTCTGTTCTTATTGTTAATTGTACAATGTACTTCGATTTTGGTTTAAAACTTTTGTCAATTTTAACTTTAATTCGCTCTAAATCGTCTGCTGTGTAGATATTTGGATTTTTAATCCAGGAGAGGAAAATTTTCATTGGGAGACGATAACGTGTAGCATTGATTATTGTTGTGGGGTTTTCACATCTGACAAATTTGTCGGGTATTTATTGAGGCACGAGGATGTGTGTAATCTTTTCTATCAATACGTGGTATTAGTCTGTAGTTTGTAACCAAGGGGACGAGAGTACTAGGGGTGATGTGAATGCGTGTTAATTCTGGAGTTGGGAGATAGATAAATATTGATATTTCATAAAGTACCCAATATTGATGTTTGACATTACACTGTAGCTGTGTGGGTATGTGTGTGTGAGAGTAAGTAAAGTATGGATAAGGGTGACAAGTCTATACATAACGGCTAAACTTGTGGGAAAATTCTCACTTGATGATTATCGACTCTTCCTAATTAATTAATCATGAGATAGAGAGAGAGAGAGACTGAATAGGGTTTTATATCCCAGTCAGGGATATTTCACCTATATCGATACTTTGCCACTTAAAGGTTATGTGGCAGAATTTTTTGTCTTTGGAGTGTGATCAGGGCAAAGTTGGTTAGGTGCCACGCCTGTCGTGACGTGGTGCATCGGTCCTCAAGGAGGCGTTAAACAGCGTAATAGATAAATAAGGGATTTTATAGGACCAAAATATCGGATAACTCTCTCTCTCTCTCTCTCTCTCTCTCTCTCTCTCTCTCTCTCTCTAAAACACCTACGATATTCCATTGGGAAAAAAGAAGTTTCTTTACTGAGTGAAAAGTCGGCCAATGATCGCAAAGACGTGGGTTGCGAGTTTGTTCAAGAAATTGACACCAAAAACGATGCTGTCGCGAATAGCTGGGTAGATCTGGTTACGGAACGACCTTGTTTCAGTTGCGCGCAATTGTGAAACTTTTGTATTTAAAATTGCGAATTAAATTTTATTTGAAAGCGAAGCTCATTTACACGACATGTAAAGCGATGAGGTTGGATGCAATACGATATTTAAATTTCTGAAGTTGTTTAAACTTGTTACTGATGATTCTAAAGATTGCATTAAGAAAATATAGATAAAATAGAAGAAAAGAAAGAAGGGGATATATATCAAATTTGAAGATCATACTATACGTTACCTTATATTGTATATAGAGTTGTCATGTAATGAATTATAAATTCGGGTTTTTTCAACCATGTATATCAAATGTAAACCGTATTTTGAAAGATATATTTATCGATCACGATGAAGTCAGCGTTTTTAAATATTTCGGTTAAAATGGGTGAAAAAATGAAAATATAAAAACATTACCCATTATTGTCACATGTTACTTTTGAATGCATTATTCTATAAAAATTCAAGACTTTATAACATACTCCTTGTTGCCATTAAATGCGTCAGTAATGTGCACTATAAGTACGCGCTTACATGCAGGACCTTCCTGGTAACAGTTTTTTATGCATCATTATTTTATGCCCCCCCCCCCCCCTTTACTCCTTTGTAATTCTGCTAGGAGTGTCTAGTCACTCGCGATATACAACACTTATGTTCATTGAAGATTTTATAGTGACTGACTAGATCTTCGCGGTGATACATAGCTTCCTATGTATCATTACATTTTTTTGCCACCACTCCTCTTAAAATACTGCTTAACTTTGCGGCTAGCGAAGTCTAGCAGCTCGGTATGGACAACATATTGTGTATTGAATATTTCGTAGCGACCGATAAAATGAACATATCTTGATAAAACACCAGAGACGCTAATCAAAAACAAGCATACTAATCCATGTCCAAATTAATATACAGGAGCAAAGTAAAAACTTTGAAACAGACAAATTCTGTGAAACGCGCGAACTTCCACCAGTAAAGTGAGACCGAGTTCCCCGGAAGGGTAAGCATTCATGAAGCTATTCGTTTCACATTATTAAAGATTTTTTTCAGAAATTTAATTATTTATTCCAATAAATCTAAATTTTAATCGATTAAAAAGTAATCAACCATGGATGTATTTATGCACATATTTGGCTATATATATTTTGTCAAACATTCTGGACCTATATAAATTAAGAACCGTTAAACCACATGTGCGCATTGTTATTCATCAAATAAGATATATATTGGTGTATGTGTAATTGGGGACAAATATTTGAGCTGTTCTCTCTTTACACACACGCAATATTTAGACGATGATTTAGGTGAACTTGAAGGTTTTTAATTACTGCTTTAAACCTTGGGAAGCGTATTTTAAAACACTGAGCGCGATACATGTATACCAAGAAATTTTAAAATTTTTATTCGATAAAAGAAAACGTTCTCATCAAACATGTAACCGCAGGCCGTTGTGATTATGAGGACAGGTTCGTGTAAAATTAATGCTTCAATTTTGTCACCGGCACGCTAGTCTATTGTAACCAGATCAACAAACTCCTTGAGGAAAATGATTTGTTTGGAAACATGGCACCTCATCAATACGGGGCTTTCATTAACTACTTTACTCCATTGAAATTCTGCCAACACGAACTACCTAGTTACTGAGATAACGAACTTCATCCCCCAGACTGAAATATTGGCCGTTATAAGTTTATCAAAGATAGATAGATATACAAAACACGATGGAGAAACCACGTTTTGATGTTGTGCAAACAAACTTTCAAGAACAAATTTTTAAACATCAATAAAAGTTGACACGAATTCGTGCGCACGCATTTTTCTCTTGCCGCAGCACTTGTTAAATTTAATTGTAAAAGGTATTTTTGTTGGTTATTAATTTAAAATACATATACACTTTAAATACTTGCGACATTTTGACATTTCTAGCGGGGAAAACTGTCCGATTCTAGTCCATCGCCGAATTCCGTTTTGTCTTTTATTGTGTCAGGCGCACTTCCAGGAAGGTAAAAAATCGTGTATAAATCTTCATCACATTATGAATATCTGTTGTACGCTTCATCAAGAGACAAGATAATAGGTGTGTACGACTATCCCAACATATCAATATGCTTTGTATCGAAATTTGTATATGGAGCTCGGGTTTCGGTGGTCAAGATCCTAGTGTGAAAAAGTTTGTCAACCCTTTGCTGATTGTCCGTGATTTCTCCTAGCACTCTGTTTTCCTCAACCATACAAGAACGAACTCTCATAATGTAAGGAAAAAAGATGACTGGGTGTTTTTAGACGTAAAACGACATTCGCTCCACATTAAACAACATTTAAATCATTTAAACAATTTGATGAGCACAACTCTCTCTCTCTCTCTCTCTCTCTCTCTCTCTCTCTCTCTCTCTCTCTCTCTCTCTCTCTCATATGCTTCCATGAGAAAGGAGAGAGAGAGGTTGATTCTGAATATTTCTTTTTGAATCAATAAATTAATACAGAAATAACAGAAAAATATCAATTTTGTCAGAGCAACTGAGTTTTTTAATTTGTTGATGAGAAGTGGCATTTTAAAAAGAGCTTATACTTTGAATAGGGGAACTTTCTTTGCCTCAGTTCAGTACAAATAAATCTCTATTAAAATGATTTAGTTTGTAGATAACTGGAATGTTTCTAAATCAAGTCATCACTTGGTACTATTTAATACTTTACAAACTTTATTATACATGATGTCATTTAAGTTAAGAGTAATTTACAATATTTCCATGTAAATACACTCACAAACCACTTGGCAAAGTGCTTCAAAATTTATCAATACCTGCAGCCTTGTACACCTGAGTATATACAGTACAGACCTGTCGAAAGTTAAACGCTAACCCATTAAATATGTGTCAAATTTGTCCATCTCAAACTGTAGTTAGCTATATCTCGGCAGTAGCTATCTTTATCTCATCTGGCAGCTTTTAGACCAATAGCTATCCACATCTCAGACTCTCAGCATCTGAGCTTTGGCTCTTTTTGTTAGCTCAGTGTTAAACTTTCAGCTGGTCTGTTCTGTAGGTAAGGTAGAACTCACTTATCTAACGGGATGTGAAAGGGATGAAAAGGCTTAACTTAACCCCCAGACCTGCTCCAACATGCTAGTTTCTTAGTTATCAGCATTTACTTTCCCTTTGTTCGAATACCTTTAGAAGATAGAAATATTTATTTAGGCAGGGTAGGTTTCTGAGGAGTAAATTTTGTAAAGGAAAAGTAATATTAATTTTGTATAAGGTAAAAGCTATTGAAATTGATGGAGTTGTCAGCTGAATTACTCTTTACCTTATGGTTTATAATAGGAAATAAAATGTATAAATGGAAATCTATTTGATGTAGTATTTGTTTAAGTAAAGGCATTGACTGGATGTTTTAAGGTTTGAGTGCTGTGTTTTTATATGTTTGATGAAAGAAATTGTGGGGTAATTATTCTGTGTAAATTTTGTAGACCAAAGTTGAAAACCAATTTTCTGTTCTTTCTTGCCAATGAGGTGTGAAACCATCAGATGAATAGTAAAAATTTGATTCATCTTTCTCCGTTATAAATTCTCAAATTCTTTCTAAGAATAAACACATATGATAAATGAAATTGTTTTTCTGTTTTCAATACACATCTTTTCTGATATTTATTTGGTTTCATAAATAAAAAAATTTTAATTTCACAACATTATAAATAGTGGCCATTAAAAATGTTCCATTCAGATGAAAAAAATATATAAATATATCTATCAATATAAAACCGACCACAGTATTATTTTGATGGAAAGACTACAGGCTCAATCATGTGCATGTTAATTGGTAATTTTACCAGCTTTTATATTACCATATTTATATGCTTCTATTCAACTCATAGAATTTGAATAATGGATGATTATTTAAATATATTTTCTGTTAAGAGGTTAGTCCTTGGCATCTGAATCTTAGCTACAAAATTATACTTTAAGCTGATTGAAATAATCTGATGGCAAATTTCCAAACTTGGTGAATAAAGTCTCTGTGTCCTCTTCTGTTACACTTTAATAAACCGTCACAAACATCCCAGGCTCTGCTTTGTTGTCGCTGCCGAGTCTGGGGTCTTTATAGGTATTTTATATATGACATAGTAATATATATCTGTATAAAACAAAGCCAGATTAACCCTCGTGAATAATTTCTTTATCAAATTGACCCGAAATGTTAAAACTTTGATGAGGATGATACCAGGTATATACCTGTATAAAATAATTATATCTCTTGATTTACCTGTAATTAACGTGTGATTCAGGTGTTCAAATGATTGGGCCGATTGCCAGACCGTAGATCATCATGCAAGCAACCTTGTTCTTTAAAGAAAAAAAATCATCATATATAGAGTAATCTTTATCCATTGAATCAGTTCAATTATTTTGCATTTCAAGCTGACATGAATTATTTTAATAAGCCGTTATGACCTCCGTACATGTAACAGTAGTTGCCTGAGTTTGAAAAGATATCAATTTGATGCTATCATCTGATTTTGCATGCTTGCTCAAGTTTTTTTAAGGGCCTAACCTTGACTAAATTTGAGTTTAAAATTCTTAATTATCTTCATTAGAAGCAATTTTAGTTTCCTGAGAATCGTTTTCAAATTTGTTTTTACTTATCTTTAAGGAAACAAATTTGCGTTACTGGTCTTCTTTTCACGTATTTTGTAATGACTTACATATATTTTAAATTGTATATCATAATTACATGTGTGAAATAAGACATCGGTAATGACTGGCCGTATTATGTATTTATCGACTTTACTTGTCATTATAGCACACCGGTATTATTCAGATTTTGTACTTTTGATTTATACATCATTTGAAACTTAAATGTGTACAATAATTATTTCTTGTGTGTAAAAATATTGCCGAGATGTATATACATAAATATTTGTCATCTAGGAATAAAACTTTTTATTATAAATTGTACATGTTTTATAAAGATTGCATGAATACAGAATAAAAATTGAAGTGTTAATTATAGGATAAGATTTATTAATTTCAATTTGTACATAATGTTCTCTTGGGATGGAGGGTGTGGTGGGGGATTGGTAGCTGAATGGGCTAATGCATTACTGATGGATCAAAGCATGTCTGACAGCTTGGGGTTTGAATCCACTCAAAGTAGTTTCTAGCTTGAGAAAGCTGACTTGTCAACCTGCTTGTCATATATTAGTGGTTCTTTGGGCACTCTGGTTTTTTCCACCATCTTCAAACTGTCTCAATTTAAGTGAAAGAATCTTGGCTGGTGCATATAACACCTTTAATCAAATCCAGTCAAATCTTTCCTCCCTCTGCTGAAATGCATCCTCTTCCACTGAATTTGTGATTCCTTTTTGATTATATGGAATATGTTATTGTTAATGTTGTTGGTGTAATGTTTAATGTCGCATCAGCAATCGTTCAGCTATTTGTGAAGAAAACAAATTTATTAATTTCTAAGGATTTATAACATTCTACCACTGAGCCAGTGGCAGTCTTTTGGAAAATGAATTGAGATATTTTAATAACTAATTACAAATTTCATAAATGACATACAAGTTCTTGTTTAAGAGAAAGAATTCTTGCATCTCGGCTTACTAACATGTTTTGATTGGGATCAAAATCCACAACAAATATTTTGGCTGAAGTTCAAAAACTTTCTCTTGAAACTTTTTAAAAACGTTTTTGTTATCAGCATTTCTTTGTATATATATAGCCAATTTGTGTCATATTGTAAATCTCTCCAGAAAAGAGAAAAGAACCCAATACAAAATCCTTAATAAATGTCTTTAAATATTATCAGAAAGTCTTTGCCACGCTTCATCAGTCCTCATTCAACTCCCTGATCTGTTTTTTCTTGTCTTTACGTATTGTTGGGGATATTCTTACCCACAACACAAAAGATGTTTAATAAGCTCAAAACAATAAGCGATAAGTAAAAGTTGCAGAAAAGTATTACAGGTAATTTTAGATCCAGAGGGATTTTCTTTCTATTCTTTCAGCCGTTGATTACATATTAAGAAAGGTTTTAGATTTGTGACTCAAAATCCTCTCCTCTGTTCTTTTCATTAATTTCTTTATGTTATTTTTCACAAGTACTGTATGGGTCAAGGGATAATGGATCAATACTAGATGGTTGGTATTTAAAGAAACAATTGGCAAAATTTTTACTTTTGTTGACTTGGAGAATTTGTAACATAATCTGATTATGTGAGCTGTCTACAACCATTGTTATCACATCAGAATGGAGATATTTTCAGCCCAGTAATTACCTTTATTGTATTAAAGGTGAAATTCCCTCTTACAAAAAATTTAAAGATGGAATATTAGGTTAAAGAAAAACAATAAGATGGACTTGAAAGAAAGCAATTTTAAAAATTGATTTATTGTTTGGAAGACTAATAAAAACAAATTTTGATATTGTGTATAATTGTGTAACGGGGATTTAATGTCCATAGTAACTGTTCTTGTTTATCGCTAGTTGCTAAAATACCTGTCTAAACAGGTGAGCCAGAAAATCAAGTGTGTAAAAAAGTGAAAGGTACAAATACAATAAAAAAGATAATTGAAAATTCCTGCTTAATTATCATGCTGCAGAAATAAGTCAGTGTCTCATTTCAAACTGAAGGACATATCGTGAATGACATTTAAAATGACAAACCGTTATTCAGCAAGAATGAAAAACATTTGTATCGAGTCGTATAAAAAACGAACCATATTGTTATATTAAATTTGATGAATGTGAAATAATGTGAAATAAAACATTATAAACGATTTGTATAAAAATGACAACAGGTTAATTTTTTATGACCGGAATTTACTAGTAAATGCAAATTTATGTACTTTTGGTGAAATATTAAATAAAAACAAAACTGATAACACATTGATAATTAAATTTTATGTAATTATGTCATTTTTGACATTTCGATCTCAAGCCATTGAAAATTTTTATCAATTAATTATAAAAATGCTAAACATGCCGTAGAAATGCAGAATAAATGGCCCAAGAATTTAAAAAAAAAATTTGAAATAAAAAATGCATTTTAATCAAGTACATGTACATAATCTGTCTTTAATCGGTAAATTGTCAATTAAATATGTGAAGTTTTCCGAGAAATGTTTTTTTTTTTTTACTTTTCCCTGTCATACACAAATTTCAATTCCAATCCCACTCTGGAAAATTCTGAAAAAGTTTGTCAGTTTGCTTGCCAATTTAGGTAGTTTGTGGTTTTCTAGGCACTCCGGTTTTCTCCTCCATCTCAGAATTGACAGCTTCAACTTGTTTGTGAAAGAATCTAAACTATGGTGTAAAACACCATTTCTCCACTCCAGAGCCATATAGATAATTCTTTTCTAAAAGTTTTTAAATTGAAGAGTTTAACAACCCAGTTTTTGTACTTAAACGCTGGACTCCAGGGATCTTTAACAAGTGTTCCTCTAGACTCCAGGGATCTTTAACAAGTGTTCCATTACATTACCCATTAGTTCTTCAGTGCATCACTGACTTGTCTATCTGTCCATACATTACATTATTATATATATTTTTTATGTCTATGTAGAATTAATGAAGTAACAAAAAGAACAAATCCTTAAAGAAAAAGTCTGGTGTACTTTGTTATAGTATATCTCCACTTTAACCCAAGATGCTGTCAAGTGGTTTATTTGTTCTGCTGTAAGCATCAAAGACACTTTATTGCCATGTAAATGTTATAACCCTGTCAGGAGAAGTTTCAGATGTAAATATACAGTTATTGCCCTATTATTTATATTCCATCAATATTTCTGCCATCTCCTCAGGTGAGTCATCAACATACCTGTTGTATTATTACCTGTCCATAGTCCCAGGTAACACCGCCAACATCCTGGAGTAGATAAAATTTGTATTGATGGATTATCAATCATTTCCCTGTTTCTTATGAACTACATCAATACAGGGGAAAGAAAGTAAATAGAATAAAGATATCAGAAGAGAGCTGTTTAAACACTGAGGTCAAAGTTAGGCCTCTTCAGGTGTGATATAGATTTTGAAAATCAAATATCAAATTTCTACTTCCTCAATATTTGTATCTTTTGATGATAATTTAGATTTTAAGTTTCTAGAAATTCAATTCCATTTTTGAAAAATAAAATGCATCTAGCAACAATTTTAACAGTTTCTCTTAATAGAGGAAGTTTTTTGAAATTTATTTATAAACTCGGGTTGTAGGAAATGCAGCCGATATTGTATCGTAGAAATGTTTGAGCACTGGCATCCACTTCCTCAATATTTGTATCTTTTGATGATAATTTAGATTTAAAGTTTCTAGAAATTCAATTTAATTTTTGAGAAATAAAATGCATCTAGCAACAATTTTAGCAGTTTTAAAAGGAAGTTTTGTGAAATTTATTATTTTTAAACTCGGGTTGTAGGAAATGCAGCCGTACTTGTGTCATACAACTGGTTGAGTGCTGGCATCCAAGGTTGAAATTCCTATGGATGATTGCTGGCACCAAATGCTAATACCCATGGTTGAGTGCTGGCATCCAATGCCGAAATGCCCATTGATGAGCACTAGCATTTAATGCTGAAATACCTATGGATGAGCACTTGCATCCAATGCTGAAATACTTAAAATGAGCGCTGGCGTCCATTGTTCAATTGTATTCAGTAACCAGAGTCTGTGTTTTTGGGTTTTTTTTTTATATTGAATAAACCCATACTTCATTGTTGATTTTCAAAGTCAACCATGCTTTTTGGTTGGCCACTCTTTTTGGCTTCCCATAATTATAACCACATGATAAAGCCACTTATGTTTTGGACTCAGGGCTGAAAAAACTTGTCATATATCAATGAACTATGCCAATGAAAACAACCATCAAGGCCATTTTGATTTTTTATTATCTAAAATCTTAATTAAAAGTTTTATCAGGTGAAGAAAATCTTATATATTATTAGTCAATTGAATTAAGATTTCTCTGCAGGTATCCAAGTGTACCGGCTAACGAGCATGAAAAGGTATAAAAAAAATATATATAAAGAATTTTTCCTTTTTTCTGTCCTTTTTTCTTCTTTTGAGCACAGAATTCTAGCAATATATATTTTTGTGTTACTGGTGATTGATGGGCCGTAGATAAAATTATTAAATAAAACCCCAAACAATTGACAAGTTCAACCAAGACCTGATACAGCCCATCACATCTCACCTGTAACGGGAGATTCACCTATTACTGCTTTGACCTCTAGTATATTATATCCTATTCATGTATTAAAATGCACTTTTTTTGTCTGCTTGTCATAACCAGACATTATGTATCCATTGTGAGTTGGGACTACAGTATGTGGCGAGTTGGGACTACAGTATGTGGTTTGTCAATGGGTCCTCCCAATATTTCTTGTTCAGTTGCTGATGGATTTGTACTGGATAAACTCCGCGCTCTCATGCTCTCGAGAGGTTACAAGTATTTTATGGAAATTAAAGAGATGGATTTTTCAGATAATTAAAAAACAAAACTGCTCACTATACTTGATTACTGTCTTAGAATTTTAGATATTTTTTATGTCAAATTTTTTAATTGAGTTGTACATTTGTTTTTTGTTTTTAATTCTGATAAGGTATTTCAGCTAAAATTAGCATTCAGTTGATAAAACAGAGTTAATTAAATTTAATAACTACTGTATTAGTAAAGCTAACATTTCTGAAACAATAGGTTCTGTAGTCTAAATTATGGGATCTCTGAAACAGTAGCAAGTTTAAATTAATTTTCAAAAGTGGAGGGGGAAGATGCAGGGCTGGAGTGATGCTGTAACAGAAATTATGGGTTATTCCAGGGTTGTGTGACCATCATGAATTTGTAGTATCTGGGTTGGGGAAAGATCCGTGTGATTTGACTCTACATCAAATGACATCACTAAAAAAAATGTCATTTTAAAAAACCAATGAAAAGGTTTTTCCTTTGACATCAAATATGGGGAAATATTTTCATATTTGGGTACAAAATGAAAATTTTTTTATGAAACACTTGGGACCCTATTCAGATTTAAATTTTCTTTCTTTTTGTAAATAATACTTATATTTTCCTTCTCTTTGTATGACAAGTCAGTTATGATGAGGTTATTAGCTTGTTAATACAGTTGCTGATAATTTCTACTTTAAACGATGACAAATAACTCTGGTATTTTTCCTTATTGTTTAGTAGCTATTTCCTTTCTTTATTTGTTTTACACAAATGGGGGATGGAATTTGTCAAGGTGTTGTAGTAACTCGAGCCTTCTTTATACAATTCTTAGATAATTACACAGATCATAAGGGATATCTGCTACCTCTAAGCTTCCACAGTTACTTGTTCAATTAATCCTGTATTGACACATTTTTCACTTATCCCGTTTTAAGTATTGATGGGGAAAATGTTTGATGTTGGTCAATGTTTTATCAAGTACAAAAGAAAAGCCTAATCAGGATTTGAACATATTTCCTTAATTACAGGTGATGTTTAGATGTTTGTATAATATTTGTAATATGCCCCCAGGTGTAAGACCCTACCTGGATTTTTTTTCCTTTTCAATGGCGACCAGTCCCAGTCACGATCATCAGCATCTTACTTAGTAGTATACAAGTACATACTTTATCTGCATCAGTAGTTAGTCACTATTTTTGGTACTGTTTACCTGTAATTACCTGTGGTAGCTTATTCAGGTGTGTTCAGGTGATAACAAAACTGCCAAATCCACCTGTAGATTTTCCCAAGGTATTTTGATCTCTTAAGTCTATAGTGACCCTGTTTCATCAATAGTCCAATATGATGGACCACCCCAGGGTTCCGGTTTCTATGGTGTAATAACCATGGCAGACTCATCAATAGTTACACCATTGATCTATCCCCCTCAGGTTTTAGATGATATTGTGAATGACTAATGTCTATTTAAGGCATTTTCCCCCTTATTATTATGTCTAAGGTATTTAGCCCAAAAATGTTTCAGAAAAGCAAACATGGTTTTAAACTCTATAAAATGTCACTAGTAAAGATAAGCATCTTATTGTTCTGTCAATATTGACATAATGCTGTATACGTTTTATATGGACTTGGTTTTCAGAATTTTTTAGGGATTTAACAGATGTATTTATTTATACAGAAGGTTTTTTGGACATTTTTTGAGCTTCTTAAAAATGGAGAAATAGAAAAGAAAAATTCCTTCCTCTTATTCTTAACAAATATCATAATTGAAAATTTTGAATTAATCAATTTCACGTTAGTATTTATAGAAAGTTTTGGGAATTTTTTAGCTTTTTATAAAAATAAAGAGATAGAAAAGAAAAATTCCTGAATCTTGTCCTTAATTATCAAATACCATAATTGAAAATTTTGAATTTATCAATTTCAAGTTAACCAAATAATTTCATAAATTTTTTTATGAAATGTAATTTAAAATGCATCTTATCTTTAATTGTCTATATTAAAATTGAAAATTTAATTTATCACTTTCAAGTTTTGGTTAATCAAATAGTTTCTTGAGTGTAATTTAAATGCATCTTGTCCCTTAAATTGAAAATTCTGTTTATCACTTTCAATTTTACCAAATGAATTGAGAATTCCCCTTGTGTATTGTAATAATAATGATAATAAATTTTCATTTGTATTTATGAAAAAATGTAAATTAAACAGAATTATAGTTTCTATCTCCCAAGTTATTAAAATTTCACATGTTAAATGTATCTAAGGCCAAAGAAAAAAGTGTTACCCGTAACTTAGGCCAAAGAAAAAAGTGTTTTTGTTAACACTTTGAAAAAGGTTGGTATGTAAAATAAAAATTAATTTAAGGTTTTTTTTACATCCACGATATGGACCAAGGATGCCAACTTTAACAGTGGTTGTCAAAATACTGTTATAAAAGTTTTAGGGTAGACATAAAAAGTTAGGGTTTGTCAGGTTTGCAGAAACACTTATTATTTTTCAGGCCTTGAGTATTTAAAATTTAAAGATAAAAGTAGAAAACCTGAGTCTTATTCAGGTTGCTGATAAAGAATAGCATCATTGTGTTATCCTGAGAACAATGTTATCATTCTTTATCTGCCAAGTCATCATGGTGTCGCTATGGCCATTCTTCAGATTCAGAAACCACACTTTGTCAACCTTATTATGAAAGAACATAATTATTATGAAATGAAAGCAAAATTGCAGAGATATTAGTCACAATACAACATTTAGACGCCATCATTTTCATAAAATGTTTTTCTACATTCTCAGTAACTTCGGTTATATGATAGCTTTTCAATAACCGACATTTTTTAAGCAGACAGCACATATTTAAACATATCTATAATAGTCCTCATTGAATCATTTAAGCTGATTTTATCATTTTGTTAAAAAAAATTCTTCGATTCTATTCATAATTGTGGTGACTCAGTTAAGCTTCATTTAAACCGCAGACTAATATACCATGTGATAATAAATTAAAACAACATCTCTTAAAGAGTTTAATAAGTGAAGGAATTTAAGCGGGAAATGGCTGAACAAAAGGTAGCGGTATTTCATCACGAACTGATGCCCTTGTTGATAAAAATCTTCTCTCGATATCCATCACCAATTCGGTAAAGGAAAAAAGAGAGACGGTCACAAAAGGAAGATGTAAAGAAACTCCAGCTAACTAAAGATATCACATCGTTCACGATAACGAGTGGAACCAGGGCTTTGAAACTCAATAACCCGGTTAGCGGATAATCATTCATCATGGGGAGATATCATCTGGAGCATCCGTTAAATGTAGTCCTTGTACACAAACTCCCAGAGTTTAGTCACACAACTGCTTGTTATTACCAAGGACAGGGAATAATGCTTCATTGAGAATTTGTACCCGGGGAAATAAATGGACAAAGTACTCGGGAGTGTCAGCTTACAAAATGGTTTTGCGGGCTGTTGAGTTTGTATAACGGTAACAATATCTGGATGCAGTTTATAACAGGGATGATGGACATCACAAAAACCGATTTACCTACCACGATTTCTGTGTTTTAAAAAACCTAAAAATCATAAAGTACCCAGTAACCATGACGAGGCTGATTGACTACTCATGCACAGTTACTGAAACTAATTGGATGGGGGTTTGTGTTTGAAACAGAAAAATGTAATGATACAGTTACTTAAACTAATTGGGACCAGGATTTAAACATTTAAAAATATAATGATATAATTTTTTTGAATTAATGTTGGGGGGGGGGATGACATATACATAAATGTAATGATGCAGAGAGAGAGAGAGAGAGAGTGTGTGTGTGTGTGTGTGTGTGTGTGATCATTCATAGTCACTTGACCATGTGAATCTTGATGGCTAAAAAGTTCAGCTTATGCTTATAAGTTTCAAGGATGAAAATGCAAGTAGAATACAATTTATCATATAAATGGGGTATTTTTTTCAGTAAAATGACCACAATGTATTGAAGGGTTGGAGATGAAAGAAAAGTAAAGTTTAGTATGTGTACATACAAGAATAGGAGATTAAAAACATTCTTGGATTTCTTTGTGTCCAGATAAGCATGTAAGAAATGAAGTAAAAATGTCGGTGTTTGTTTGTCACATAGATACCATCAGTTTTATGTCTTCTCTTGGACGGATCTACATAAGATGTCTTAAAAGATCCAGCCAAGAGTTGATCTTTTGTCCTTTACTGATAACATCAAACCCTCATCAATAAATCAATACCTGTCTTGATTGATCACACACAGGTAAAAATCTCAGGTACACCACACAGGTAAATACATGTAGATAAGACATGCATGATGCTTATTATATATCTTACCTTTCACGTTTTCACCTGTATCAGTAAGTTTGTAGGTACATGTACTGTCTAATTATTATTCGTATCATTCTGCCTCTAAAAATGCAGCATACCGCAATAAAATTGAGCATCTTGTAATGGGCTACCTCAAATTCCACATATTTAATTTATTATGATTATAATGCACATTTATAAATAATTTATTCATAATATCTGTATTTAATAGTTCTTGTCCACTTATAGAACTGAAATGGTTGTCTTTTCCCAGTGTGATGCATCATACAGTCTTCCATGCAAAAAAAAAAAAAAAAAAAAAAAAAATCAGTAAAAAAAACAATTGTACTTGATCGTTCGACTTCCACTTAAATGGAAATTTTGACATTTGCTACACTGTCCCTCTTACTGTTTCCGTACTTTTATTCTCATATTATATTCTAGTCAAGTATTCTAGCCAGGGATGGGTGTGGTGGGGTAGGGGATCTTGGTGTCCAAGCATGCAGCTGTCATTGCATGCCTCTCATCACCTAGGTTAGAATTCCAAATGAGCAGATCATGATATGAGAAAGTTTGGCAGTTTGCTTGTGGAAGGATGGTGCTTTTCTCAAGGTACTCCAATTCCCTCTGCTAAAACCGACATCATTATTATATAAGTGAAAGATTCTTGACAGGGAAGTAAAACTCCATTACTCGAGCCTCTCCACTTATGTTCAAGAATATTTCTTATTTTCCAGAACTTGAGTTGGATGCTTAAGAACGAGATAGTGTACCTGTAATATCTTGATAAGGTTACCTGGCAGTATCTCTAGGTTTGATAAAGATAATAAACATCTGCTAATTATCTACCTGCTCAGGTACGCCATAATTTATCAGGAGGATCATAAATAGTTTGGTACCAGGGTGCTTGATAAGTTGAACAATGAAATGGTATATTAACCCTCCCTTCTCCCTCATATAATAACCCCCCTTCCCCCACCTCATAGGTTTAACATCCACTTGATGTGAATTCGTGCAACTGCCATCTTAGAAATGTTGGGTTTCATACCAGTAATCTACCACAGCAAAATTGATTCATTAGGTAACGGTATATCAGGGACATATAAAGGTTGTCTCTGGGTATATGAACCCTTTGTTTCATTATCCATGGTACCAAATTAAGTGGAGGTAGTCAGTTTAGTTAAGTTAAAGTCTGTCCCGAGCCATCAGGCCCATCAGGCCGGAGCTTATCCCGGTTTCGGTGGCGTTAAGCGACTGAGAGTACAAGACTCTCCCCTGAATGGGACGCCGGTCCATCGCAGGGTTAACCCCCAGCATTTTGCTGGTACTCATTTATTTTTCAGCTGAGTGAACTGGAACAACATGAAATTAAGTGTCTTGCTCAAGGACACAACACATCGCCCGGTCCAGGGATCGAACCCACGACCTTCGAATCATGAGTCCAACGCCTTAACCACTAGGCCACGCGCTTCCACTAAAGGGTTAAAGGAAATCTTACCTACTGGACTAGTGTGAACCTTTTTTTTAAATTCATGCATTCTCAAAACAAATTGTTAAAGATTAAGAAATATATTTAAAATCTTTGGAAAAAAACCAGAGTTCCATGAGAAAACCTCTGTTGTAAGATGTGGGAGTGAGGAGTTAAGTTTTATGCCCCAGTCAAGATTCTTTAACTTATACCCAGGCTGTCAGTTCATGGATATAGCAAAGAAAACCAGAGGGTTCAGAGAAAACTCCAACCCTCAACAAGGGAATTATAGGCAAAAAGATTTTAACCACATGAAAGCTTGTGTTTATAAACTATTAATTTTTCTCAAAATAAAAGGCTATCAGAGCTGAAAACTATATTTAGACAAATGTATCTGCCATCTTTTTATAAAAAAAAAAATCAAGTTTATGGAGTGGCTTTAACTGTGTCAAGATTTTTAAACTTGTAAATAGATAAGATGTGAAACTAAATATATAAATAAAGAAATGTGAAAGACCGAGAGGATGAGTATATATAAAATGTATAATATAATATGTAATTAAGATGAATCCATCCATATGGCCAGGATCTTAAAAGTTAATTAATGATATTAGTATCTTAACGAGGAAGTCTTACATATGAATATGAGGAAGACTAGGAAAACCATTTAACAGTTACAACTCCTGATACAAGTGTATGTACCATATAAATCCATTAACTGACTCGGATATTTCTTTTTTCTTGACGACAACTTGTCATCTCATATAGTCCATCTTCTACCTGACAGAAACCATAACGAGTTTTAGCTAGCCCACAGGTAACAATTACACCTGTATCTATAAGTAAAGTAGCATCCTGATCCATCACCTGTGAAAACGACATGATCATGTCTCATTTGCATAAAAGTCAGGAGAAATATATGTTAGCTCATCAGTCATTGGTTCGTCATGAATCATCCAGCTAAGTTGTTTCCAATCAACCAACTAGCAACAACAGCTTAAAGTCAGTAGTAACTTGTTTGTTAATATCAAAACATTGCCCTACAGCTGTCTGTGCAAAAAACTTGGGAGTCAGTGAAAAAAATCCCAAGTTTTTTTTTTTTTTTGCATTATTTTTTTTCTGTCTGGTGTTTTAGACTTTCTTTCAATAAATGATAAAATAGCAACTGTGAAGTTGTTGGAAAAATACTATCCAGCCAAACTCGGAAAAATCTAGTCGGTCAAACTTACAAAAAATGCTAGTCTGCCAAACTTCTCACAAAAAAGCTAGTTGGTCAAACTCCCAAAATACTTTAAAATCAAAGATTGGTCATTGATAAAAAGGTTTTTTGTTGGATACACCTTATAATTTATTTATAGAAGACTATAAAAAGCCAAGTCCTACACATTGTGGTCAACCACAACATCTTGTTTAACTGCTAGCTTCCTACTTGATTAGTACAATGCTAGACAATATTTTTCATAACAATGGAGGGTTTTGCCCACTTGTTTTCATGTAACAAGAACTTACCAGTACCAGAACTCAAGTTTAAGCAGAACCTCTATTGATTGGGGCCCTAGGTGTTAAGAAAGTTTGTCAGTTTGCTTTCTTGAACTTGGAGATTTTAGTTTTTCTCTGGACAATCCGTTTTCTTCCACCATTCTAGGAATGATACACCCCCTCCTTTAAAGTGAAAGAATTTTGACTGGTGTATAAAACACCATAAAACCCATCCACTCTATTGATCATAATGACCACATCAAGGACAATGGCTGTTGCTGTGACATGGGTGTGGCTTTCACTTTACAAAAGAGACAACATCTTAGAATGCAATTAAAACACAGAAAGATGGCCTTTTGTTATATATATGTTAGTTTTTATCAGCATTTGACCTACATTTCCCGGTTGATATGCAAATTTGCACATTGTCTCATAATGCCTTATTATCCCGGAAAAAACAAAGATGTGCTTGTCAGATATACAAGATGATAAATTTCCCATAGTTCCAGAGTCATCTGTATAAAGGGTACAGACTTTGAATCATGACAAATGTTTGCCGCAGTCTTCAAAAGAATGAATGGTTATTAATATACAAGAATAAAGTTCAGTCTGCCGAATTTGGAAATAACGCATAAATTTCAATCTGATGTAACAATGTTAAATATTTGTGACTTGAATTGTTCTTTGCGACAGTGACACATAATCTACAAATTGTATAATTTGTTAATTATTCTTAGATAATGCAGCGAGAGACTTCCGCTGAATCATGAACGTAAAAATTTAAATTTGTGGTATTAAGATGATGAGTGAGTTTAAATAACGATGTACAAATTACACCTGATATTTTGCATTTTAACTCAGGTGAAAAAACAAGGTAAAAAAATCCTTATTAAGTCTTTACTAGGAGGATGTAACATGAAAGTTTTTAACCTCAACTTTTAAATACCGAATTAATTACCCAGCAGCTTTGGTTACAATGGCCTAAACAGGAAATCAGGATTTCCTTCTAAAATACAAAGCGGTTCAGGGTCATTGATCTAGTAATAGGTACCAGGGAATTTTAACCTTTTTCAGTTTTTGTTTCATTTTTACCTTCCTATGAATGATGAGAATAATAAAGTTATTTTAAAAGCTAAAGTGTGCTACAGTGTTCATTAATCCCCGAAATTGTAAGAAAAAGATCATGTGTCTTAAAGGTGTTACAGCAGGCATAATCCTCGGAGCTTTATAATCCCCAAAACTTCAATCAGATCAGAAACACAAAAAATATTGTTGGGTTTTTTTTTTCAAACTCTTCAAAAGATAAGGAAGAAGATTATTTCTAGAAGGGGCGAGAAGAGGAAGAAAAGATGATTAAGTGACAAAATAAGTAGACTTATTGAATGTTACTTTTTGATTTTCCAGATTAAGTATTAAATATAACTGTGTATAATGATAGGGTACTAGTCAGGGCTTACTGGGTTTTAATATTGTTGTACCTAAGGCCTAAAGAAATGGATTGAAGTGATGCCGATCATAAATAATTATGAAAAATGTTACAAAGTACATGTAGTACCGTGCTGAATAATCCCATATTGTGATCCGATTGGGATGGTTGTGGGGGGGAGCTTGATGATCAAGTGGTTTTAAAGCGCTTGTGGATTACACAGCACCTCTCACTGCCTAGGTTTGAGTCCCATTTGGGACAGATCATAGTGTGTGATAAGTTAAGTTTGTTGGTTGGTTGAATGTTGCTTAACGTCGCATCAGCAATTTTTCAGCTATTCGCGACGAGAACTATTTTATTAATCTCTATGGATTAATCTATGAACAATTTTGTGTATGCATGTGAAGTGCGAGTGTGTTGTATGGTCTGCCTCGTACTAGCCCGCACTCAGGGCGACTTTAACGTGCTAGCTCACAGAGTCAGTACGCCGCAGACAAGCATACCACTCCCCTAGTCCAGTATACTGATACCAGGTGAATCGGTAAAGGCCAAGGGCAAGGAATATGCACTTTCACAAGGAAAATTCACTTTCCCACATGTGGTTAAGTTTGTTAGTTTGCTTGCTAAAGGTTGGTGCTTTTCTCTGGGTATTCCAGTTTTCTCCACCATCCCTGAACTGACTACCTATATACAAATGAAAAAAACCTCTTGGTAATTTAACCCACTCCTTATTGTAATGGAATAAGAAAAGTCCGGCAAATGGCCATTATAACCCAAATTACACCCCCCTTGCCTACAGTCATGTGATAGAGAGAGTATTTGGAGATTGAACCTTTACCTACATTGTGACAAATACATACTTTTCGCTTTTCATGAGGCAATTTTTAATTTGATAATTAGATTTAGTGCAAGTGCACCAAAAATTGGTTAAATTACACTAATTTAAGCAGCAGTAATTATATGTTTAAAACATAAAATAATATTTTAAGAATAAAAGATAAAAGGAAGTTTCACAAAAATAAATGTATCCACACAAAAAAACACTTTCTTTTGTTAACACAGATTACCGTAACAGTCCTCATGCAAAATACAGATTTATTAAGTTTTAAAAAAAATGCAAGAACAACCGAATAATTTTTTTTTTAAAGTTGTACAAGCAAGCATAAATAATGGTTAGTTATTAATCATGATATTGTGTCATGGCATTTGTCGTGTTGTAGATGAGGAGACATTCTTCACACGACTTGACCCGAAGTGCGAAAATTGCCAAATCTCATGTCCTGTCTTTATTTCTTATCTCGTACTTCATCTGTTGCTTTTCTCATCAGCTAACGGGAGTTATTAGTTCCAAGTCAAGCTGTTTAGATACAGACAATAGCTATCGTCTGAGGTTATCTCGATAGATTGCGTTCTCGAGGATGGGACGGGTCATTCACACTGTAAAGGTCCACGATCACTAAATATTTAAAACTATACATGTAATTTGCCATCTCCCGTTAGATTGTAGATAGATATCGGGTTGAAGAACAATTTGCATTTTTCTGCATGAATTGAAGGCAGTCCATGAGCTTCTTTAGATCAATAGATTTGATGTCAGTTGTTAAAACTTTGTATGATCCATTCTTGTAATTAAAATGCCCCGGTATAAATTGGCGATTGTCTTTTCCGTAACAGAAATATAGATGTGATTAAATGCCTTTGTTTCGACATCAGTATTATTGTAACATTATCAAACATACATTTTATGATGTGATATTGGCAATAATTTAGATTACTCGGGGAATTCCTTATGAGGAATTGTTTTATCATTTAAATTATTTTTAATGTAGTGTGTTTAAATTATTTTGGTACATGGAACAAATTTGTTATTTTTTATCATATATGGTGCCCTAAGGATTTTTAAATTTTACAATATATGAATAATGCATGTATAGATATATTTTAACAAAACTGATGCATCAATTCAACTTGACTCGGCTAGTTCCTAGTTAAAATTATTTAAGTAGCCAAATTTGAAGAAAAAAATTGATAATATACTCGTTTTTTAAAGTATTTTAAACAAATTTGCTAAAATAGGTTACTTTTTGAAAGAATTTCTCAGACATTAGTAGCCAATGGCAATATGGCCACCAGAAATTGATACTTGCTATATTGACCACCATTTAGGCCATGCATTGGCCACAAATGGTAACTATGGTAGTGTTTAACACTTTGATTTACAAGATGGAAAGTCCAGTCAGGACAAGTTAAAAATCTTGTTTAAAAGTCATATAACATAAAACCCAATTTACACCCATCTCTGCTTCTCACTTTTTTATCATCAAACAAAACAAAAATAATGAAACGGTAATAACTTTATCTGCATCAAGCTTCATAAAACAAGATCAGATTTTTTTTGAAATCAAAATTAATAAGGAAAAAATAAATATGCACTAAAATGCCTATTTAAATAAACCTATAAAATGGCCTCTGTGTACTGATCTAAAGCATTATAAAAATTCAGGATATTAGAATTATAAGAATCATTTAAAAGCCTCTTTTAAATATCCATAGTGTTTATTTTCATAAGTTACAAAGCAAAAAAAAATTGTTTGACACCTCAGAAAGGCAAGTTTGGACAAACTTGACCAGAAGCAATTTCTCGAGTTTTGTCATCACATGAATTATCAGTAAATGGGATAATTGTCTCAAAATGGCCGTTGTTTGATCAGTACGATTAATATTTGTAGAAGCAATTTGCGTTAATTGTATCTGATTGAAGCAATATCCCCAGACTGTTATGTGTACATATGACTTTCTAAGTACATAAAAATCAATTGAATTCCTATGGTCAAGCCTCATGTAGCTGGTGGCAACTTTTAATATTGTTTGATCATTGGTCAGTCAAATTTTTATTTGTGTTTATTTCTTCCCACCTAATTCATGTTCACTGGACCTTTAATCCTGCTTTTATGTGATTGAATAACATTGACCATTTATAAATGGCCTGGAGGGTTTACAAGTACTTACAGTAACCAAAGGTTTAATTACAGGTATAGGTAAACCACATTTACCTGTCCGCTTGACCTATCATAAGGAATATTCATATCGGAGGTTCCACTCAATATATGGGCAGTATGGGGGTTCACTGGTGTGCATAATGAATACAAGATGAAGATGAAATGAAAATTTGTGTCCTCTATACATAAATGCACCTAGTTCAATTGAAATTCAAATTAAAGGTCAAGCAGACAGGTCAATGTTGTTTACCTTTATGGATGGTCAGACGGTGGTCAGTCAGCATAAATGCTGCTGGTTTTTTCTTCTCATCCATGCATCACTTACTTTGTTCCATCATATGTAATTATCTTTAAAATAGATGATAAAATTAGAGTAAATATCTTGATCTTGGTGACCACAACCTTTTAGAGATGAGGGGAAAAGATAATAAAATATGTTGGGTCAAAAGAAAAATATTTTTATAATGGCATTTGGTTGTGCATTAATCAGGCTCCCAGTCTCCAGACTGGAATGTTATATGTGGTCATGGGTTACAAAATAAAAATTTTGTATGATTTGTTTATAGACTAACTGTATATATTTTTGTATGAGGCCACCCTCCCTCTATGTGTATGTATCCATTTAAAAAAGGCGCAAAATAATAATAATGAAAAAAAATTGTGTAAATTAAACAGTTGCTATAGTATACTTTGTAAATAGACTTATATTTATGCTTTGTATGAAGCCTCCATGTAGATGTATGTATATATATTTTTAAATGGTGCAAAAATAAATAAAATAAATAAATAAATAAATAAATATTATCTACTCTTCCTGAGTCTTAATCATTTGATGAGTCAGGCCCACTCTAGATGAAAGTTGAAAAGTTTACACTTTTAAAATAAATTTGTTTTTTTATACATCATTTAAGGTATTGTGGTTTGAAATTTAATTCATAATATATTTAAAAACAATTTTTTATTTATAACCAAAGAGTCTGTGTTAAATTTTAATATCAAAAGGTGGGATAATTTTCCCTTGTCCGGACAGGTAACTCTATCGATCGGCAATTAAATTTTGATGACACATTCCATTATGTGTTTTCTATTGGCATCTTCACAAATTGTACTACATCATTATAACATAAAAACTCCTCAATTTTACAACACGCACACTAAATAGCGACGTCTATTATACCAGATCGCCTCATCAAGAACACGAAAAGAAAAAATATCTTAAAAGCACCTATGTTTATCTGCTGAATTAAAATATAAATTCCGAAGCTTGAACAGGATATCCACATCTAGTTCAAGATAAATGTATATGTCAATACTAGCATTTGAAACGTTGAGTAAATATTTGAATACGGCTATTGACGAATTTGATCAATAGGTCTAAAGTGGGTACTGCTGAAGGAACAGTTTTTGAAAAGTTTCAGGGTTGATTTTAATGTTAAATTATAATACATGTACATATCCTTGTGTTTAGATGTCGGTTTTTCCCACCTACTTACTCCAAAATGTTATGAAAGTAACAGATTTAAAATATGTCTTTTTTTCTTCTGGTTATTTAAATTTTCAAGGTTTTTAAATTATAATTGAACTTAAAACTCATCACCTTGTGTGTCATTTAATTTATTTATAAAATTGATAACTTTAAAGCTGTTAAATTCATTTAAACATGTTTTATCATTATGATACCCCGATAAATTTACGGTTTTCCTTGTAATGATGATATTTACCTATAAATATATATATATATATATAGATAGAAAGATGATGTCATGTTTCAAATTTCTTGGAATATACCTGTTAGGTGAGCAAGGTTGGGATTACCTGAAAAACCTACATCAATTTCTTTAAAAAAAAATTGGGGGGGGGGGGGGGAAGGGCTCGCCAGTCGAGTATTCTAAGTGTGTTCTTACAGATTATATTGCATCTAACTGCCTAAGTGAAATCTCACTTTGGCAAATCCTAATGTTGGAAAGTTTGTCAGCTTGCTTGCGGACAGTTGGTGGTTTTCTTCGGGTTCCCTCCGGTTTCCTCCACCATCCCAGAACTGTCCACCTAGATATAGGTGAAAGAATCTTGACTGTGGCATAAAACACCATTACTTATATAGATTAACTTGGGAATTTGGTAGTCATTTGGCTATTTTGGCTACCAGGAATGGAAACAAGGGACTTCAAATACCAGGGTTTTGCTTACTCCATTGTATGTCTGTGACCCTGTTAAACATGAGCGGTAATTATGAAGAGGTGGCTACTGTAGTAACATGTGATGTACATGTATTTGCTTTATAGATATTCATTATTTATTTATTTATTTATTTGAATTCAAAGATGCAGTAGTCTTCTATCCGCCACTAACCCCCTCTCTCTCTTTATCATATTTATTTATTTATTTATTTATTTATTTTGTATTTTCAGAACTTGAGGAGGAGGTTAAACCTACAAATGAAGAAGAAACCAATAGAGCTAAATATGCTATGTTAGTAGAGGATGTCATACCTGACGACCCCGACAGTGATCAGGTAGAACTTGTTCACATAAGATGAAATGATTGGTTATTTATCCCACATAAAACATAAGATATTAATTATTTATGAACTTTCTTAGATCGTCCTGATTCTGAGTACCGGGTATAGTACATTAGTACTTGGAACTCAAAACCAGGGATTTAGCCCATGGCCCCTAGAAATTTGACTGGGGCCCCAAAGTTTTTGCTACGTTGCTACTGCAACTGCTCTTTAAAAGTGAGCTGGGCCCTCAACTCAAAAAAGTTGAGCTTCATAACACTATACAACCATGAAACTCAAATTTCATTTTTTTAAGGTATGTGGGACTACACATCTGTAACCTGGGTTATTACTGGTATATATAACAGTCATTTCTTCAATAGAACTTTGTAGCCTCATTTTAGGATTGGGTTGGAGTGACGATGAATTTTTAAAAAATCTGAAAAGAAAAGTACTGATATAGAAATTGATATGATGACAAAATAGATGGTTGTCTTGTTTAGAAATGGGGAGGGGGGAGTGGGAAAATCTAGGTATGAATTTGAGAATATTATATATATATGTTACATTAAATGTAATAAGATTATCAGAAACAAGATGGTGGAAATCTCTAGATAATACCAATGTTAAATGCTTCTTTTATCCCAGGTCAGCTAGATTTTTTTAGAGATTAGCCCAGGATAATCTGGATATAATACCCCTGTATATACTGTAAGTTAATCTCTCAGTGACGATCTATAGTCCGGGATAATCTGCCATGCCATAAAGGTGATAAAATCCAGTAGCTGGTTGCAGCAAGTTTTAAAAATATAATTGATGATTAATTACGGCTTTATTCTCTACTTAAACCCATTCCCATGGTTCAGTTGCCAGCGACAATCATCCACAAGGCTGCCAATTTGTGTTTTGTAAAACTTGATCCATTGAGTAAAGTTCCATGGTACTGATAGAGTTTTTTTCTTAACATACTTTTAATCATCATTCAATAATTATGTAAATTATTTAAATAGTTCAATATTTAAAATCTTTTCAAAAAATTAATTGTCCGGGTTTTTTTTTAATTTACCCGAACAGTTTTAAAAGCATTATATACATGTATACTCATCTTAGTAACGGGAGGATAGCATTGTCATCGCTTTAAATTGAAACAAAATAATCTTTTTGTATTCTATATTAAATAACGGGAGATTCCAAAAATTTGAATAAAGTCTATGCAGCGAGACATCGTTATCTCAGTCATGTGATAACTCGTATTGAATTTTAATTAAATCGTCTTTTATTGCCAAACTTTGGGATTGTCTATTATTGATGGAAATTCAGAACCCATCAGAATCTCTGCCAAAAGATTTTTAACTCTAAATAAGACGAGCGAGATAAAAATCAGGATCTCGTTAAAACAAAAGGTCTTGTTTAAAAATCCTCTGCAGAAGTTTGTTTAACTGGATGGTATGAGATCAATGCCGATCGATCATGTATGGACAGTTTTTGCAGAGTTTGGTGTACATATTGTGCTCTGAGATTCTTTGATTGAATAAAATGATAAAGTTTGATGATAACATATTTAAATTGTCCTCATTTATGATTCATTATAAATATTCAATATTGGGGTACAATAAAGGGGATTTGATCATCTTGCTGTATTACTTGTTATCTATCGGTAATGGAAAAATAACAGATTTTAAATTTCAATTTTAAAACTGGGAAGTTATTTAGAAGAAAAATATTATTGATTTTATTTGTTATATAGGCTAGATATTTCATTTAAATATTTTAATTCTTTTAAACTCTTAAAATGTGATGATAGATGTAATTAAAATTTTCATAGTAATTTTATTTGTAAATACTTGTACTGGGTATTTTGTTTATTTACTTATATTTTTTATATTTTTTTTAGCTTTATAATTTGAATTATTGCTTAAAAAGCAACGTTAGGACTTCATCATCTTGAAGTTTTGAAGTTTATTTATATTGTTTTTACTTCTCACTTGACATAAATAAAATATATCAAAAAGGGGAATTTTTGAAATTCAAACACATAGAAAACAAATTATTTCATGTTTACATTACTTACAGTATCCTTCAAACATGCACATGCAGTTGCAACACGATCTACGGGTGAAAATATCATCAGTGTCATTTATTTTCAGTCAAGTTGATACAGTTTTTATGTGAATTTTTTTTACAATATCTTGAAAAAACTTGAATAGAAGAGACGTGATTTCAATGGCTAACAAAGAGACTGGGGAATTTAGAGATGACGTTCTATACCAGTTCTCGACTATCGCATTACCGGTAGTCCCGGACAAGTGCAAGCTTGGACTTGAGTCCCATTTAATATCTCTGTATCATAATTGAGCCTATATATCTTTCGGTCAGTCGCTTAGCAGATTAGAAAGTAGCATTGATACTTATAGAAATGACTGAATAAATACCCAAAGGCATCAAATTCCTCCCCATGTAAAAATATTTTCTTTTTTCAAAAGATTTTTTCTCTACTTGTAAGTTTATCTGCTTGTAGTATCCCATATTTTAAAATTTAAAAAAACACACAATGAAAGTTTTCTCTTTTTTTATGAAAAAATGTTTTATTCTAATTGTCAGTTCAGAATTTTTTTTTCCAATTCTTTGCGAGAATCTTTTAATAAGAAAAACTGTTTTATCTCTTTCTATTTGTTAAATGGAATAAATGCAATAATTTGTCAGGTCAGATTTTTTGTCTAGCTAGCAACATCATCTTTTGTTGTATTCCTGCTTTAGTTGCATAACAAACAAAATTTTACATAAAATTAACAATCAACTCTTAAATAATTTATCAGCATTTTCACTATTATCTGTAGCTTTTGACTAAATGTGTATAGAGTTATCTCCCTTGATCTCCCACTTGATGGATGTTATATATTTATTATTTATTATAAATATATTATTTATGATATGTATAAAAGTTGCATACATATATGTATACTTACTTAGCAGTACTAGGTACTAACACAAGTAGGAAGAGTATATATAAAACACAAACATATCAGCTGTATCAGAGATTTTGACAGATTATGCCTTAGAGGCAGGAAACCTGGCTTGGTGAGGGAGGGAAACTGTCATGAGATGCCTGAAAACATCAACAAATCTGTCATTTATTTGACATTTTGCAATTAGAATTTTTTGTATAAGGGAAAAAACAAGTTTTCACCATATTGGTACAATATTAGTGTGTTTGAAAGTTTTATTTCGAACAGAAATGGAAGAATGTTTTACATTTGTATTTATTTTCTGCTTATAGCCCATTGATTCTATCTTTTAATTGTTCCTTATTTTTCCAAGCATTATTCTCTCTCTCTCTCTCTCTCTCTCTCTCATTTTTGGGTCCTTGGCTGCTTACAAATCGCAGCACCTCATCACCTAGGTTCAAATCTCACTCTAGACTCTGGGCAGACTGTCATTTTGCTTGGTCAAAGGTTAGCAGTTTTCTCCGGGTACTCCAGTTTTCTTAACCATCCCCTAAACTGACCACCTCAATTTAAATGAAAGAATTTTGACTGGGATGTGAAACTACATTACTACTCTTCTCTCCCATTTTATGCCTTGTATAACAAACTCAAAGTTCAGTTCAAACTTCCACATCAAAAAGACCAGACTCATTTCACACTAAAAGGACTTCTTAAGGTTCATTCTTTACACTCAATGGACTTCTTAAAAAATTCTTTTGTTCTATTTCTTAAATTATTTTTATATGATAATTATTATTAAGATGATTATTAATAATTCTCACCTGTGCTTACCTGTATTTTATACCTGAGTAAAGACTTCCTTGTTCAGTCATCATCATGACAGTTTCATCACTACATCAAAGTTGCATTGATTTTGTGAGCGTAAGGATAATATATTTTGCACAGTCATTCGTTTTTACCTGTCAAACTTATGAATAATTTTTAACGGAAAGGTGTGTATGGACGAAGTGCAAGATGTGAAAAATTCAGAGCATGGTCATTTTTCACAACACCATATTCTTTTAAGCTACATTATTTATTTGTTTATGTTTTATTCTAGTAATCATTAGTATTTATTATTACTGGTGATAAAAACCACTCCTGGCTATTTTTCATACTTTTTTTCTCTCCCTTTCTGTCTTGTACATATGGACTTAATGTCGTTCTCTTAGAAGAGTATTGCGCCCCAGGGCAAAACAATTATATATACTAAGTGTACCTTAGTATAATTAGTATGCATAGCGTTTTGTGTCATTAATAAAATATGAAACACAACCTGAACCTAATCATAAACTAATGATTACCTTTGCTGCTCGTTTATCATGAAAGTATATTTACCTGTTTCAGGACCTAGCTACTGACGGCTTTGATGAATATGGCCCCCTGGTTGTCGATACCTCGGGGCATGAGCATGATGACGATGATGAGAAAGATAATGAAGATCGACTCGACCCTGTCGTTTTGTCTAGTCTGGGAGAGTCACATGAGAATATACAACACCAAAACTCAGAGACAAGAATAAGAAGTAATGGTTTTCTTGACCAAGAAACTAAAACAGTTTTAGACACTATTACAAACAGTGATTCAAATTTATCAGGATCGTTACCGCCGTCCATTTCACCGTCAGGGGATCAAAGTCCTAGAGACTCAAGTTTGATAGGAACATCTAAAAACCATAATCGACGAGGAAATAAGGTAAGCTATTTGTACATCGTTAATTACAGGTGTGAAATAAACAGGTGTGTGGAATTGTTCTTCCATATGGTGATAGATTTCAAGCTTAACTTGTGTGTTTTCTAGCTCATGATTTCTATTTCTTTTCCATATGGCACATTTGTCAGTAACACATTATTTTATTTTAACTTCTTGCCAACATCTTTTTTTTTCTTTTCACCCCTTTTTCCAGGATTTTTTTTTTTAACCAAAAAAAAAATTTCCAAAATAATTATTAATTTGATCTTGTTTGTGTGTGTGTGTTTAACAAAACTCCTTCTTTTAGTTGTACCACATCTTTATTGCTAAGGTGAACCATATGGTAGAACGGAGATAGTATGGTACATCTTTAGTGGATTCAGTGTCATTTATAGCATCATAACTTAGTTTTGTAGGACATCAAACCATTATTTGGACTTATTTTTTAAATGTTACAAGTGACGAAGTGAATTTAATTGGACTTTGAAAAATATGGAAATTTTGAGATGAAAAAAAATATTCCAAACTCATGCCAAAAAAATTATGTTTGGAGAAAACTTCAAAGGAAATATATGACTAATTTATTGTGGTAAAATAGTTGAAAAATGACAATGGATGATAGTAAAAATGTAACACAGTTGAGAGATCTAAATTAGAGAGTAAAAAATTAATTTCAGAATAATAGTCTAGCGGACCAAGATTTAGATCTCAGCTCAGAGCCGGCCGAGGAGGCTGATTCCGATCATTCTAAGGTATTGTTGAAATATTTATTGTCCATTTAAGGCTGTAATCATCAGCTCAGGAATGCAGCCATTATAGCCTATTATCTTATCCCATAATACCCTTGGGCAATAGTGTAACCATGATGCCTTGCATGGAAAATGTCTTCTGGTGGCGGTGATACAATTTATGATGGCATGATAGTTATTATTAAAATAGAGTACTTAGTTTTATTTTATTACATATATATATGTACCAGTATATGCTATTTGTATGATCCCAACCTTCCTACATGTGCACCATTTATCAACCTGCTTGTTAGTCTCTGTGGCTTTTTAGTTATATTCATATTAATTGCCAATGTGACGTTGTATGGACACTTGTGCAGGTAAAAAGGATTATAAAATAAAATTATTTTAAGTTTTAATGATAATGGCTCGTTTGTTAAAACATTATAAAGTGTTTTGCTTCATTAAGTTTTATGAGGATGTAAATTTTTGGAACATTTCATTAGAATTTTTAAAAGTTTTATTTTGGTTGTCATGTATTACATAGCAGATTCTGCAAAAAGTTTCATAATTTTAGAGGTTATTTATTTATTTTATTATTTTTTTATTATTATTTATTTATCATTAATTAATTTGTTTATTTCTTTTCTTCTGTTTTCAAGTATTACCGGTATATGACAAATACTTCAAAATTTTCAAATTTGTTTTTTATTTTTTGATTCGTATTTCTAGGAAATATGTTTTCTTTTATGATGTCGCTTTTTAGGGTAGAATTATCTCCCTTGCACGACTTCACACTTTTGACCGCAATAAAAAGAAATCTTTACACATACACAACCTGGTCACGTGAATAATTGCATGATTAGCTTTTAAGTGATTATTATTTATTAGTTATATATAAGCAGCTTAATAATTTTTAACTGTATGTCAAGTTGTCTGTGAAAGAACAGATTTACAAAATGTTTATAACTGTTATTGTAATATTTATATTTTATATGCTAACTACAATCAGATGTTATGTATAATATATTGCATGTTGGTATTCAGGATTTCTATGTTGTTATTAGTATTGTTATTTTCAGAATAATCTTTGTCTTGTTTGCTTTTGTTTTCAGTTTTTGGTCATGGTTTTTTTGTCACTGTTATTTTGTATGTTGCATGATTTAAATCATATAAAGTTTGTCTTGATTGGTTATGTGAAATGCTTGCATTTTATTATATTTAAAAATTTAAAAAATAAATAAATAAATAAAAATGCTGCTAAGGAAGATATAATATAATCCACCTATTACAATGCTGCATTATTTAAACAAGGAATATAATCCATCAATTTCTGAACTTTTAACTTTTTTATCCAAATTTGGGAAATTTTTCAAATGAAAACAAATTCCAAAATGTAGAAAAGGCATCAATTTGGATGCAAAACATAAGGTATTTTTTGTTACATGCAATTAATTTTCATATAAGAATGTTTGATTTTAACATCCATTTGAAGCATTTACTATGGCATATACACATTATTTATGATTGATATTCTATATAGATAAAAATATTCTTAATCTTATTAATCTAAAATTTAATTCACTGAAAAAATATTTTCAAAATCAACAAAGTTCAATAAAAACATTAAAAATCAGTATTGAAAAGACATTAGTTAGGAAAACAAGAATCATAAATTTTTATTAAAATTTAAATAGCCAAATAATTAATGCTTATTTTAATCTTTTATATTTAATCAATATTACTATTAAGCGATTTAAACTTTTGACTGGCTGAATTTCATTCAGTTGCAGCATATGACATCTTTATCACATATGAGATCTTAAAAAATTATTTAAAAAATCTTAAGCCAGTCATTGGGTACAACAATTTGCTGTATTTTTGATAAACGAGTGTTTTGTTTGATCCGTCACGTCTTTGACATTTTTGACACTCCAAATCAAACCTTCAGGTGATATAGCTGGAGGATGCAGGTACTTGCACCACTGGTTAAAAAACCTACTGTTGTCATGGTGATTAATCATCCTCGTGGCTATTATTTCTGGTCTTGCAGATCCAGATAACATAAAAAATTCATCTGAGAAAAATGTAACCATGCAAAGATAATAAATTACTACATTGTATATGTATTATATTGTAATTATTATTATTATTATTATTATTTGGGTTTCCACAAATTTGAAATTCTGAATAGTCAAAATTCCAAAATTTTGAAAATATATGAGGTAGTCCTTTTTAAAGTATTTTTCACAAATTCCTGAAAAAAAATTAAAATTTTGAAAGAATTTCTCAAAAATAAGTTGCCAATGGCAATCTTGGCTACCAGAAATGAAAACAAAGATGATGATGATGATGATGATAAATGATGATGATGATGATGATGATGATGATGATGATAAATGATGGTGATGATGATGATGATGATGATGTTAAGATGATGAATGATGATGATAGAGGTGTACTTCTGATTTTATTCTCATTGTTGATGTATTTCATGAATAAATAAATTTTAAAGTGGGGAAAACCACATTTAAACAACATTTAAATTAAATGCATTTTTCTCATTAAATTAAAAATTTTATGAAACAGGATGAGCAGTCATCTTACAGATGAGCTGTTTAATACTTAAAGTGAGTTTACTTGTCATATCTTGTTAAACTCCATAAACTTTAAATATCAAATTCATCTATTTACGTGTTATATAAAACTTCAATGTACATGCTTATAGACATGTAGCTCGCTTCTTGCATGTAAGTTGGATTACGGTTATCATTTTACAAACAAAAAACTCTGAAAATGTTTTATCCTGTTTTAGACAACATTTGGAAAAAAATAAAATTGCATCTTTTTCATTTAATTCTTCATTTTGAATAAACATTATTTCGAAAAAATCTTAACCTTTTCATTTTATAATTTACTTTATCTTGATTCAACAGTATTTAAAAAAACAACAAAATCTCAATTTTTTTATTCTCAATTTTATCCTGTTTTATCATAATTTCGAAAAAAAAATTCCTCCAATTTCATTTAATTTAACTGTTTTAAAGTTAGTTCAAAAAAGTAAAATAAAAGTAAAATCTTGAATTCTTCATTTAATTGCTAGTATTTATTTATCCTGTGTCGAAGTTATTTAAAAAAATAAAATCTTGGCTTTTTTATTTAATTATTTTATCATGTCCGTAATTGCTATTATTTTCTTGGTTGATTCCCGTTAATTTTTTTCCTTTGTTGATAAACTGATGGAATGAGTTTTCACGAGGAAGGACAGTAATGGAAGTCAATTAAATGCTTTATAATTAATTTAAGTTTTCACAAAACATGCCAGGATATTTCTTTCTTAAATCTGTATTGGTTTCCCCCAAAAAAGGTTGTTGTAGAAGAATTTTTTTCTTAAAATAACTGAAAATATTAATTCTTGTTCTGTCTTGTGACAATGAAGGAAAGATCAGCAGCAAATAATAGGTTTGTTTTACATGTTATTGTGCATTGTTTTTCATTAAAATCAAGTGTTGTTTCACATTAATTATTGTGAATCATTCTTGTGAACATCAACAGTTTTGTTTCACATCTTTTGTGAACATCATAGGTCTTGTTTCACATTCATTGTTGTGATTCATTTTTATAAACATCAACAGTCAAGATTACTTTTTAAGTTATCATGTTAAATGTTGTATAAATTTACTATTAAATGTTTCTTGTATTTTACGATTTTAATGTTGAAACCTCTGTAAATATGAAACTGTTAATTCATTATTTTCAGTGTAATAATGTTGATGCAGCTTCAAAGGCTTGACTCTCTTGCTTATAATTTTTTTTGCTCGTTTCTATTTCAGATACTTCCTGTAGCCACAGATAAAGGAGATAGTCGATACATCTGTCCGATTTGTCAGGAAGTCCTAGCCACGGACCACGATCTCACAGTACATATAAGGACGCATAACAATAACAGCAATTCCAATCAGTCTAACTCATGTACTATCTGTGGAAAATTACTCAGTTCCCAGAGTTCTCTGGACCGTCATATGCTAGTTCATTCAGGTTTGTAATTTTATGGAGAAAACACCAACATTTGACAAGTAAACTGAAAACATTCTTGCGCTAAGATCTGTCCTGAGTGGGATTGAAACTTATACATACATATTATATACACAGTGTGTAGGTACAACCCTCAGTATCAGGTCGAGTCCTTTTTTCGTAGCCGTATCACTACGAGTCGCGACGAGTAGTGATACAGCTACGAAAAAAGGACGAGACCTGATACGAAGGGTTGTACCTACACACTGTGTATATAATATTTTTATCTAACATTTCTAATTATGTTATTTAAAATAATAACAAAACAATACTTAATGTGAAAAATTACATTTTACCACAGAAAACCACTGAACTATGTTATGACATTTGTTCTACATTCTCCCTAATGACGTCACAATGAGAACGTGCATGTGCACTTTACCGCCAATGTTGTATCACCACACTGTGGTGATACAAGATTCTGTATCATGTGTGTTTGATAAAACTTGTATTTCGTAGAAAAACTAGTCTAATGTTAGATAAAACCAATTATTTCAAATCCTTCTGTTATATGACCTGTATTTTAGAAGGGATTTAGCTAGTCAAACAAGGCCAAAAAGTTGCCCATCTGGCTACTAGCTGTCCTACTAAGAATTGAAATTTCCATGATCAAGATAAAATAATAAAATGAAAATAAAATTATGAAGTTACTTTTGAGAAGAAATGAGATGAAATCATTTAGTCCAATTTGTAATATAAGGGAGATAACTACACCTGCAATTTCATTGTGATAGACAGACAAGCAATTCATCAATATGGCATGGTTTGAAATTATAAAATTATTGAAATTAAAAGTTATTTGCTATTAAATTATTTACTATATGTATGTTTTTTTTTGATAGGTGAAAGACCATTCAAATGTAAAATTTGTAAGATGTCATTTACTACTAATGGAAATATGCACAGACATTCTCGTATACATGCAAAAGAAACGGATGTAAACTCAGTCGGAAACAAATCCAATCAACGTCGTAAGAATTCCTGGAAGCCAAAAATCCACTTTTTTGTACCTCCAAATAGCTCAACTCCTGAATCCAATCTGCCAGTACACCACATTTCAGGGGAAGTAACTCCAGATTTTAAACCTCAATCTTTCACCTACGGAGAAACTTCAACACCAAACGACAAAGTTTTTCCTGGAGTCAAGAGAACTTTCAACTTTGTTGACTGTTCACCTGATTGGTCACTCCCAGCTGCCAAGAGACATTATTTTGGTCCAAATTTTTCATCAGAACTTTCCAAGCATCTGAAGGGTGAAATTCCACTTGAATCAAAAGAGCTAGCAGCAAAAACTCTTCCATTTGAGGTAAGTTAACAGTTAATTATTTATTCTTCTGCTGTGAAATTAAATAAAGCAACAATTTGAAAAATAAATCAAACTTTTGTAACACCCTGCCTATGTCAACTCGGGGGTTATGACAAGTACATGAATTAAGGGCAGTTTGTATAAAAGGATCGCCTCTGCTTTAGAAATTATAAAAAAAAATAATTCCAAACCTATTCCAACTGGTTATTTAATCAGAATTAAGTAAGAAAAAAAATGCTCAAAGAGATTCTTTAATCTGGCCTGTATTGAAGACATATATTGAAAATTAGTGTTTGTAATTTTTTACTATGAAAAGCAATATTGATGATTTTAATCTAACTAAATTTTGCAGTTGTTAACTCTCAGAATTTGAACATTTTCTTATTCTTGTTGAAATCTTTGAATTTTATTAGGTTTTTTTCTCTATATTTTTCAGAGTCGTCAGACAGACCAGCTATTAGCAGCTAAATTACAAACAACAAATACATTTCCTCTTCAAGACCACCGTCCAATCCAAGAAAAAGAAAATCTGCCAGACATACCTGTTCATCAACCACAAAACCAGCAGCAGACAGGGGAGGAAGATAAAGATACTGACCAGCTACATTGTCCAGTTTGTAACAAGGCTTTTCTCTGTAAATACGGACTAGAAACACACATGGAAACCCATCCAGAGTCGTCCTTGAAATGTTTTCTCTGTCACATGTCATTTCCGACTAGACGTGGTCTTAGCATGCACCGCCTACTTGTCCATAGCAAAGCTAGGAGCAGTGAAAGTGACGAGGAAAAAGCTGCCGTTGTTGGATTTTATGATCTCAGCTTCATTGATTTTGCGGTGAAAAAATTCTCCCTGGTTGCCAAGTCGTGGTGCGAGGACAATTCTCGGAAATCGAGTAGTGCTTATCATAACTTTGTTTGTAAAGAATGCATGAAAGCATTTCCGTGTAAAAGTGCATTAATATTACATCAGCATACCCACACTCCTGAGAAGACTGCCCAGTGTCCTCTCTGTGAATGTGATTTTATGGATTCTCAACAGTTGCATGTCCATATGGTTAAACATATCTCGGATAAGGCATTTGATGATTTACAGCAGCAAACATCTGCTGATAAGGAGAATCTTGATCCTCGGAATATGTGTCAACAAGATTTCCTTGGAATGGTTGGATTAACAACAACTAAGGAGTATGGTACAGGAAAATCACCTGTAAAAGAGGAGAAAGCGAAAAAGAAAGAATCCTCGATTTTGAATGTGGAGAAAAATGAAAACAATGATTATTTTGCCAAGTTGGGACAAGTATTTTCCACCACTGTACCTCCTATTCATCCATTCTTCAAGCATGCTGATGAAATGCCAAAAGATTTTGCAGAATTTCAAAAAATGCTGCAAAATGCAGCTGCACAAGGACTTATGCCAATGCAGAGTCAGATGGGTGCTTTGTTTCCAGGAATGGAACATCTAGCACAGATGAATCCATCCCAGTTTGCCGCTTTTATGCCGTCCATGATTCCATTCGGGCTCGCTCCTAATATGCCTGGGTTTAGTGCAATGGCTGCTGCCATGATGACAAATGCCAGCATGATGCATGCAATGTCCAGTCATAATTTATCTAGTCCATTACCAACTCCTCCTCCCAACAGTGATGGTGGCAGCGGTGGAAGTGGATCTTCTGGGGATATGGGAGAACAGAAATGTTCTTTTCCATGTAAATACTGTGATATGGTCTTCCCTAACTACAGAATGCTCAAAGGTTAGTATAAATCACATGTGTACTTTGTATATCTGGTATTTTAACATTATTTATTCCAGGTAGCTGAAACGCTTGCATCTGATTGCCATCAAAAGTGCGAGGAAAAAATTGTGATTTAGTTGAAGCCCTTGATTTTGGTCTCTTTATGTAATTTTATGTGAACAGAATTTCCACACTGTTTCTTTAATTTTCAATGATATCTGTTGGATAATGTCATCAATTTAAAAAAAATAAATAAAAGTATAGTAGTGTATTTTTCACATTTAAAATAGCAGTGTTGATTTTATTTTCTGTACTAGTACGAATTTGTTTCAACACAAGTTTTATTTGCATTTTAACTTAAAATCACTTTAAAGTTTCTGGCAAAGATATTGTAGTCAAACTTGTTCTATAAAATGTTTTTAATTTTGAATTTATTCATTTATTTGACTTTACTTATGTAGTAAGTATGAAGCTATGAACTGATATATTGTATATTTTTTGGTGTCCAGTTACCTCCCCTTGTATCAGTGTTTATTGTATTCCTTGATCATGTCGCATGTATAAACCAAATCTATTTATGATGATGTGTTTCATATCTTTGGTTTTATATGCATTTTGAATTTTTATTTTATCCAGTTATGACTATTTTTTAATTTATTTCTCTTGAAAATAATGACTACATGTGTATTTTTTAATTTATTTCTCTTGAAAAAACGATTTTCCAGTGATTTTTTTTCCTTTCTCAATTTTAAGTTGCATTTGTGAAAAATTTTATTTTTGAATTTTAGCATCATTTTTCTGTGTTTTGTTGCTTTTATTTATTTATTTATTTATTTATTTATTTATTTATTTATGTTTGATACTGTATACATTATTTCGTCACTTGATCACTCTCGGTATAATTTTTTTGCATGAATTTTTGTGGTTGAAATTGTATGTCTGTGGCATAAAGTGAATCTTCACAATTTTTTCAATTTTTTGTGATCAAACTATTTTATAATTATCTAGCATGAAGAAATTCTCTTATTTTGCATTAATTTGCATAAATTTATAAATATTTATTGTCTTCGCAATGAAGTAACCACTTATTTGTGACCATGACACACTTTTTATATCTGTATAAATGTGTACTAGTTTTAGAATCTTGTTATGGTACTGTATGTCTGGCTATATAAATTGTGTAGGCATGAACATTATTTTTTTTCAAAAGAAAGAAAACTACATGTAATTCATTTAAATTTCATTTTTGACAATTTTTGTTAGGAATAAGTTCCATTCTATTTGAAATTCTGAAAATCGGTATTCATATGATAGTACAAATGTATTTTGATTCTATATTCTGAAAATAAAATGTTTTCTTGTTTCTGCTTTCTGTAACTGCAGCGCTATACAGGGCATTTGCAATTTAAATGACCAGCTTTTACTCCCAATTAAATAAATAATATTATTAAAGTCTCTTATTTTAACAAAAAATTCAGTGTTCAAAGATTTTTTAGGTAAAAACTGAAAATAAAATTCACAACAATAAAAAATACGCAGAACTTAATTTATTAATCTTTTGTTATACTGTTATAGTTTCTGTGAGAATTTCATGAGAATTTATTACAAACTGTGCTAAGTTGTTGCAAACCTTTTGCTAACAAATGGGCAGCGATGTTTGATATATAATTTAATTTAATTTTAATATTTATTATTTTCATTTATTTCAGGACATACTCGCACACATCTAGGTCTGTCTCCATATAAATGTAATCTGTGTAGTTACTCAAGCGCTGATAAGAGCACCCTTATTCGTCATCTTCGCACTCATAATGGTGAACGTCCATTCCAGTGCCGAGTCTGTGACTTTGCCTTCACCACAAAAGCAAACTGTGAAAGACATGTTAGGTAAGAAACACACAGAGTATAGAGAGAGAGAAAGAGAGAGAGAGAGAGAGAGAGAGAGAGAGAGAGAGAAAGAGAGAGAGAGAGAGAGAGAGAGCTTTAATAAGGTAAGAAACACACAGAGTATAGAGTGAGAGAGAAAGGGGGGAGAGAGAGAGAAATTTAATTACTGAGTAATAGAAAGAGATATTTAATAATGGAGTAATGCATTATATAAGGGAGAAAACTCTACGACTAATTTCTAGTGTGGAAGTGAGAGAGAGAGCTAATAATGGACTATTGCATGGTATAAGGGAGATAACTCCATGAATACCATCAAGTTTGAAAACTGCAGTAATCTGTTTGGTTTTAGTCTTTGAATTGATAATTCTTCATATTTGTTGAATAATGGGAGTAAGCAGTTCCTGAAATGGAAATTGTGATAATAATGCAAAAATGATTCCCAACAAAATTATTAATCAGCGCTTGTTTATTGTTACAGGAAAAAACATGGAAAACATTCCAAGGATGATATTGAAGGAGCAATTGGATATAACAAATATGTCATAGACTCGTCAAATGCCGTGGATTCGTTTCATTCACCCGACACTGTGTGTAAATATTGTGGCGTGGATTTTAAGTTTTTCAGAGCACTGAAGCATCACTTGCGATCTCACAGTAGTTGTCGTCAAAAACCTTTCATGTGTACACGATGTGACGTTGGATTTTCATCCAAGGCTAATTGTGTCCGCCATCTCCAAAAACAACATTCTGAAATATCTCAGAACCAGATTGAATCATACATTCATGTCAATGAACCTGCTCTCGCAATGGATGATGGGGAAAATTCTACAGGTGATTCTGTGTCAGATGATGGGTATCCATTGGATACATCAGGAAGGGGTATGGATGGGCAGTCCTTATTGGCTGAGAAATTGGCGCCCCCTCCAGCAGCTCACTCAACACCACGGATGTCCATAACACCAACCGATAGCCGGCAAGGCTCGCCACTTCTTATGAAGAAAGAACAGGTGTTTATTAAATCTGAGCCAGTGGATATTTTAGATGATAAGCCACTTGATTTCAGCGTGAAGCAGAATGAAATGCCGGCTAAGCAAAATGGCGACATGGATGTCAAACGTCGTGAAGGCACGGATGAAATACCAATGGATCTTACCATGAAAAAGTCGGAAAGTAGTTCATCCCTCTCCTCAAAATCCTCAATGGTAATTGTTACATGTTTTCTCATTTACATGTTTAGGTTTCAACGCAGTTATTTTTCCCCACAGATTTGCTAAAATAGATTATTTCTTGAATTTTTTGGAAATTAGTAGCCAAAGGCGATTTTGGTTACCAGAAATGGAAACACAGCAAGTGATAGGTGGTCATGCTTTAATGAAAGTAAAAAACACAGATCCTTTAGGGGAATAAGAAACATCCTAAATAATTTTTAAAAAAGATAATACTTTTTTTTTTTTTTTAAATTGGTCAGAATAATTTCTGATATAAAAGAGATATACATTGTAATTTCTATTCATACATGATAAAAAACATGAAGTATTTATGAGACATTTTAAATCCAGGAAAAAAATCTGAAAGTGAAATATTATTTTGTATAATTTGCAGGCTTCCCATCATTCAAAAGTACAGTACGACAGTAATCACTTCCAGTGTCAGTTTTGTCCTATGGGATTCTCCACGTATCGTCTCCTGGATCGACACATGTGGCATCACCATACAAATCTAGCAGGAATGTTGGAGGCTAAACCATTATTTACACCTGGATTTCACCCTTCATTATCATCAGATCACCCCACACTTGGTGGCAACTTGAAGCTGCCACTCAAGCCACCAGTTTCATATGACCAGAACCAATCAAAATCTGACTTAGCTGCCATGAAAAGATCAGATATTCTGAGTAAACTGCCAAATATTTTACAGAAGAAGAAAAATAGAGATGTCGGCTCACCAGTTAACAGTTTTAGTAAGTATCTTGTAATTTATACCAAGTATTTGAATTTTTAAAATGTGGAACTTTTAAAATAATAAAGGGGTTTAGTCTCTTTCATTTAACACCCCAAACTTGATATATTTGAAAATTGGTGTAAAACGACATTAATGTAAACCATCACATACCATCTTTTGAATATTACTACAGATTCCATTCCATTATAAATGTATTGAGATCAAAATGGATTCATCTCTTTCTTTAAACAAATAATAATCCATTTGTCAAATGGTCATCCAACATTACATTTGACTGATTGTGAAGAATTGATAGTTTCAATAAAACGTTTAGAAAATTCATAATTAATTAGTGATTGGCGCCATTTTTTGTTATTGTTTCTGTAAAAAAATATTAAGAAAACAAATGGTGGAATTGATCATGCATTATTTCTGCCGCTTTTGATAGGCTAGCAATACTTATTCTAGGATAATTGTTTTATTTTTAATTTTTCCTCTGCCACCACAGACATATGAGTAAGTAATTGGATCAGATATGTGTAGAAATGATTGATATTTTTGTATCTTATTTTTTATTTATTTGTATTTATTATTTTTATTACAATATATTTTATTTTCAATTTTGTTGTCCATAGATTTTCTGTTTGTCAATTTTGAGAACAGTGTCTCATTTATTGTCCATCTTGAAAGCAATGTCTTTATTTTCCACTATGAATTCAGTGTCTTTTAATTTTTGTGTGATGACTCGTAGCAACATAAATTTAATTTTGGGAATTGGAAGTGTTTCCTTTTTATTTACTGTGTTTTAATTTCTAGATGAACCTTCTGATTGGCCTAGTATAATTTTATTTTAGTTCATTGGAATGAAAAATGTGAAAACTTAATTATTTTATGAATTAGTTTTCGTTTACCTGAATGTACATATTTAATATTAATAGCGGCAATTAGTAGATGTAATAATTTAAAACAAAGTATCTTGTTTATGGTTCAAGTTCACTTTGACTTTGACCTTTATGTGGCAATTTAGTTAAGATTTGTTTTATGTAAAAAATGGTATTTTTGTTTCAGTAACGCTAAACACAATTCTTAATTTTTGTAGAACAACCACCTGTTCAATGTGATGGTCTTTCTTTACATTTTTTATATCAAAATTATAATACATGTACCACTTGATACCTTGCCATCTCACTTATCGCAAAGTATGTTTGAAGTCCCAAAATCTGTTTCTTCTATGTTTTCCCTTATAAGTCACCCTCGATTTATCACCAAAGTCCTTTATATTGGGAAAATTTGACTGAACAAATAGGGAAATTAAATTAAAGTTTAACTTTATTATGGGATTATGGGATATATATTTAATGAATGTTGGTTTTTTTTACTTTCTTTAGTGTCAGGATCAGATTCTGGTAGTGATTTAGCTTCAGTCAAGAAAATGCTTGACGCTACACATCCCCTCAAGTTTAAAGCATTTTTCAATGACAGCATGGCCGATTCTGATATCTCCTCACAGGGAGATGACAGAACATTTGATGACAGCAGACTCGATGACCCAGATATGCCAGAAATCTCAGGAAGTGAAAGTGGACTGTCTCTCCACCAGGATGTCTCTGATGAACCACCGGTACTAAGTCCATCTGCAAGGGGAGATAATGATTCAAGTGATGGCAAATGTGATGAAGATATGCCAGAGATTATGAATCAAGTTCGAGAACTTGTCAAGCATGTAAGATATTATTAAAACTGTAATATTAAGAAAATAAATAACGTCTCAGCAGTGAGGGGAAAGGGGGATGTTAGTCTCAAGAGACAGATATTATTAAAATAATTGAAAATAATCCACCTGTCAGGATATTGTAATTACACTTAGAAAACATAAATAATCATTTACTGGTGTCAAGTTAAGTTTCGCATTCAGTTATCAAGTTACTGTTAATGATAAAGTTGGGAACATCAATCCTTAGATCTTATTTGATGTGCGTCAATATTTATTAAACCATCTTGTTTATTTTTTCAGGTTGACAAATTTAAGAACGAGTCTCGTTCTAGTACTCCTCGCTCTATGGATAGTCTGGACAGTAAAAACCTCCTCAAGAAGAAGAGAAACTCTTATGCCGATTCTCCTCATAAATTATCATGTCCATATTGTACCAGAACATTTCCATGGGTTAGCTCCCTTACAAGACATCTTCTAACTCATACTGGTAAGTTGTAATAAATCATCAGATCGGAGATGAATAAGTAGTGAAAAATTTATTTTTTACAGAATTAGAGTGTTTTAATATACAAATTCAATCTTACAGAATGTGTTATTACTTGAACGAAATATAAATTTTTGCATTTTATATGTCAGTTTTTTAGAAATGTACGTCTGTCTATAATACTTCGTTCGGCCTTCTCCAACACTTGACATAAGAGGAGGTAACCCAGTGTAGATTTTCTGGTGTTGTGCCTTTTTGAGATTTTAATCATGTTTTTGTGAGCTTTACAAAACAGTTAAATGGCAAAAATGTAAACAGGTGTAACTTGCTCTGCAGTTGTTGAAGACTGCAAGGCTTTAAGTTACACTGAATTATTGCTCAGTCTAATATGTTTTATTCGCAATCTTCTTCATTTCTCTTGATCTCATTGTCCCATATTTGTTTTAAAATCAAATGTATTTGTATATTACAGGTCAGAAGCCCTTCAAGTGTCCTAGATGCCCTGTTACATTCTCCACAAAGTCTAACAGAGAAAGGCACCTTATCCGTAAGCATGGTGTTAATATGTTGGACCCTCTGTCTCGTCAAACAATGGACCGTCCATATAAATGTCATCTGTGTGTCTTCAGCTCCTTCTCCACACAGGGTAAGTAATAACAATGTTTCCCTTTTTGATAGCCAAAATCACCATTGAATACTTATTTCTGAGAAATTCTTTCAAAAAGTAACTTATTTCAGCAAATTTTTAGAAAAAAAATGCTTTCCAAAGGACTATATTTTCACACTTTTTAGGTAAATACTTGAAAAGAACTATATTTTCCCAAATTTTCGAAAATTAGTCTAAATACTAATAATTAAATTTTTGGAAACTAAGAAATGCAGTGTTACAGTTCCAGAAAAAGGAATGTCATCATTTTTAGATTAGAGCTGGTTTGAAGTCTTTAATTATCAAATTCACTGCTCATATATTTCATTTTGAGAAAGCGATATAGCTTATTTGAGTGGATAATTGTTTGGAAGCATTTTACTTTTTAAGCTCTTGTAAATGCTAAATATTTATGCAAATTTTGACTGTGCTTTCACACATTTAATTATTTGTACATTATTAAATTGTTATAGTAGAAATATATTTTGTAATTTTTTTACTTTCTTATAGGAAATCTTTTGAAGCATTACAAGGAACGTCATGCAGGCTGTACCCTACCTAAGTCACTGGCTGATTTAGACAAAGCTGTAACTGTCGGCCTGAGTAGAAATGCTAGGGAGTCGCCATTGACGGAGGCAGAAAAATTGGAAGAACAGGCAATGATGAACATGGAAGATTCATTAGAGAATAGTATGACCAGATCAGAACTGGACCAGCTGGACCAATCTATGGTATGTTGATAGCGAATAACAATATTTTTATTCTCTCTCCCCCCCTCAAAAGAGGGAGTGTTAAATTTAGTGAAATATCTTTTCAAGTATATAGGGCGTCAAACTTTTATTTTGAGTACCTTAATTTTTTTTTTCATCATGGTCTCTCATTATTTCGAGTTAAAAAATGTTTAAAATAAATTTTATTGTATTTTAGGAGTATGAACGTTCGGATGACAGATTTATTCTGGATCTCAAAGATGAAGAAGACGAGGACGAGATGATGGAGGATGAAAATCAGAGTCCACCAAAAACCGAGGACATTATGAAACCATTCTGTACAAAAACAATGGAACAACCAATCACACCAGACTTAAAAGCCATCCAACTCAGTGCCGAGATGGCCAAACTCAACGAGATGAGAATGAATGCAATCAATGCCGAAATCAAAATAAACGAGCTACGTCAACAAAATGAGTTGCGCCAACAGCAAAATGAATTGCGTCAACAACAGAATGAATTGCGTCAACAACAAAAGGAGTTCCGTCAACAACAACAACAACAACACATATTTAATGTCCCAGATATTGAACAAGTGAAACCATTCGCTGGCACCGGAGAGAGGCAGATAAACCCGGAGAGAGATAACTATAATGTAGACAAAATCACGGAATGCTGGAAATGTACTGAGAAGTTTTCATCTAGAAAGCTTCTTGTCCGCCATTTGAAGGAACATAACATAGATCTGCCATTTAAGTGCTACCTGTGCGATGCATCTTACGAAGCTCGAAAAGAATGTCTGTTACATCAGGAGAAATTTCACTTATCGGATTGGAACATTTTGAAGGATAAGAATAAAGTGGACACCATTGAAACATTCTCTCATCACATGGATAAAGTGGTGGAAAATAACATCAATAAAGTAGATACTGGAGCCATGTTGGAGATTCCCGGACAGAGCATTGATGATCCCAAGATGGAGGTTGTATCTGCAGACTACATGCAGAGGAAAGTGTACTGTTCACTCTGTCCAAAACGTTTCTGGTCCTTGCAAGATCTTCGCAGACATATGAGATCTCATACAGGTAAAAATCATCCTTATTTCTATAACCAAAATTTAAGAACTTCATTTTTAAAAATAAAATATTTTTAATTTTAATCTTGATTTAATTGTATATGTAGTTTTATCAAAAAAAATTCAAATGCAAGTTTTAAGCAGAGAAACCAACTTTTGAATTTTCAGCTAAGATTACTTATCTTGTCCTATTTGCACATGCATTCTCTTTAGCTTGCATTGTATATAAAATAGCTTATGTCGTTACACTTGCACCTATAATTATTGAATTTTTTTACATGCAAGAAGATGGACTTTGTTGTTCTTCGGACATCTTTTAGTTTATGAAGATACATGTATGTGTTTCACCATTTCAGTTTAATCTTATTTATTTATTTATTTATTTATTATTTATTTATTTATTCCTTTTGTTTGTAGGAGAAAGACCATTTGAATGTGACATCTGTCAGAAACGTTTCACACTAAAACACAGTATGATGAGACATCGTAAGAAGCATATGGAATCAGGATCTCTTAGTCCAAGTGATGATGAAGATAACTCGCAGACTGAAGAATTGGGTATGTTTGAATTAATATCTTGTGCCTTTAATTTTGGACCTGATTTAATTGCCACCTGATTTATAGCATAGGATCCCAAAATAAAATCGTCTATCAAGAGGCCTTGAGTTGATAAGTTCCAAATTAAATCTCATGAGGCCTTAGTAGCCAATGGTCTAAAGCATGAGCTTAGAGCTTAGAAATCACACAGACCTCCTCACTGCAGTACCAATTTTGAAAGTTTGTCAGTTAAAGACATTTATTTATGAAGGTATGTTTTACAATTATTTATTTTTGCTATTTCCAGCTAAATCAGGAAGCAGCAAGGCATTGACAAAGCTACCTCTCCCACCACTTGTACCATCCAGTGTTCCTATCAACCTTAATACCAGCATGAATGGAGAAGTACATGGGGTAAGTTATTTATAAGCATTAGAAGTTATAGAGGCTCTTAGTGGTTGAGTGGCTTAAGCCACGTAGTTACGGATTACAGTGCTGCCTAAGCTTAAAATGCTTCTCTTGCCATTCTTAATGTGAGAATGTTTGTTTGTCAGTTTGGTTGCTGGAAGGTCTGTTGGTTTTTTCCTGGTACTTGTGTTTATTTTATGATCTCACCACATTTGATAAAAGTAAAACAATCTCGAGTAGGGCATGAAAAATTAATCCATCCATTTATCTTATTAATTTTTAGACATGTATGACAAACAATGAAACAATGGTAACATTTAGTTCATGGATATTTATTTATTTATTTATTTATTTATTTATTTATTCAGGAATCTCGTGGAAGATATGGTACAACACCTTCAACCAGTATGCCCACTATGGGTGCCACGCCCACCATTATTAAAGTTGATAGCAAAGATTCCAACGATAATAGTGCTGATATTCTTCATAACCTCCTTGGCGTTGATGCTACCTCCATAGATAAGATGCTGGATTCCGCAGACACAGCTTCCTTCATGTTGGGATTTAATGCTTAAATTTATACAAAAGACCGACTGACAGAATATTAAGATGTGAGACAGAAAAATTTTATTAAAAAAGAGTTATTTGAGTGATGATTTGGTAATTTTGACAGTAAAGATTTTATTGAGTCTAAACTGCTGAAAAAATGTGGTCATGTGACTTGAATTTCTAAAGGAAAAATGCTTAAAATTGGCATGCTATGGTGCTGCTAGCTAATTTTTCAATGGGGATGAAACATTTGAAATATGATGATCTGTGTGATTTTAGATAGGAACCTGGTGAACTGTAGAATTTTAATCTTCTTGTAGATGATAAAGGATTATGTTCTTGAACTGGGTCTTGGAAAGTTAGTAAGAGATGGGATTTACATGTATGACTTGTAATAAATCATCAGGACATTTTGTTATCATGTGATCTGAAGTCACATGACGTGAAGTACTATACATGGTTCAGATCATATGATCACTATTGAGGATAATTGCTGATCTGTCTATATAGTGTGTGTTTACATGAAAAATTTAATGACTACCAGTATATACATTTTGGATGAATGCTTGATGGCGTCATGTGATTGTTTAGAAACTTACATTACCTTGTCAGTTGCGAGATCATGTCATGTGATTGACATCTAGTAGATTGCAAGGTCTGGTCATGTGATTGTTTAGAAACTTACATTATCTTGTCGATTTCAAAGTGACGTCATGTGATTGTGTAAAAACTTACATTATCTTGTATAATATTGAATGTTTATTAAATTAGGTAGAGAGGTAGATGTTTTAATATTTTGAAAAAAATGTTGTAGCAATATTTTTGTCTTCATGAGTGTGAGTGACATGTTAAAATTGTCTGTGATAAATAATAAATAATGTTTATTTGTGTGTTGTAACAATATCAGGGATTCTAAGTAAAAATGTGTTCATATCCTTAACATAGATCTATCACAATACTAATTTATTAAATTCATATCGATTTTCTGTGTAAGAGTAGCTCTTTTTGAAATACCGAACTGGTTTTCATTCTCTGTTAGACTTGCCAGTAAACAAGACAACAAAATTGTCTCTATGTTCTAGCTTGAAATTATGTGTTATTCTTTGATATACATCAAAATCCAAACTCCCAACTTTAAGAGGTTGGGGTCCCTTAGTTTACATCAATGTCTTAGGTGTAAGGGAGACAATCCACTTATCTTTGCAAACTGTAAAAATAGATAAACTCTAGTTTTCCAGTAAAGTGTTAGAATATATAAAACTGGACACCTTTTATGCCACATCAATTAATTATAATATGTATAGTAACATATAAATTTCATGTGTTGTATTTTAGATTTGGTGAAAGTTAGACAAAATTTGTATTTTTAAATTTAGTAATTTTACTCAGTTAAAAGAAATTTAAATCTTGTTCATTTCATACTCACCTGATGTTAATTTCCTCATATATATTGTATGTAGTTGTTGTAGTGTGTGAAAGTCTATACATTTTATTGGATGTGATTTGTCAATGTGATAATTCAAGGCATTCCACAGTTACATATGTAGATCTATAAGGTGTGTAAATAAATAATATTGAATGAATTTAAATTTTTTGAAAATTTGTGGTTAATTTAAGTATATGTGCAGATATTTGAAAGTATTTATATTGGAAAAAAGTGGATTTAGAATATAAAGATAATGTGATTTTATTTTCTTTCTCTGTTGATTTATGTCTCAAAATATATGGTATTTAATTTTTGACCGGTAGATCTCGTTGTTGAAATATTAAAAAGAGACACTTTATAAGTAATGTTAATTACAATGGGGTCAAACTGTGCACCATATGATAAACTTTTATATATGTGCAGAACAGGTATTTTATACTGGTTGTGGAAAATGTCACAAAACCTGGAATAACTTTTTTATGACAGAATAAAGTTAAATATTGACAAATTATTACATCTGCATTTGGATTGTCAGTCAATGTACAAGCTGAGGCCAGGATAACGTTGAGTCATGTGATTTTATATCTCTTAATATATTACCAGTTCTGCACAGATGTTATTGGGCATCGTGTGGCAACTCCATTATATTTCTGTCTTTGAAAAAGATTTGACAATTTTGGGGTTTTTTTCTTTTTCTTTTTTTTTTTTTTTATGTGCTACTAGTCTCTTTATACATGATCTGTTATATATTTATATTTAACATGACCAGAAAAATTGTACATAGAAATTTATAATTCTAAAAACTTTATTTTATGTTGTACATGTATATATATAAAAAATCGAATGAAATGAATTTTTTTCTTGTGATTTGTGTTTAGAACAGGAACCTGGTTTTAATACAAATCTTCGAAAGTTGATTATGATGACGGCAAAAAAGTTAAAAAAATTTATTTGATGATAATGGTGACAAAATAGGTGAAATTTTTAGTTAATGATGGCGGCAAAATAGATGAAATGTTTTACGGTGGAAATAGATCGTTGGTTTTTATTATAACCAGGTTTCCCGAAATCCTAGAGGTAGTTGATTTATATACCTATATATTATATATACATATTTTATTTCTTTTTAATTTATTTATATACAAAGTAGATCACATTTAGTTGTTCATTTTGTTGTTGTGTTTTAAATCAGTTTGAAAGTAAAATTTGACAGAATATGAAGATATTCTTCTTCTCAATAATTTTGTTGTCTCAATTTTTGTTGTTGCAATATTGGCATACAATATACCTTCATTCATATAACTTGAAGTGAATTGCAACTATTATCTCCCATTTAAGGAATTAAAAAATATTTCTATTTTTTTTTCTCTGATCACAAACTCCTCTTCATTTTAATGTAATATATTGGGGAAAACATTCTATAGTCTATTTTATTGTAATGAGCCATTTATAATTTATTCTGAAAGTGTGTTTGTGACTGGAGTACAGAAGTATTTAGATACAGACTATATTTTTCTGTCAGTTTCTCATTTCTATATCAGTTTCATTTTTGACATGTCCTCTCATTTATCACATGATATTGTCAGCCAATAATATTGACTATTGTTCTGGTCATGTGATAATGATGGGGACCAATCAAATTATAGTTGTTTGGTGTTATTTATTTATAAACAGATACATATCATATCTTATTTTCAATCGTCATTCCTAATTTCCGTTCATCATTCTGACATATATATATTATAACTTTCAACATTTATTTATAATTTAAATCATTCCCATATTTATTTATATCTATTTTTCATGCATATATTTCAAGTTGTTTGAAATAGGTGATCTTTTTAATGAATTATTTTACTAATAAAATTTGTTAATTACTCAAAATGTTATTGTCATTATTTAATATATTTTTCAATCAAGTTATAATGAACTATTTTCATTCAATTTTCCAACATCAATTATTTTAATAGTTTTTTCTGATCAAGTTATGATGAAATATTTTCAATGTTTCAACATCAATAATCTTTTAAATGATACATTTCAAAAAATGAATTTGGTTACATAATTTCATAAACCCAGCCTCCAGGATTTTATGGGAAGTAATAAATATATTTGATGCATGAACCACAAAATTAAAAAAAAAATCTTTCTAAAGTCCACAAATACTGAAACTCTCTAAATATAATTACAATATCAATTTTGGTTCACATGGAGAAACTAAAATGGGGATCACCAGCATACCATGTGATGTCCCCTAAAGTTTGTGTGGAAAAATTATTTCCCATGGATATGGAATTGTGTAAGTTAACATTTTCCCATAAAAAAAAACCAACATAATTTGGGAATTAGAAGTCATAAAAAATTTTCCCCACAAACATTAAGGGGTCAGATTATTGATAACATGGTACATTGGTGAAGCCCATCAAAATGTTGATTTTATTCATGTAGTACATGTGACAATGACTTAAACTATGTCCTTAATTGATAATTAATTAACTAATTAATTTCACTGGTCACAATCATGACAATATATATAATAATTCATTTGTACATTTATTTATTATACACTGTTTATTATTATTTTTATTATTATTATTATTGTGTGTTCTCTTTGACTGGTCTTATTTTCTGGTCTTGACGCCAGTGGTGTTGAAATAAACATCATAAATTTTAAAATATTTGTGTTCCTTTTTATTTTCATTGCGAATACTTACCATATCTTGATTAGAGTATGATAAGGACAGTGTTGGTGTTTACACCAGTGATTTGCACACCACACTTGATATTTTAAATGCTGTTAAACACAAAAATATATCATTGGGTTGAGATACTGGAGTTTTATGAGCTGGTCAAGATTCTTTTTCTTATATCAAGGTGATCAGTTTGGGGATGGTGAAGGAAACCCCAGTGCCTGGAGAAAACCACCAACCTTAAGTATTCGAACTCTGACACTAAGATCTGTCCCAAGTTGAATTTGAACCTATAAACACTACTACACTTGATATTTTAAACATACAAGTAAATATCTAATTGGGAAGGACAGTGTAGTATTGGAGTTTTATATGTCAGTCAAGATTCTTCCTCTTGAGATCAGTTTGGAATGATAGAGGAAACCTGAGTGCTAGGAAAAAACCATCAACCTTTAGCAAGTGAAGTGAACTGACAAACTTTCTGACACTAGAATCTGTTCTAAGTAGAATTTAGCAGTGAAAGGCATAATCTAAGCATGCACTTTAGACAACCTGGGCACCAAGGCACCACTCATTGTTGGGTAGTTCTGTAACATCTGCAACTTCACCTAAGGTTGTTGACATAACAGCCAGTATGCTTTTAAACCTGTCTATCAAGGGTAATCATATGGACAGTTGGTCTTTTAAAATATACAGATAATTATGAGATACAAACCAAATACATGTACTCATGTGTGATGGCCTTTAAAACGGGGTAGAAGTAATGAGCATAAGGTCCCCTAACCCTCATTTCCAGGTGATCCTTAAGACAGTGTAGAGGAAATTGGGGTAATGTCTCTTAAGCATCAGTATGATTTAGTCTTTAAAATGGTAGAAGAAATTTGCATAATGGTCTCATGATCTTCAAAAATGAAGATAAGATCCCCAGGCCTTGATAACCAGTAACTTTTGGTCTTTAAGAGTGGGTAGAAAAAAGAGACAATGACCCCATGACCTTTGCAACCACTTATACTTTAAGAAGAAATGGGAATATAGTCTCTTGAAATTTATAGTATGAAAAAATTAGGACCAGGTCTTGTGGTCTTAATAATCAGATGGCTTTCAAGATGGGTTAGAAAACATGGGGGTAAGATCATAAAGATGTAATGGTCTTTATATTTAGATGTTATCTACGGCATCCTAAAGACTCTTCTTGTTAAAAAAGGTGATGGAATTTTATCCCCATTTCTTTCACCCTGTATTGAAGACCATGTGTTTTGAATGAAGTACACAAGTTGTAGGCAACCGAATAATATGTTTTTTGTACCTAAATTGTAACTACAAACCAGCAAAAATGAATTGAAGAATGAAATCAGACATCTATCATTAGAAAGGTTGTATAAAATCAAACAGTTGTCATTTTAGGTCAGTAATAGGAAGACAAGGCACTATTGTTTTAATACTTTCAAGAACATAGTTACTGGCTTAATGAACATCTCCAATAAACCTGTGGATGGTATTTATAATTTTAGGCAAGGTTTACAATTCTACTGAGTCCATTTTCCATATCATTTATCATCAAATCAGGCATACAATAGAACTGCAAGTAACTTTTTAACAATTTAAAGGCAACAGCACAACATATATGGGAGCATTTTTTTTTTTCAAATTTATCACTAAGCTTGTGTGAATTTAATTTTCCTGGTAAGCCTTTCAACTTAGGAGCTATGATATGCAACTAACATATCATCTTCATCACTCCAACCATTGATTTTCAGAGACTTTAAATAAAAACTTATTATTATTATTATTATCTGATTATATCATTAATCAGTTTAACCTGATGCGGTTCGCCTACAGAGAGATGGGAACTACGGAACAGAACAGGGCTGAATAAGAAATTGTCTCCCCTTAAAGCGACTCTCCAAGAAATAGCGGGAAATGTAAACGCACAAAGTCGCAGATGTTTTAAAAACTAATCAGTTCTCTTGATCAATTTATCATAATGGTCCAAATTTTTGTAAAGATGTAAGTAAGAAAAGTATCAACTTGACATGCAAAAAAGATTGACACCTTATAATTTATAGTTGAAGCGATAATGTAGTGGGGTTATAAGGGGGAGGGGGGCTGTAACCCAACACACGTCTGTAATCCCGATTTTGGTCCGTAAATATATCGCTATACACCCTTCCGATAAATCGCGACACCTGGCGGGAGTGCCATGATTGATAGTAGAATGTGATGTCATACAGGGAGTTATGAAAAGGAAATACTAGCATTTCGTATTTTCCCTCAATATAATATGGTTTTAAAATTAAATATTAAATTTCAATTTTAATTACATATCGCTGGTATTTTATTCCATGACTTTAAAAAATAATTTGAAATTAATATATTTTTCATTAAAAATTTTAAAAATTCATTTTAATTGTTACATTATAATAACTGTTCTATGACATATTTGTTATTGTAATACCAAGTCATGGGCAGTCATTCGGAACTAATTAGGGCACTGATTTTGATTACCTGATTTACAGGAGAGAAAATGCTTCGGTCCAACCTAAGGACAATTTGCTTATGCATGAATGAATCCAGGTGTGTCAGAAGTAGTCGAAGCTTTTCGTTAATCTCAGAAGATTCTCAGTCGGTAGAATTATTTAAACGAGAGAGAGAGAGAGAGAGAGAGAGAGAGCTACAATTATTGCATTTTAAGTATTCTGTAACAAATTATCTATCCGAAAAAATTATAACGAGTCATGGGATAATTATTTATCCGACATTTTGAAACTTAACATATTTGTGTTACAGTTTAAAGATGATAAATAATAATAAACATCGCATAATTAGTATTAAAAGTTATTTATTTATTTATTTATTTTCATTTTTATACTTTTTGATTTTTTGACAAATAAGTATAATATAGCCAAAGCAGTGATACGACACTACATGAGAATAAATCAGATATTTATCACTGTGTATTATAATCAGGTGTTGACTTGTTCATCTCGTAATCAGATAATCTAGAGACTTGTTAATTGCAAATTGGATTATTGAAACCAATTAAAAGTCCTATTTTTTTTAAGTCAACTAATGTAAGGTTGCCATCATTTCTACTTAGAATCAGTTGTTATTTATATAAATTTGACCGAAATTTTAACCATACAACCGAAATTTCAATGTTGTTTTATGAAAAATCCGATTTTATAAAATAAATAAAGATAAATAAGAAAAAAGTGGAAGGTGAACGTTTGTAGTAATTTGATTAAAAAATTAAAATATTTCCAGTCGGATAAAAGTATGAATTTCAAATGTCCTTGAGGGTAATTAAATGGTCCAAGATATTAATAAATATACGTACATGTATTTTATATTTTTCAAATTTGAACATTTACAAATTGCAATTTTCTAGTAAAAATAAAACTTATTATTTTGTTGAAGAAATTACAACAAATTCTACACAATCCTTTACAATGTTCAGTGTCTTTTCGGATGATCATCTATGTGTTTAAAATTTGTTTAATAAGCCCATTCATAATTTGTAATTTATTTAAAGAAATATTCGCTTTGTCGGTTTATCATCTCACCTGTAGCTTATATATGACACCTAACATATACTCGAACTGAGTGAATATACACCCTTTAAAGTAATATTCGCTTTGTCGGTTCATCATCTCACCTGTAGCTTACATATGACACCTAACATATACTCGAACTGAGTGAATATACTGTACATGATGATGGGATCGATAGATAGCCTTCCCGGTGTGACGTCATATCAAGAGCGATAACCAGTTTCCGGCTATTTCTGGAAGGGTGTATACCGACAGTATATTACACTATAGCAACTAATATTTAAAGATATAGAGTAGACCCAATGTATTTTAGTCAGAAACCTGTGCCTGCATTATGTAGTCATAATCTGAACGTCAGCTTTATTGGAGTTGTTCATCTAGGACTTCATGCAATGAATGTTTTGGTTCAACCCCAAACCTTACAGCTTAGACTTATAATCTACAGTAGTGATATGTTTCTCATATATTTGAAATTACAGACTGTTGTGGGCATTGTTTCTATTCGTTTATGAAAGTGTTAAATGCCTAGAGCAGGAGGGCCCAACAACTGAAGTTTATAAGAAGAAATCTCCACTGATGTCCTCAAGACTACCGGTCTAGTGTTTTTAACCCCAACTTTTCACTTTTATTACCTGTAAATAGGCACCTGTACATTGCCAATAGATCTCCAAACTTTTGGCTTACATTTTATTCAGCACCTACACTTGATGACACGACAATCAGCCGTGAGTGTGATGGTTTATTGTTGCAGATTAACAAAAAAGCACTTTTACCCAAGAATGATCAAATATTGAACCATATTCTTGTTACTGGCCTCTATTATTCTGACCAGGTAAATCAGCAACTGTGTGAAATGAAGTGACATGCTCCTGAAGATTGATTGAATAGAGGAGTTTAACATTGTTTATTACGCATGCGCAAGGTCCGTGACCTTACGAGATTGGAGGCGATTGAACGTGATTTGCAATCGAGGGGGCAGTCGTAATAAAGGTCTAAGGCTGGTAACGCTTTTAAATGGTTAAACATTGCAGTAAATGAGATATATTTACATTAATTCATGAATAAATATATATTTTATGTGACAAAACTTTTTCTTACTAATAAATTTATATTTTCTTTAAGTCAAACATGTTAATTTTTTAATATTTTAGAAATTAAAACTATCAAGAATTAAAAAAACCCAGTTAAAATTAAAAGATGACAAAATGAATAAACCAAATTAAAGACGTATAATTAATACATTTTGTTTAGAATTTTAAACTTTGAAAAAAATAAAATGGTTATGTTTGCAATAAGGACAAGGATATGATACTAATAATAGGCAGTCTATAGCTAGAAAAACATACATCTTGAATACATACAAATTTGTGGAAGAACTTTATCAGTTGTTCTTTTCTTGAAATAGTATCAAAACTTATAAAGTTTACGCCGATGTGGGAGAAAATTGAATCGATATATTCTGTATACATGTATATAATTGCCTTTGACAGAATTACGTTTAACTAATTTTATTAATTAAACGAACCCAAAATTATGATGTACTGATGGCGATTACAATTACATTTTATTCTTTCCCTTACCCAATTTTTGCTCCAAGAAATATGATGCTCCTCATATCTACATGTTACATTACTGTTTATTAAAAAGTTTCTCATTTATGAATTGTTTATCCCGTAATGTATTACCAAGATGATGGTGTTGAAGTCTTAATCTATTAATTAGTATCCGTAATTCACATACTTCACACACCTGTCAACATTACCGGATGACTCAATACATGACACGTACCGACAAACGACAAATGAACCCCTTTATGGTCAGCATCCATCGATAACATTAAGAATTTACAAGTATCGTTTTTATCAATTACACAAACTTCATCAAACTTATTCAATATACAAGATAATATCAAACTTATAAACTGATAAATGAAATGTATCAATGTTAGAGAATATTGTAAAAGTATTAGAATGTGAATTTAAAAAAAATATATAATAAACTTTAACATTAAATATCTGTATGGTTTCAATAATTTTATCCGGTTTTTTTGGGTTGTCATATTTTTTTTATTTTGATTTCATAAAAAATGGCATATGAAATGGTAAATGATTCATTTAATCATTACTTTTTAGAAAAAATCCCTATTTATTTCAAACAATTTAACTAAAGTAACCAACCATTGCCTAATAAAGTTACTTTCTAAAATAAAATTTAAAATAAATAAATAAATAAATAAATAAATTTAATTGATAGACATGACATAAATTTTTTCACTGTGTGTCAATGAAAAAAAAAAGAAAAAAAGTAAAAAAAAAAAAAACAAGAATAAATAAAAATAAAAAATAAAATAAAGATTTAAAATATTTAAAGTGTATATTGATGCGGCATTCAAGGTCATGTTTCAAAATTTATTTATTTATTTATTTATTTAAATACTATAATTCAACCTTGCATCAATCATTATTCAATTACATTGTGGGTACTTCTATTGGGTCAAGATTACTTTTCAGTCTTATTTATTTATTTATTTATTTATTTATTTATTTATTTATTTATTTATTTTGTTTGTTTTCAGACGAAACACTTTAAGAAAATAAAATATAATGTAGATACATTTATATGTATTACGCATACTAAGTTTCATACTAGCACATGTATACATGTAGGTAATAGGGGAATGCCCCCTGGCTTGCAGACGGTACACTTTCTTATCTCTAACCATAGAGAGTAATCAAGGGAGATAAAATTGTTAAACTCCCGTATTGGATTTTGCGTTCAAGTCAAGAATATTTCACTTATATTGAAATGTCACCAGCTATAATAGGTGAATAGGCTGAAATTGTATGCTTTGCAACTGCACTTTGGACAATGTGTAGGGAGAGATCTATAGTGTAGCCCATTTACTATGAAGTGGGCAGCAGTTTTAAGGTCTCTTCTGAACGACCAAGTGACTTTCATTTTCAAATTCTGATTTCTTGGTGAAAGATCAGTCATCTACTTTTAAGTCTTGGTCAGACTGGGTCAGGGTTCGAAGCCCGACCTCCCATATAAGAAGTGAGCACTCTACCATCTAAGCAACTGTAGTGACAATCTCATCCATAGAATTTGGGTTTAAAGTCTGACATTTTGTCAAACAGTCACAATGGTAAATTATTCATCTTATACATGTATTTGCATTTGATTTTAAGACTTGTACAAAAGGCCCAGAGGGAATTCTTAATTATCGGAGTTTAAGATAAAGTGACAATATATTTTCATATTTTTAGACCGGGAAAAGATAAGGAATGTCCTGAGTTAGTAATGCTTGAGCTACAAGGTAGCTTGGAAACTCGACACCCTGTACCACTTACTGGTCGATTTGTGGGAGATCTTCACTTCACACAAAAAGCAAGTATATTTATAAGACTTTCATTTTGATTGCATTAAGATAACACTGTAAAATAAGGATGCAAATCAAATTATTTCAAATTTCAATATTGTGTGTAACACACAATATTGAAAACTGAAATAATTTGATTTGCATCCTTATTTAAAGTTACATTAATTAATGTGAATGAGATATAAAATGAACAAGTTGGAACTCCAAATTGATCAGATCAATCAAGACCAAAGTATTGGGCTGTCATTCTGCTCAATGGGTTTCACCAGTGTACCACAATTCATCCCATGATACACTATGATACACTATGTGGAACAATTATTATTTTTGTTTGATATGGAACTACAATGTATATAAGTTGATGTTATGCTGGATACCATACACCAGTATAATAGTATGAGTGGTTTGTGATGTTTATCAGAGTGTATTCGTTAAAAAAAATATTCTATTTCTGACATACTGGTACATGTACATGACAGTGTACAAAAAACATTTACAAATTATACAGAGGATCTGGGAACAAGAGAATTGCTCTTGTATTAACCAGTCTCCTTAATATAAGCAGTCTTTAACAGTTTAACAGAGTGTATTAGTAACTTAGTAAGTACTCTAAAGGTTGCAAGATCAGAAATTCATGCACAAATTTTGCACCACATGAACTTCTTTGAGATTAATTATCAAAAAATATCTAGTGGCAAATTGCTGGTACAATTGAAAACAACATTCAAATAACCTAAAGGTGAGGAACATCTTGATATAACAATAATTAAACGAAATAATCTTGATTCTGTTTCAGATAGTATATGCAAATCTAAATTTTTATTTGTATATATATGCAGGATGTTCCAGTGTTAATTATAGGCCATCATATCTTATATGGTAAAGTTGTGGATTTAGAAAAACCATTTGCTGTGTTGGTGAAGAAATCAGAAAATATGGTGAATTCAGGGGGAGATAATTTGGACAATAAGCAAGAAGTGACTTATAATGTGACGGCCATTATCAGAAAGAAACTTTTGTTTAAAAACAGACCAAAACCAATTATTGCTAATGTGCCCAAGAAACTGTGATCATAATACATGTATATTTTAATAACTTTGAGTATGGTATGAGATACTGTGTAAACCAGAGCTGTTAGTGGAACAGAAATATTTGCAATTTTTTTTGCAGTCAGTTGTTGGCCACAAATTGCATTAAACAGTCCTGCTGGAGCTCAATCCCTCTTCTCTTTTGATTCAAGAGTCCACTGAAAAAACTCCACAAATTCCTTTCAGGACTGCTTATTCAAGTGATAGTCAATGTTCAATCTAGACAGTCTTTATATAGAGGTTCTTGAGTGGATGGATATATGGGACAAATAGATCTTATAATATTGATCTTAATGGACAGGTGGTTGTTATAAAGTGGTGTAAACCGGTCTTTAAAAAAATCATTTCTTGTGATTGTTGATGGAACAACTGTATGTGATTGTGGTTTCCACATTAAATTATAATTTGATCATGTCATAGATGATAGTATATAGTGTTCTCATTTATACACTACCCTCCATAAATTATCATACATGTTTAAAATTGGTCCTATCATAAAAGACTCAAAATCAATACAAAAATAAAATGTTGAAAACATCATGATGACAAAGCTGAGTGTTTGTCAGCTAAAGTAGTGTTTTTATCTTGAAAAATATAATTGTCACAAATTTTTATATTTTTCCCCAAAATTTTCGAAAATACCAAGAAAATTGATTTTCAAGAAAAACAACTTCATTACATAGGTTTAGATCATAAAATTAAGATATCAATTTCAAATACAGAAAAAACTTCAATATTTCAATTGTATGAACAAAATTTGATTTGATGATTATTATGTAAACCTATGGCAAATATAAGTTTGTGAAGTTATTTATGGATGGCAGTATATTAGTCTCCTTTAGAGACAACTCTTGTGTTTTGTTGTGGCTTGTTCTAAGTGACTGTGGCTATTGCCAAGTACATTGAATTCAGCCGAGAGATTATCTGTTTCATTTAATAAGATAGACATAAATGTACCACAACAGTAGCTCAGTTAGTAGAGTGTTTGCTCCAAATGTGTATGGTCAGGATGTAACACCTCAGTTTGGGTGATCAAGACCTGAAAATATGTAGTGACTGTTCTTTCACCAAGCACTCAGCATGTAAAAAAGAATTCAGTCTTTCAGATGAGACCTTAATAACTGATGCCATGTATTGCGGTAGGTATGACATACCAATAAATTCTCCCTGTACAATGCTGAAAGTGCACTGCAAAGGTAAAACATTTCTGCCGTGATATAAGAGAAATAATTTTGGCTGGACAGATCAATACATTGCCAGTTGCCCCTAGTTTTCTTTAAAAACAAATCTAAACAAACAGCAAGAGAGTTTTTCAGTATAAATCTTTTATTAAAATTAAATAATTATAATACACAAATATCAGTTTGCTGCAGATAAAACCACTGGGACATCTACATAAGAACTGCACAATTACAATACAATGATACTTTATACCAATTCTATATAATAAATAAGTCATTATTTAAAATATTTTATCACATACATTGTATATTTTAACATTTTTCTTTCTAACAAGATGTCCATGGGTCTTAATGATATGACTTGTACCTCCTGCAGAAGTTCAATAGTCAGTTATATTGATTAGCATCATAGAAGTGTTTTTTTAGCTCAACTGGCTATAGCCAGCTGAGCTTATGCCATGGTGAAGCGTGTGTCCGTGCGTCCGTGCGTCCGTGCGTCCGTGCGTGCGTCCGTGCGTAAACTTTGATCTTCTCCTCTGAAACCACTGGGCCAATTGAAACCAAATTTGGTGTGGAAAGTCCCTAGGTGGAGTAGATTAAAGTTTGTACAAATCAACTTCCTGCGGCATCCAAGATGGCCGCCATTGCTATAAATAGCAAAAACCTATAAATGGTTGTTACATGTTTATTTTAGAATCGATTTAGTTCAAATTTGAGATTTAGAAAGTAGATGTCTAGCCATTTAATATATGTAACGGATTTTTCAGTAACTTTTTCTGTTTGCTCATAATTAGCGGAATATGCAAATTAGATGCTAAATTTAGGCAATTCTTTGAAAATCTTCTTCTCTGAAACCACATACCCAAATGAAGCCAAATTTAATGTGGAAAGTCGCTAGGTGGAGTAGATTAAAGTTTGTACAAATCAACTTCCTGCATCATCCAAGATGGCCGCCATTGCTATAAATAGCAAAAACCTATAAATGGTCGTTACATGTTTATTTTAGAACCGATTTAGTTCAAATTTGAGATTTAGAAAGAAGATGTCTAGCCATTTAATATATGTAACGGGTTTTTCTGTAACTTTTTCTGTTAGCTCGTAATTAGCGGAATATGCAAATTAGATGCTAAATTTAGTCGATTCTTTGAAAATCTTCTTCTCTGAAACCACATACCCAAATGATGCCAAATATGGTGTGGAAAGTCCCTAGGTGGAGTAGATTAAAGTTTGTACAAATCTACTTCGTGCGGCATCCAAGATGGCCGCCATTGCTATAAATAGCAAAAACCTATAAATGGTCGTTACATGTTTATTTATGGACCGATTTAGTTCAAATTTGAGATTTAGAAAGTAGATGTCTAGCCATTTAATATATGTAACGGGTTTTTCTGTAACTTTTTCTGTTTGCTCGTAATTAGCGGAATATGCAAATTAGATGCTAAATTTAGTCGATTCTTTGAAAATCTTCTTCTCTGAAACCACATACCCAAATGATGCCAAATATGGTGTGGAAAGTCCCTAGGTGGAGTAGATTAAAGTTTGTACAAATCAACTTCATGCGGCATCCAAGATGGCCGCCATTGCTATAAATAGCAAAAACCTATAAATGGTCATTACATGTTTATTTTTGGACCGATTTAGTTCAAATTTGAGATTTAGAAAGTAGATGTCTAGCCATTTAATATTTGTAACGGGTTTTTCTGTAACTTTTTCTGTTAGCTCGTAATTAGCGGAATATGCAAATTAGATGCTAAATTTAGTCGATTCTTTGAAAATCTTCTTCTCTGAAACCACATACCCAAATGATGCCAAATATGGTGTGGAAAGTCCCTAGGTGGAGTAGATTAAAGTTTGTACAAATCTACTTCGTGCGGCATCCAAGATGGCCGCCATTGCTATAAATAGCAAAAACCTATAAATGGTCATTACATGTTTATTTATGGACCGATTTAGTTCAAATTTGAGATTTAGAAAGTAAATGTCTAGCCATTTAATATATGTAACGGGTTTTTCTGTAACTTTTTCTGTTTGCTCGTAATTAGCGGAATATGCAAATTAGATGCTAAATTTAGTCGATTCTTTGAAAATCTTCTTCTCTGAAACCACATACCCAAATGATGCCAAATATGGTGTGGAAAGTCCCTAGGTGGAGTAGATTAAAGTTTGTACAAATCAACTTCATGCGGCATCCAAGATGGCCGCCATTGCTATAAATAGCAAAAACCTATAAATGGTCATTACATGTTTATTTATGGACCGATTTAGTTCAAATTTGAGATTTAGAAAGTAGATGTCTAGCCATTTAATATATGTAACGGGTTTTTCTGTAACTTTTTCTGTTAGCTCGTAATTAGCGGAATATGCAAATTAGATGCTAAATTTAGTCGATTCTTTGAAAATCTTCTTCTCTGAAACCACATACCCAAATGATGCCAAATATGGTGTGGAAAGTCCCTAGTGAGTAGATTAAAGTTTGTACAAATCAACTTCGTGCGGCATCCAAGATGGCCGCCATTGCTATAAATAGCAAAAACCTATAAATGGTCATTACATGTTTATTTATGGATCGATTTAGTTCAAATTTGAGATTTAGAAAGTAGATGTCTAGCCATTTAATATATGTAACAGGTTTTTCTGTAACTTTTTCTGTTTGCTCGTAATTAGCGGAATATGCAAATTAGATGCTAAATTTAGTTGATTCTTTGAAAATCTTCTTCTCTGAAACCACATACCCAAATGATGCCAAATATGGTGTGGAAAGTCCCTAGGTGGAGTAGATTAAAGTTTGTACAAATCTACTTCGTGCGGCATCCAAGATGGCCGCCATTGCTATAAATAGCAAAAACCTATAAATGGTCATTACATGTTTATTTATGGATCGATTTAGTTCAAATTTGAGAATTAGAAAGTAGATGTCTAGCCATTTAATATATGTAACGGAATTTTCTGTAACTTTTTCTGTTTGCTCGTAATTAGCGGAATATGCAAAATAGATGCTAAATTTAGTCGATTCTTTGAAAATCTTCTTCTCTGAAACCACATACCCAAATGATGCCAAATATGGTGTGGAAAGTCCCTAGGTGGAGTAGATTAAAGTTTGTACAAATCAACTTCGTGCGGCATCCAAGATGGCCGCCATTGCTATAAATAGCAAAAACCTATAAATGGTAATTACATGTTTATTTATGGACCGATTTAGTTCAAATTTGAGATTTTGTAAGTAGATGTCTAGCCATTTAATATATGTAACGGGTTTTTTTATAACTTTTTCTGTTTGCTCGTAATTAGCGGAATATGCAAATTAGATACTAAATTTAGTTGATTCTTTGAAAATCTTCTTCTCTGAAACCACATACCCAAATGATGCCAAATTTGGTGTGGAAAGTCCCTAGGTGGAGTAGATTATAGTTTGTACAAATCAACTTCATGCGTCATCCAAGATGGCCACCATTGCTATAAATAGCAAAAACTATAAATGGTCATTACATGTTTATTTATGGACCGATTTAGTTCAAATTTGAGATTTAGAAAGTAGATGTCTAGCCATTTAATATATGTAACGGGTTTTTCTGTAACTTTTTCTGTTTGCTCGTAATTAGCGGAATATGCAAATTAGATGCTAAATTTAGTCGATTCTTTGAAAATCTTCTTCTCTGAAACCACATACCCAAATGATGCCAAATATGGTGTGGAAAGTCCCTAGATGGAGTAGATTAAAGTTTGTACAAATCAACTTCATGCGGCATCCAAGATGGCCGCCATTGCTATAAATAGCAAAAACCTATAAATGGTCATTACATGTTTATTTATGGACCGATTTAGTTCAAATTTGAGATTTAGAAAGTAGATGTCTAGCCATTTAATATATGTAACGGTTTTTCTGCAACTTTTTCTGTTAGCTCGTAATTAGCGGAATATGCAAATTAGATGCTAAATTTAGTCGATTCTTTGAAAATCTTCTTCTCTGAAACCACATACCCAAATGATGCCAAATATGGTGTGGAAAGTCCCTAGGTGGAGTAGATTAAAGTTTGTACAAATCAACTTCGTGCGGCATCCAAGATGGCGGCCATTGCTATAAATAGCAAAAACCTATAAATGGTCATTACATGTTTATTTATGGACCGATTTAGTTCAAATTTGAGATTTAGAACGAAGATGTCTAGGCATTTAATATATGTAACAGATTTTTCTGTAACTTTTTCTGTTTGCTCGTAATTAGCGGAATATGCAAATTAGATGCTAAATTTAGGCAATTCTTTGAAAATCTTCTTCTCTGAAACCACATACCCAAATGATGCCAAATTTGGTGTGGAAAGTCCCTAGGTGGAGTAGATTAAAGTTTGTACAACTCAACTTCCTGCTTCATCCAAGATGGCCACCATTGCTATAAATGGTTAATTATCTTGAAAACTATTAACATTTTCTATAGGCATATATATTAGAATGTTGTAGATATTAATTCAACTACTATTTTGATGTATAGAGAAAGGTTATGGGTTCAAAGGTCAAGGTCACGGATGCAAAAAAAATGCTGAAATTGTTATATCTTCATTATTTGATCAGATAATGACATGGGGTTTTCAGTTTTGAAATATTCTTGTAATAACCTTCAAAATGAGGTCAAGGTCAATTGTGAAGGTTATTACCTAATGTTTTACCTTTCTTGAAAAAAAAATTGTAGACCCAATTTTTACGTAGTGTACAAATAAGATGTGTGTTTCAACCAAATCATTGAAAATTTTCTCCTGAATTGGCCAATTCTAACCCAATACAGCATGAAAAGTCCTTTAGTAACAGTAACCTAAAAGTTGTGTATGGCATATCAGCCAAACTTCAAGGTGGCTTCTGTTCCTATACATAGCAAAAACATGAAAGACCAATGCAGATTTGGTTTCCAACCAGTTTGGTTCCAGTTGCAATTGTAAAAAGGAGGGGGAATGTCATTTCACAAGATTTGCAGGTTATTTATCCATAATGTAAATTACCTGCCAGTTGAGCATCACAGGCCCTATTGGGCCTCTTGTTTAAGAACTTTTACTATTTCCACCATTATGGGGCTCCAAGTGGGCACAACTCCATCATTTGTGCAAATCTGAAAGCACTTCAACCAGGCATGATAATAACTAACTTTTATCAAATTTGGCCCAGTACTTTTGGAGAACATGATTAAAATGTAAAATGTTAATACACAACAGATGATAGACAAAGAACCATCACAATTGTTCACCTGAGCTTTCATATAATAAAATTATTAAATATGCATTTGAAAGAAGTTGACCATTTTGCCCATATAAAAATTTCTATGTCATTAACACAACACAATAATTTATAATTGTCAGACTTAAATGAAAACAACAACAAAATCTCAATTATTGATAGTGTGAATAAACAGTAAACCATTTGATAGTGTGAAAAAATACTTAGTGTGACATTCAAGGTAAATGTAAAATCTACTTCCTGCTGCTGTTGTAGAAAAAAAATGAAAAATCTAATGATAAACCGGTATACCGGTAATTAAAGCATTGTTGAAGATAATTTGTTTTCAAATCAAACAAATAGCTATTGATTGTGCAGTAACCAGAGACATGTTCAGGTATGTGCCAATATGCTTGAACTGGCCCCTAGAAATACCGGATTGGACTGACATGTATTTACCAAATCAGTCGGTAACAGTGTTGAGAACAGTCAAGACGGACCAAATACTATGTGGCTTCCAAAAATTGAAAGCGCATACTGGTGCAAATAAAAAGATACTATATAGTATTTTATAAGAATAGAATATTTGAGGTATCAATGGTGACAGTCTTTGAACAATCTAAAAATGTACATGTAATTAAAATTTGTTATAATATCACAGTGCTATGAACATTCCAATTTTCTTCAAATCCATGGAAGCTTCTTATTAAATTGTGTTGTACCTACAAAGACAAGAAATTGTGATAATGTATAAAGACTATAAATATTAAAAAATACTGTTTGAGCCACTCTGTTTGTGACTGTGAAATATTCTTTATTTCCATAGAACATCAAATTAACTTTAATAAAGATTGATATTTTTCACTTACTTGAATCTAGTTGTAACTGAAAATCTGTATGTGCATCATGAAAATAAAGAATATTTCACTGTCACAAACAGTGGTCACAACAGTTTTTTTGTAGTAACATATTTGCAATACCATCTTTGTGATTGCAAAAAAATCCGGTCCCCGATTTCATAATCGCTCTATAAGTAAGACCTTCCTTAACACAGATTCAGCAAATTTTGACCATCTTTTATATAGTAGAGTTATTTTTTTTCAAGAAGCATAAATCATAATGTTATAAAATTAAGATTAGAGTGACCCTAACAATGTACAGATTTTATGTTTAAGTAAAGAAAACCCCTTAGTTGAGAAATCATTGTGAAGCCAGGGTCTGGACTGATAATCAGTTAAACCAATCAATGAAAGAGACCAGTGAAATTAACATTGATCAGCATATGATCCTGGTACAACTTTAAATTATACATTGTACAAACACACTAGACATTAAACTACTGTATTTCCATAAAACCATTTTACATGGTTTTATTTAAATTAAAAAAAGCAAATTCAATTAATTAAGATCCTAAGATCCCCTTTTTTGTACAAGCAAAAAAAAAAAAAAAGGTCCTCGGCACAGGGCTGTTAACGCGTTTACCGCGATTGCCATTTTTAATCCATATCCATGTGTGTTACTAGACCACAACGTTTATTTTATGTGTTTTAGGTGATCTCTAAACTAAGGCGTTTACCACGATATTATGCGTTAATGTCAACGATGCTTCGTATTGCACGTCCGCCATATTGTTTACTAACAATCGTGAATTTCCGTATTCCGAAGATACACGAATTGTAATTAGAATTATGGCGAGAGGTTCTAAATAGGAATTCAGGTATCACGAATCACGATATAACAGAAACGGCATGACGAGGTTCCAATATATTTATGTGAATGAAAGATATTAATTACTAAAATAAAATTTAATCGCGTTTCTGTATTTATTAATAAAGAAACAGTTACGAAGCGCATAGTAGGTAATTTTCAACACCCCTCGTGGAACCTCTTTGATAACAAACCGTCACCCTTGACCGACACTCGTTATGGCTTTTGAATCAACACAGTTACAACCATGCACTTATTATTAAACAAGCACAAGTTTAAAGAAAGTTATTATGATTCGGACTGGGAAACAAAAGAAATAGATAGTAAGACACGCAGCACGCGACTACTTAAGTCCACAGGTATTTACTGATTAATAAACAATCACCTGATAATTAGATCGAGTTGTAGTTGACAGGTAAACGCGTGGTAAGGATAATACACTTACTGTAATGAAGTCAGGTGGAGTTTAAAAGACCGACAGGCTAGCGATAGTTTACTTTTGTCGGACCAAAAACTGATTTGTCCTTTTAATATTCCTGTTGTAAAATTGAAAATGTCCGAAAACAAAAAATGTCCGACTGGCGATTTTTCACGTCGGTCAAAATAAATTTTTGTCGGACCTCTGGCCATAACTCCCAGGAAAAGACCAGTGAAATTAACATTGATCAGCATATGATCCTGGTACAACTTCAAATTATACCAACACAAAAGACATTAAACTACTGTATTTCCATAAAACCATTTTACATGGTTTTATTTAAATTAAAAAAAGCAAATTCAGTAAATTAAGATCCCCTGCCAATAGGTATATTTTTTGTGATGATCAAAGGGCCATAACTCCCAGGAAAATGACAAAACCAACTCGTCAGGCTAACGATATGTCCATTTTCTATCAGTGTTGATCCTTTGCAAAATGTTTCATTAAATACTGCTTAATAGTTTTGGTAAATTAATGTGGACAAATGTGTCTTGAAGTTTGATATCTCCTTCTTTCTTCCAAAGACGAAGGATCACAAGAAATGACTTACTTTTTTTGTTCCTCTTCCATCACCTTTTTGACTTTTCCTAAATCAGGCATTCTTCCCAATAAATATAATACTTGTAAATACAGAATACTAAGTCTAAACATCAACTGTTCTACTTTGATTCTATAAATAAACACTGCACGCTCCCATAAAGCTGCCGTCCATCCAAAAAATGTAATATCTGTAGCTCCAAACTTACGAGATCCTGTTATTGCACTGAAAATTGTGATAAAAATAAAATACAGACCTTTGGTTACAACAGAACTGGAGAAAGGAGCAAGGTAATGATGTGTTACATCCCAGTTGAGATACTTTTTTTACTCATATTGAGGCAGTCAGTTCTTGAATGGCTTAGGAACTGACCAACATCTCACACTAGATCTTCCCTAGTTAAAGAGGCTGTGATATGTAAACAAGCACTTTAGACCAGTTGGCCAAGAGATCCCTTCAATATAGCTTCAGACCAAGTAGCTACAATGATGTTTATGTCAAAGTCAATTCTGTATTTTATTCAAATATTCATGTTCAGGTTAGTGGATGAAACCAGTATCTTGAGAAAACCACCAACTTTTAATTTAATAAACAAATTTAACACTAGGAACTGTCCTTCATGTGAATAAAATATAGTACCCGCTAGGTTAGAATCTGTGAATCTTATAATTGTACTTTATTGATCGATTGAGTACAGTTTTATTTCCTAATCAAAATATATCACTTATAAAATGTACATCAGGACATCAACAGAAATGGGTGAATTGGCAAAATTTTTAATCTTTGCAGAGACATTGGGGCATGTGCAGGGTGGATTCTTTAATGTACTATGCCTACTGTGACATGGGACATTATAAACAGGTAAACAAAGTTAATATAAACTAACCTTCTAGCCATGATTCCGTATCTATCTACCACATGTCCATGTTCTCTACATATAGCTCTGATGGTGTTCATATTCCTACAAAAAATATACACATGAAAGAAATCATACACAAAAAATTATTAAGAATATTCCTAACTACAGTAAAGCCTCATAATAATGCCCCCCCCCCCCCCCCTCAATTACTTTTTCACCTTACTTGTTGCTACAGTATTTTGAAGTCCCAAAGTCTGTTTCTTTTAATATGCTTTTCTTTCTATACCTACAGACCCCTTTATAATGCCAAAATCAGTCTGAAAATTAATTTGCAGGGGCGTAGCTAACTATGAGGCAACCGAGGCAACTGCCTCGGTAAAAGTTAGAAAGTATATTATATTTTTTTTACAGAAACACAAAAAATTAGAAAAGGATAAAAATTAATTTGTAGAGAACAGATATACTAGTAGTTAGTAAATATGATAAACTGCTGTATTTCCGATGACTGACTTAATGAAAATCTCCAGTAAAACTTGAGTTACTATGTTGTTTTATTTGTTCAACTGTATGTGCAATGTTCGGTTTAGTCAAAGTTTTGCTTTGCCTTTCTGACGATGTTTATATTTATAAGCATGGGGTGATACGTTTGTATTTAAATTTATAAGTTTTATTTTATATTTATTGATATCATTTAACTGCAAGTGTCACATTCAGGTGTTGCCAGAAAACACTATTTATTGCAATTATTTTATTTTTTGGGGGAAGCATGCCCCTGGACCCCCTACTTCTATTTTTGCCTCGGTTGTAATTGGGTCCTATCTACGCCCCTGATTTGCCATAGAGTGACTAGACTACCGGTAATATACATGTAACATATAAATGTTTAGACTAAAATCCTGGTACATTTTATACAGTAAAGCCTTAATAACTTTGCTACCTCTTTAATTGCCACACTGTCTTTGAAGTCCAAAATTCCATTTTGTCTATTTTTTTCTGTTTCAGCCTTTCTCAATGCATCACAAAACACTTTTAAATGCCAAAAACTGACTAAACAAATGGTGTCAACCAATCAAAAGTTTTACTGTATATTATTGTGGTTACATAAAGAAATTTTCAAAACCCAGAACTTTTAATCTGACCCTTTCTTTTATGACACCCAAAAAATATGAATTTTCTGATTCTTTTTTTCAGTGCCACAAAACAAAAGAAAATTTAATTTTCTACCACAGGTTTGATAACAAAATCAGGGGATTCTATGACACAAGTGAAAAAATTAGAAAAAATAATAGCAACCTCAATTAAATTTTTAAAATTTATAAAATCAAAATTTTTTTTCTTCTGACAATGGTGATACATACATGTATATGAATAAAGTTTCAGACATAAAGTTGAAATTTTTTGTGAGAATCCAAAATCCATATATTAAAGGTTAAAAAGAGTCAAATTAAAGCTGTTTTTTCATTGTTGATCAACAAACCTTATAATTAACAACATTGGTCTCGGCATTTCTCTGAGAACTTTCATTATTTTATCAAAATGTTGCTGAGCCATGTATTTCATGTGCTCCAAGTCTTCATCCGTCATTTTATTTGGTAGATACATTGTTTTCCTAGATATCGGTCGCTGGACCAAAACTTCGCCGAAAATTGCATGATCTGTATCAAAATGTTTATAGCAAAAATTTTATATATTTTGCAATTAAAATGAAATGTTTAACTTAACAAGTTTAAATGTTAAAAAGTTTAATGATCTTTCTTTGATCTTCTTCAGCATACCTGAAAGCTGAAAAATCTGATGCAAAAATTGATTTGTGGTCTTGCTAACCACAATTGCACTAGCAAGACAACATAAATTATTTGCAGAAAGTTCACACAATGTGAAAAATGTAATTTAATTATTGTATGAAAATTGTAAATAAATTTAGAAAAATGAAATACTTGAAAAAAAGAGGAATAAAATAAAATATTTTTTAATAATTAAAAGTAAATTTAAGGCAACAGAATAAAATAAATTACATAAAATAAAAATCTTATTACAAAAAAGATGATTTATGTAAAGATAAATCTAGTGTCATATAGAGAGATTGCTTTTAACAAAAAAAACTTAAATGCATTCCACAAGTTTGCACTTACTAAAAAAAGGGGCACTGATACTTTGAAATGTCTTGCCATATGTTTTTGAATGGTAGGTATTGTTCATATTTTATAAGCATCTCTTGATTACAGTAAAACCTCTTTTCATGACAACCATTTGATCAGCCAAGTTTTGTTGTTATAAACCAGTTTGCCAAAAAATCAAGGGAGATTTGGAAAATAATGCAGAAGAAATGCACCCTGGCACATGAAAATAACAAGTTGATAGGTGAGATGGTAAAGTTATCAAGGCTTTACTGTATATTGTGAAGCTTTTTTCTTACCAAAACTGTGTGATTGATTTATAACTGAGATGTCACCAGCTACAAAGCTTATGGTAAGTCATATTCCTTTGCTAAACACATGAAGGCAGAAAGAAAAGGGGATGGCCCAAGACCACCTGGTGTTACAATGTTCAGGAGGAAATGAAGTATGGCTATTGGGCATCCTGAAGATAGCACAAAACCAGTTAGAGTTAAAGAACTTCATTTCTATCCTATATGAAAAGGAGGCATACTTAAATTCAGCCACAGTGAAGGAACTCCGTTGCTAAACAGGAGGCATAATGGCTAGTAAGCAAGTCAGTAAGGGCAAGAAGTGTTTACATGTGTTTGATCACAGGGGGTCTTACCTGAAGGATCCTGGCTAAGTGAATGCCAAGTACTTGGAAGATGAAAAGACATCATTTAATTTCAGATCACCAAGTCAAATTTTAATACACGTAGGGGATATATTATGAACCAACAATCTTTCAAACAATAGTTAGCTAAACTGCTGATTTATGTGGAGATAAAGTGTTGTTTTATAAATCGCAGCCTCTTTCGCTATCCAAGTTCGAATCCCACTTAGATCAGATCCTAGTATGAACGAGATCAGTTCGCCAAATTGCAGAAATTATTGGATGCATCCCGTCGCAATATTTTACTAGATTCCAAAATATATTTCGAAAATTTATTCCAAATGTGCATATGTAACCAAATGCATGACCCGTCTCAGAATATATATCTCAAGATAAAACAGATATATTTCTTTCACGCTCATTTACCAGGCGCACTATTTCCATGCGTACTCATATCTTATAATTTCATAGCAAAGAAGACCGAATTCTTGGAAGAAAGCGATAGCAAAGTACGCGTTCACTATCGTGAAACGCTGTACAAAAAGTTTGTCCTGCCATTTGCTGAAAGTCGTGGTTCTCTACTGGCATTCTAGTTTCCTACACCATCCCAGAATTGGTGCTCCTTATACAAGTGAAGGAATCTTGACTGTGGTGTAAAACTCAATTTACTCCACTGTTTTAACTGGGCATCAAATTTTTTTTTATCTTCTTTGGGTTTTAACATGCTAGAAAGTCAAGTTTGTCTTAGTTTGGGCTTACAAATAACCATGATGATACGATCAAGGTTTTATCTTGTTTATCCGTGATATATTTTAAACTCTAAAATCAACAATGTCTACAGTTGAGAAAGGGTGTTGAGTGACTGTAATAGTGTTTTATGCCCTGATCAAAATTATTTCACTATGATCCTGATATTCAGTTCTGCCTCAGGGTTCGTACAGACATTTGGACTCAAAATTTAAGGACTTTTCAAGCCCTGTACAAACCCTGTGGCATGGTGAAGGAAAACAAGAGTACCAAAAATACACCAACAAACTGACAAGACTTTCTCACACTAGGATCTGCCAGAGTACACTAATTAGTTTCTTTCATACAGATTACAGTACAACATAATATCCAATACATACACGTACAACATTGAAATGACCAACATATCACCATAAGTACCAAGAAAACTACAATATCATTGATACCGTATGCAGAAACAAATATGTAGAGTTAATAAGTCTTTGGCTAAAATTAAACAAGTGATTTTTAAGCTGGTGTAATTTAAAAACATCATGTTGGGAGAAAATTTAAAAAAAAATGTGTTTTGTGAAAATTAATCCAATGAAGGTCTTGGAAGCTAAAAAAAATAAATTCCATTGTACCTACATGTAATAACCCATGGAAATAGACCATTTTAATAATCCCCAACCCCCTCACCACAACAATTAATCATTTATGGTCCATGGTACAAGTGGAGAAATTTCCCAATTTGAAGCATTAATTTACAACTGGACACATGTATGTACTTTCTGCAAATATAACTATAAGGATACAACAATGACCTGTATGCTTGACCTTTCGTGTGACATATTCAAGAAGGTGGATCCACCCTATACATGAGTATAGTTAGGATTAGAAGTTAATTATATTATTAGACTATACACAAGGCAAGTGATAAGTGTTCTCGTTATGTAGATGCAATAAACATGTGTGTTCCCTATACATAAACACACTGGTCCGTGATAAATATTTATAAATTAAAGGTCAAGCGGACAGGTCAGTGTTGTTTGCCTTTACCAATTCGTCAGATTGTTTCTGTTATGTTATACTGGTAGTAAGCACTGCGGTATTTTATAAATATTTTACACCAGAATACCACACCAGAAACAAAGATGAAAGGGCTTGATAAAAACATATGCCATCTAGCATTCTACTTGTATCAGGCATCCCAATTGACCCTTGAAATCACAAATAAAACTATTCAATTGATTCTCAAAATTACTTTTAACTCAGAAATTATTTAATAAAATAACTGTTTTATCCAGAGTTTTATGCCTATACCGTTGGCCAATGTGCTTGCCGCAGTCTGTTTATAATTATGACAACTCATGGGCAATTCAACTCTCAAAGTCATAGAATTTTAAGGGTCAAATGGGGGCTCTGTTGTATGAAATGTTGTTAAATTGAAATCAACGTTACAGAAATAAACATACTGGCAGTAATAAAAAGTTGTTGATTTTATTATTTGAATTCATCTAAAGTTGCAAAAATTATGATGCTGTAAAGTTACAGCTGCAAAAGTGTAATTAAAACTTCAAAATGATAATATACGTTTTGCTTTAGAATGGAACACATAACATTTTTGAACATGTCTTGATTAAAACAATTAAATTAAATTAATTAAAATTTCAAAATATTAATACACATGTATTGCTTTAGAATTGAACACATAACATTTTTGAACATGTCTTATTTAAAAAATTTTGAATTAACTTTAAAAATTCATTTACACGTATTCACCATTTCTTAGAATAATGATAACATGATTTAATTCAACAACATTCCATATTACGGTTATATACATGTATAAAAAACAAACCATACCTAAAAATAAAAATTAAAGAACTTGGCATGTTTTTCATCACAGTTACGATTCTCTCCCATAACTTATCGTAATCCTCTTTAAATTCTTTCCGTATTGCTTCTGGCAGGTCGTAATATTCCTTTTTGGATGTGATTTTGTGTCGGAAAAGCTTAGGTGCCTTTTCAAATTTAATGGGTCCTTGTTTAATAATTAATGCAAAAACCTGATAATCTAAATTTAAATAAATAAGAGTAAATCAATATTATTTGATTAGGAATGTAGAAAATATAGTCATTAAAAACAAAACAAAAGCAACTATTTAAACAGGCATTATTGGTCAGATCCCAGTTTCACAATCATTTCATACCATGATTTCTCATTAGAAGATTTTGGTAATCTAGTTTTGAAACGACTAATTAATATTTTTGTCAAATGTTTTAAGCTAGAAGTGATCTTTCAAATTAACATCTTATATTTCTGAATACCTTCATTTTTTTTTACAAAATTTTAAAAAGATTTTGCAAGATTTAAGTTAAGAAAAATCTTAGTTAAGAAATGATTGTTAAACTGGGGCCAGCTCTGTAAAATGGAAATCTGCTAAAAATTAATTTTGACTTTTTAAGTGATTTCATAGGTTGAAACCTTACAACAAACTGACACAAACACTAATTGATGTATCGCCCGCCATGCCCACAATGTTCCTACACTTGCCGCCATCACAGTACCAAAGCAGCGTCACGGCAACTAATGACATACTAGTGTCAGTGACGTCATTAAATGGCACAATTCATGGCCCGTTTTCATTCTTTTTGTGTGTACTGGTAGTTAAAGCATGCCAAGCCTTTGTTGGAACATTATGGGCGTGGTCGACCATCCGTCAATTAACCGCACCAACTCATGTGTCATATGATGTAAATTGTTTGTGACATCACCAAGGACAATGCACTAATTACCAGTAACCTGATTGTGTGCTGTGCAAACTTGTGTGATTCGCATCATGAATAATGACTTTTTAATATTGCAGAAATTAACAAACAAAAACAATAGACCAATATCATACCGTAGTATGATAGTTTAGTTAGGCACATATTTTGTTACACATTGAACTTCATACAGAAATTTCTACACCAAGCAAACTGGCCAATTTTAGTCAAAATCTATCAATAAATCAGAGGATATTATCTGGAAACAATCAACCTACCATATATATTGCAGTATGCTAATTAGTTGAAATGGAGTGAGTAATGGAGTTTTACACTCCACTAAATTTTTTTTCACTTATAATCAAGGCAGTCAGTTCTGGGACGATGGTGGAAGAAATCTGAGAACCCAGAGGAAAACACTGATCTTTGGCAAGTGAACTGACTGACAGACTTTCTCACACTAGGATCTGTCCCAGTGGAATTCAAACCTAGGTGGTTAGAACCAATAATGGTCCACATGCCTGTGCTGCAGACAACTTGGCCACCAAAGCTTCTTGTTAAGGACAGAATATTTACACATCAATGAACGTAGGCATTTCCACAACAAAACATACATAACTTACACACCACAATTTAATTTCAATTTTATGTTTTTCGCAAAATCATTTTCTAAAACCTTACCTTCTACTCCTAGCTCCTTTGAATATTTACACATGGAATCTTCATCTTTCATGACGATGGCTTTGAACATTGAGCACAATGACTGTCTGTTCTTTGGAGTTAGTTGATCATACAGTCCATGATCTAATAACACTAACTGTGCTTTACCATCACTCCCTTTTCTGATGAATACTACAAACAAACAACAAGCAAATTCAGTATGTATTTACATCTTATCTGTCATAGAAACAGTCATTATAAGGACCATTTTATCAAAAATACTTGCCAGCTGGACTTAAATATTTTACTATGCACATCTTTCACAACCATGGTAACTTACAGCACAAGTTTTGAGAAATAATGAATAAAAGTTGAATTGATTGATTTTAAATATTATTTACTATATGTAACAGTAACAGGTACAATTTGTGTTCATTGAATTATGAGTCTCTAACAAGTAGGTTTTTTGGTGATTTGCACTTATGTTGAACTTAAGGACAATAATTCCCAGGAAAATTGAGAAAACCAACTCGGGTAAATGATATGCATATCTCCAATGTATCTTGATACTTTAAGTTTTGCAAAAGAGTGCTTCATTGTTTTGGAGAATCATTGTGGACAAGAAGTGTCTGAATGGACTTTTATAGAAGATTGCTGTGCACATGTATACATGATTACCAAAGAATACCTTTGAACAAAATGAAATGTTACTGCTTAGTGCTATGGGGGTTTTACATGTTTAAAATCCAGGTTCATGGAAGATCCTTTTGCACATACAATGGACAACATAATACATGTACACCACCAAGGGCAAGGATATTACTTTCAGTGTAAACATGTAAAATCCCCACAGCGGCAGATACCAGTCGTGATTTACAGGTTCACATAAATGAAAAATATAGAATTTATTCAAGTTCTTGGATTTTCTATGGAAATAATGCATAATACACTGTCACAAACACAGTGGTTCTGATGGTAAGTTTATTCCACCATCACAGAACTTGGTCCTTTGGTGAAAGAATCTTGACTGGAAAATAAAAAATGCATAACACATAATGACATTCTACTAATTTTTAGATGAATTTTACATACCATTTCCTGGATGGGGGTCAGCATGTACAAATCCAGATAAAAATATCTGATCAGAAAAACATTTAACCAGTTTGTTGTCAATCTGTAAAATAAAGGTAGTTCAGGTATATGTATTTATTATCAAACTACATATCTACAATATTTCAGTTTAAATAAAACTATGATGAAAATTCTTTGAAAATGTAAATGCTGATTCTCCTATTATAACTTTTAAATTTAACATTTTTTAATAAATTTATCATTCTACATGTATCTCTTAATATGGTGGTAATTGTTGATATATATATACTTAATTTTGTTTCTGATAAAATAAATGTCTTCCCACTTTGGGGAAAATGTCCCAGATTTTCTCATAAAATCACGGATTGTTTTGTCTAATGTCCAGGTTCCCATTTTTGAGTTATGGCATGTATGATATACAAAAATCTTTGGATCATACTTAACTGGTTTCGAAATCCTACAATTTGTTATCAACATTAACAACTGTTCCATCATTAGAAACTATAAAACAGTGTGATGTTATTTTGCAGAAAACTGTCTTATTTAATATTGTCTAAATTAAGCTATTCGAAAGCATCATTTTTACACCATAACAAAACTTTTTTACTGTTCTTTTAGTAATTTATTAGAATTGACTTACCTCTCTAAGGGACAACCCCATTCTATGTATACTGAGTTTGTCACTAACTTTACATCCATCTATATATTCTGTTGTTAAAACTCTCTACAAGAGAAAAGTAACAAGTAATCACAATAACTGATGTACCATAGTTCCATACAAAAACCTCATTACCATCATTTGTATGGTCATTTTCATATTATAAAAGGGTTTGACAATAGATTTTTCTAGGAAGGCTTACTATGAAAAACCTACAATGTACATTACAGAAGAAACACATTTTGGGACTAAAAAATAGTTTGGCAATAAGCAAGGCAGTAAAATTATCAAAGGACATTTAAATGATGTTTTCCTATATAATTATTGATGGGAATTTAAACATTTAACTATAGAAGATATAGTGTATAATCTTGCATAAAAATAGATTTTTTTCACTGTCTGTGATTTATGTTATACAGACAAGATTAAACTAGAACTGTTTCTTGAGAGCCAAATACCCCCGCTCCCCAACATTTCCTGTGACCTTGACCTTTCTGATATGACCTTGTTTCAAGGTAATGACACACCTTTGGACCATGAAGATTATTCATGTGAAGTTTCATGAAAGTCATCCAAAGCATTGATGAGATATGGCCTGGACACACTTTTACATGGACAGACAGACAGACATGGAAATTCCTATATACCCTCCTCAAACTAGTTTGCAGGGGGTATAATGATGTCACCAAATCTGCACAGGTGTGTTATTCCCTCTAGTGATCTTTAAAATGAATACATGTATATACATGGTATAAAAACTCCACATATACATGTACTTACAGTTGTAGTTTTATCCCATAATACTTTTGGCACATATATATATTTCAAATGTTTGAGATCTTTTTGACAGCGCTCAGCATTTTTACCCTCGTTGATAAAATCTAATTCCTGTTTGAGGGTCCCCTTCAAATCCTGAAACATAATTATGAATTTATTGTAAAAATATATGTTTTTCTGTCTACATGTGTAAACAGAAATATACAAAATTGTTTTATGCACACTACAAATCCCCTTAATATATGATTATATTAAAAAAATTACAAAAATAAATTGTATTCTTATGGTGGAAAAAAATACTTTAAAACTGTTAATTTTAAATGATGTTTTCAGCAAATTGCTGTTCGATTTCTAATGACATCAAAGTTGCAAAGGTGTAGGAAATTGAAGTGCCTAAAAGAAACCGCCAAATTTTGACAATTAAACTGTCAAACTCTCTTTAACTAGAATGTGTCCAAGTGGGATTCAAGCCAAAGTGGTAAGAGACCTGTGATCTTCATCTAAGTGCTTTACACCACTGGACCACCAAGCAACCTCAATCAACCTTACAGACCCTATTAAGAATATCTGTTTTATACTCTAAACAGTACCTGCAATACCCAAGCAAATTCAAACTTGGGATGTAGATAGCCAATTACTTTGAGTAAAATCTCACACGTCCTAACATCACCAGCAAATCTGTCTTGTAAGTCTATATACTGAACCTAAAAAAAAAAAAAAAAAAAAAAAATCATTACATTTAAATAATATTTACATTATCTATACTAATTATTTTATTATTATACAATCACCTATTGAGTGAATAAAACTTCACATGTATATCGCAGTCAAGACTATTTCACTTAAATGGAGTCTAGAGACATCATTGTTCACAGATGTGGAGACACATGGCCAAGTTGTTAAGACGACAGTCAATGATTCAAATATCATGGATTAGAATCCCAGATGGTTTAAATAAGTGTATATAAGTTAGCAAGACATTTGATTTCACACTGTTCCAGTCCATCAAGCAGCAAAATAACTGGGTACTGACACAGTTACAGAAATGCTGGGGTAAACCTTGTAATTAAGAGGAATCCGCTCCAGGGATACTGGCTGACCTGTAATACAAGTAGATGGAATCACTTTACAGTATTCTGAAGTCCCAAAGTCTATTTCTTTCAAGTTTTTTTCTTAATAAGTTTTCAATGATTTAGAATATACCAAAAACTTTTATAACACCAACTCTGAACAAATGGTTGGGTCGAACTACTGTTTACTGTATAAAATTATATACTGGTAGATATATACCTTAACAGCGACACTTTCTCCTTCATGGGTGACAGCTCTATGGACCTGTGCTAAGCTAGCTGCAGCAATTGGTTCTGATTCAAATTCTTTAAACAGTTTGTCTGGTGTTGTTCCAAAATCTTCTTTAAATAACTGTTCAACCTGCATAGATTTTTTAAAGCAAACATGTAATTTTCAATTTTAGTGTGGTCTCTTGATATTTACCCAATCCTTTCTTCATGCAAGACAAGTAAAATGATTGGAAACAGGAGAAAAGGGAAGATTAGAATACCTGAGACTACAAAAAACACATAACTGGGTGCTATTTTGAGTTATCCTGTGCCTGTGCAAACTCAGGAGTATTCCTACACACCAGTACCTGTGGTTTTTATTAAAAACATGACATAAATGATCATTGTAAATAAGGATCTTGTTATTTTCAAATATAAATAGACATTTATTTGCATCAGTTATGTATTTTAAACAAAATTATTATATCAATAGATTTAAGTATATTGGTGATTAAACTAAATTTTTGGCATAAAGATATAAGTCTACATTGATGTGTTTTGTGCTAAAAATAAAGTCAGCATGGGTCAAAACACAGCAATGGGGATTCTTATAGTAACTGTTTACTTCGTTTGATTTGCATTAGAATGGAGATAATTGTTTTGCATTTGAAGAGATCAGACTGTAAAAACGTGGATATAACTGTCACTAATAAGAGTTCACTGGCTCGGGAAGTATTGCTAGCTAGACTTGATTTTGCAACAGTAAAATTCACTTTCTATAATTGGAACTCTTCAAATGCAAAACAGTTATCTCCTAATAATTGCCACTAATCCAATACAATCACAAATGTGATCTACTGAAAATGAAAATTTCAAAATGTATCATCAATGAAGTAAAACAATGAGGATTCATACTTTAGAATGGAAGGAAGTAGCATCACCAAAGATTCCCTTAGATGGACAACACTGAGAAAAGACCAAGGGACAGGTGGAGAGAACTGAAGGATCTGAAGCTGGCATGGGGAGGGGCAGAGAACGTCAAGAAAAGAGCTTATCAGCGAAGTCTTATGTTGACCTTAAGCTCCACCGGGAGCAAAGAGGATAGGTATGTATCCAAAACTACTTACCTCATGTTCTCCTCTAACTAAGGCTTTATCCTGTAAGACTACTAAAGTATCAATGTATTCCCTGGGAAGTATGTGATTCAGAGATACAAGTCCCTGTCCTAGTTTGACATAGAGTCCACCGTTCTTCAGACACCCTACAAGCAGTCTCTCGGCCGCTCGTTTGTGACACAGTTTTATGGCCTCATTATACTCTTCTGAATCTTCCTCCAAATTGTATAAATTCCACTTATAATCTACTGATGTCATCAATCCTATTATTGTGGATCTAAAATTAAAAATAATAATAAAATGTTATTAACTTAGATAATTAAGAAACTGTCACAGGCTGACCATTTTGACAGATTTATCCATTTTTGACGGATTTGTACCTGACCATAAAAACAGATATTTTGACAGATAAATTGAAAAGGTCATATTAGACAGATTTTTCCCATTTTGACAGGTTTTTTTAAAATTAAAAGTACTAAATATTCAGACTTTTTGCATGGAAACTGTTCCAAAATCAAACATTCTAACGATAAAAAAGTACCTAAAATTTGCTAAATGGCAACCTTGCGCACTAAAAATGTACTGATCTAGTCAAATAAATTTTTGTTGGTCAGCCTGCTGTCAGGTGACTTCGAGCAATAAATAATTCTCTCCTGGTATACCTGACACATATCCAAAATGTCCCACATGGCACCAGCAGTCTAGATTGCCACATTGAAACCTCCCTAGCACCAGTTTGATTTCTCCCCACTTTCAGAAAAGGGTGGTTTCCCCCAAAACCTATATAAATCTTTATGAAGTGTCACTGTATATGATAATCTCACATGCTTTTTTGTTTTCTTAACAGTCAAAAATATATACCTAAATAGCAGTAGAAAAGATTAAAATTATCACACAAGGATTGTTTGAGTGGAGTGGAGGGGAGTATTGGTGTTTTAAGTCCCTGTCAAAATTCTTTAATTCAATTGATTTTCAGTTCAAGATGTTGGAGGAAACCAGAGTGTCCAGAAAAACTATCAACCTTCATCAAACAAACTGACAACCTCTGACACACTAGGATCCTCCTGAGTGGGATTCAAACCTAGGTGGTTAAAGGCACTGTGATCCATATGTGTGTGCTTTAGACCACTCTGCCACTAACTCCCTCCCCTTCCCACATGGATTAGCCCCCCCCCTTTCCCACCATGATTCAGAGCTGCAGATAAGAGGAGTATCTGTGTAAATACCCTTTGATTTTTTTAAAATACTCTTTAAATTGTAAATGTAAGGGTATCAAAACCCTTTGAATATCCTCATTACCTTTTACAATTCTTATAACAGTAGAGCCTGCTATGGGGGTTGAACTTCCTGACCCAAGTACCTGTGAAATGCCATTGTCACAATGAAGATGATGTTACTGTATTATTGATAGAAGTTGTACTGATTTAAATAAATGGCTTTAAAAATTTAAAATACTCTACATTTTTATGGATCAGTGTCCATACTCTTTAGATTTTACAGGATACCCTTTAGAAAAAAAGAAGAGGGTAATGACCTTTCACATCAAATTCTTATCTGGAGCTCTGGGATTGGTTGAAAACTTGATTTATTTCTGATAATTACCTGACAAATCTTCCTATTCCTCCATATAAAATTCTAATTTTTCTTCTCTTTGGTTCACTTTGAATAGAGTAAACAATTCCTAAACCTATTAAGCCTATGCTAATATATACAGGATACCGGTATTTAAAAACTCTGGACTTAGCTTCAGTCTTATTAGCTTGATATCTAAGTGCTGTTAGATGAAAAGTCCTGTTCTTGGGTAGTTCTTTATTGATATGCCTAAGATTCAAACATATATGGCAGTGAATACGAGGCACTTTATATCTAAAAGAATTGTTTATCGTAGCACCTAAACTGGAAGCAAACATCATTACAATTTATGAAGATTTTTTCAACTTTCTATGAATTATCCATATGGCTATGTACTGGGTGGTGTCCCTGAAAAAAATAAATAAATAAAACAGGTTTTAAAAAGTTAGTTTTAAATGATACTGTTAAATGAAAACAATGACATACCTTGGACCTTCCCAACACTAGCAAGAAGCTATACCTTCAATCAAAATCACAGAAAATAAAAGAACCACCATATAAGTTGGCCACATCTGAGAGCTAGTTGAACACCCAAATCATGCAATGGGAAAGAAAAAAGTGTAATCTGAACCTGGGACCTTCCCAATAATAAGAGGTACTAATGACTGAGCAAAACAATCAGTTCTCAAGACTAGTCCATCAGACCATCACCCATAAATTGCAACCTCAATAGGTAACAGGGAAGATTGATTGAATGGGATTCTGTGCACCAGTCAAGAATATTTCACTTATATTGAGACATCACCAACTATAATAGACGAGTTGCTCTCAGGGCAAAGTGCAAGGAGGGTTCCTCAAAGTGCCATGCAAACCATGACACGGGGTATCAGTTTTTAAGGTTTCTTACAAAGGATACAGTGGTTTCCATTTCTAAATGCAGCATGCTTAAGCTAAAGAACAGTTACTATCTAATTTCAAGTCTTGGTCAAAACTGGCCAGGGTTCAAACACATGACCTATCACATATGAATCAAGCACTCTACCAATTGGACTACTGGTAGTATAGTGGTACTATAACAGGAAAGAGAAAATCTGGATTTGTGGGAAACTAGTGACTGATACCAAGACTGCATGAATGATTTCAGTTTGCTTGCCAAAGGTGGATGGTTTTAAAAGGTTTCCCCACTTTCTATAAACTGATAACCTCGATATAAGTAAAACATAGCACTGTCGTGTTGTTGTACAGCGTAGTTGGGAAAATTGTGTTGTGGCAAGACAGAATATAACCGAAAATTCGGGGGGGGGGGGGGGGGGGGGGGGGGGGGTCGATCTATGCATATAGTCCGACGGATGGGTTTTTTTTTTTTGGAAAAAGAAACAAATTTTTATGTACCAAACCATGTATTGCTGAATTAAATGGTAGAAAAAATTAATTTCATAAATATATGAAAAAGACAATCGGTAATTAAAATTTAAAAAAGTTGTACCCGATCGTTTTGTCATTTCGGATAGAGAGAAAGTAGAGTTTTGCAGATCCTACCGTCGCTATGAGGGGGTACATTCTAGCGGTTGTATGCATAACTGGATCATTTAGTTGTTTTACCAGTTCCGAATTTTTACTACCGAATAATCTAAAATTTCAATCCCGTTCAATTAAAGGAATCGCAAAATAACTTTCTCAATTGCTGTTTCTTCAACCGCTTCCTAAATGTACGACAGATTGTTGATGACCTAGTTTAACGATGTAAACAAATCGTGATCACGGAAATGCTTTTTTCAAGAAAACATACTACCACGTGTTTTTGAGGACAGGTGTCGATATTTTGGAATCAGTAAACATTTGTATTATTACACCACATAAATTTTATTTCCTCTGCTTGTGGATGACGTCTGCAGCATGGATGACGTCTGCAGCAGCGCTTATATGAAACCCTGTTCGGAACTGGTAAAACGACTGTATTTAAAATTTGCATACAACACTGTACGAATTATCTCCCTTTCACGAAAGTACAATCTAATCGATAAACATTTTAAAATATGACACATCAAAATACGTTATCATAACCTTCAAAATAAATTTAAATTTCCGTCGATTTCACGACGAATTAATTAAACAACCTGCCGGGGCCCACCTGCCGTTGCTGTTCATTTCTTAAAAAGTTATGATTTTACATCGTAGGACGCAAACTTCTCGAACTACTTTTTATTGTAAACATGAGATCAGTTCGCCAAATTGCAGAAATTATTAGATGCATCCCGTCGCAATATTTTACTAGATTCTGAAATGTATTCCGAAAATTTATTCCAAATGTGCATATGTAACCAAATGCATTACCCGTCTCAGAACACATATCTCACGATAAAACAGATATACTTCTTTCACGCTCATTTACCAGGCGCACTATTTCCAGGTGTACTCATATCTTATAATTTCATAGCAAAGAAGCTCGATATCTTGGAAGAAAGCGATACCAATGTACGCGTTCACTTTGTTCACGCTGTACAAAAATCTTGACCAGGGCATAGAACATGATTACTCAAGTCCACTGTGATCACTGTTGATATGCAACCTTCAAAGAATACTGCTCAACTTTATATAACTACAATTCAGTTATTTTATAACCATAAATAATTTTCAGACTTCTCATGTTTTACTTTATGGTTTGGAAGAAAGTAACCGTTTTAATGAGCAACACTCAATTCAAGGTAGATCCCTGAAATCAAGTATAAATTATTTCGATTCAGTCTGATCCAAATGGGTCTATCCCGTTGCAGCCAAATCAGGTGTAGCACTTGTAAGGGGTCTGCCTAAATCATGCCAAGGAGGATTTCATGCCAAGGTAGACGCCAAGGGAAATGCAATGCGCCAAGGAAGTTTGTGTGCAAGCTAGAAACTTATTTTTTTGTATGCTGAATTGTTAATGAATAAAGAATATATTCTGAATTCTATTAGTCATTTTGTTGATATGAAAATGTGACGATAGAGTTTAATAGAATTAAACGTAATTAATGATCCCCATTTTTAGGACCCAAACAGTAAAAATTGTAAATGTAATATACTAAAAATACAAAATAATAATAATTTAATAAAATTAGAAATACATACAATGAAAACTACCTAGGTTTCCACAAATTTAAAATAATTAGTAGCCAAATTTCCAAAATTTGTGAAAATATAATCCTTTTTAAAGTAATTTTCCACAAATTTGCTAAAATAGGTTACTTTTTGAAAGAATTCCTCAGAAATTAGTAGCCAATGGCGATTTTGGCTATCAGGAATGGAAACATAGACTACTGATAAAAAATCAAGGTAAATACAATAACAGATTCTCTTCTTTTAATTGCATGAGTTAATAATATTGTTCCTTATTAGAAGACAACAAAGAAACAACATTATGATTTTTATTATTAAACAATAATAATAATTATTATAAGATTAATAATAATGATAATTAAATAATTATAATTTGAAAAATGACATTCCATTGTTAAACCAGTTCGACTATATACATATATGTAGAAAAACTAGAGTTACCTCTCTTTCGTCATAGAATTTACACGGACAAGGTCAAAGTTGGAATAACTCGGCTTTTTACCGAAAAACTATTTCCATTTTTTCAGAAAATATTCTTTATTCATTAATAATTCAGTATACAAAAAAATAAGTTTCTAGCTTGCACACAAACTTCCTTGGCGCATTTTATTTCCCTTGGCGTCTACCTTGGCATGAAATCCTCCCTTGACATGATTTAGGCAGACCGCTTGTAAGCTTGCCATTGTCAGCAGCCAGTGCTGGCTTGTAAACTGGTGATTATTGGGAGTTGCAAACTTACGCTCTTTTTGGTAACACATTTGTAATTTACGACGATTTCATTAACATGCTAAAATATACAATAATTTCATCAGATCAAAATCTAATCTTCAGTTCTTACCTGCAGCATGTTATGTTTACATAAGTTGAAATAAGTTGAAAGACACCAAAGAGAGTTACATTAAGGGGAAGTAATTTTGTCGTTTTCTTTTTGTATATCCAGAATTTGCGCACCTTTTATTTAGAGTCGCTTTGGATATTTCTCGTTTCACAGTTCAGTCTTCCTGGTTTTATTCTTAATTTAAATTTCTCAACCGTGTCGGGTTAAGCTAGCTTGGCACATAAATAAAAGTTGGTTTACAATATTGGATATGTTTAAAATTGTGGTGCAGTGTGAAAAATTTATATAAACTAGACAGGAGGCGATTACTCTTCCGGAGCACCCGGTCTCACTTTCCCTGATGAAAATCCACGTGTAAATTACTTCAAAATTTTTATTTTTCAGTTTTAACTTTAGTTTTCAGATTGTAATTTGTATATGTGATTGATTCAGTGATTTTGTGGTTCAAGAAATTGTCAACCATCGTGAGATTATTTTTACATGTACGGTACCATCGATCAACACTCATAGCTATAGGGAACGATGCATGCTACTAAGTTACATTGTTTTAAAGAGACCACAAGAACCACATAAATATCTCCTATTACCGGCACTCCCAGTTTCATCTTCCCCACCTAAGAGGTAGTTCTTAAAGAAATGATTCAACCAATTCTTTACTACCCTAGGTGGGGAAGATTAAATGTTTCGGTACAGTTAATACCAAAATGCAGATAACGCACAGGTAACGGAAAGGCAATAAATGGGTCTCAGAACCACAAAGTGCTTAAATATCGACCTCAAAGAAAAGGTAAAAAGGTCAAAGGAATCATCGGGTAAGAAAGTATGTACATCGCTCGACAAACCAAGAGAAATACGAGTATCTGTATCTGTATCGAGATGGGTATAGGGAGAGCACTTTGTACTGGCGCATCATAGTGAAGTCCTGTAGTGCTGCTTTGAGCCGGTCAATGTCGTCTAATGTGACGATCCTGTCTGGTAATTAACTTCAGTCTGCTACAGTTTTTACAAATAGTGAATTTTCAAGTTTTTTTTTTTTTGGCTAATGTTTTTACTAATCCGCGACTGTTATTTACTTCGTTTTTGTTTGTTTGTTTGTTTGTTTGTTTTTTTTTTTGGGGGGGGAGAGTAGTTTTGAAATCTTTAAAGTTTTTTGAAGTAAAGTTTCTTTTTTAACCACCCCCTCCAGTATTTTGTAGGTGAAAGCGAGACGTTGTTGTGTTCTTCTGTTGTGCATGGCTTCTATTTCAAGTTCTTGTTTCTTCTTTGTAATAAATCCTTTATTTTTTGTTCCTGTATAGTCCCCGTGATAAATCTTACACTGCGGTTAAGGCTGTACACGAAGAATTGTTGTCCCAAAGTACGATGAATTGTTGTCCTAAAGTACGATGAATTGTTGTCCCAAAGTACAATGAATTGTTGTCCCAAAGTACGATGAATTGTCTTAAAGTACGATGAATTGTTGTTTTAAAGTACAATTCTATTTATCATAAAATCCGATATGTATGTTCTTAATTCTCAGTTTTTGAACATCCACAATATTTAAATATTACGATTCTGGATTGCACATCTACATGGTTGATACATTGTTGCTTTAAAGTTTCATTGAGATTGAGTGAGGCATCTCTGAGAAAAAGGGTGGACAAGCAGCGTGAGGAACTGAATGGAATAATAATAAGAAGAAAAGAGGAGAGACGGAATAAGGACAGTAGATCTCCTAAACACAGTGTTGTGAAAGATCGGAGTAAAAACGATGTCAATGACCCCTCATATCTCCCCATATCTGTACTTTTAGGTTGTTATTCTTGCAGTTGCTCTCTTTCTTTGTGTTTTATTGATGTTGGAATCAGACTGACCAATCAAATTTATTTATTTGTCCAGATCGGTACATTTTTAGTTCGCAAGATTGCCATTTAGATACTTTTTTATCGTCAAGTTTTTGGTTTTGGTACAATTTCCATACAAAATATCCGAATTTTTAGTACTTTTAATTTAACAAACCGTCAAAATGGGAAAAATCCGTCTAATTGGACCTTTTCATATTATCCGTCCGTTTATCCGTTTTTATGCTACAAATCCGTCAAAAACGGATAAATCCGTCAAATTGGTCAGCATATGGAATTTTTGGGCGTTTCAGTATAAAAAGGTTGTCCATTTCATTTTCTTGAATTTTTTATGGTATTGAAAGCTAAAATGTTAATTTCTTGCTTTAACGCAAATTTCCTGGAAACTGTCCCACTCGCCGGTTATGTGTCTCGGGTATCTCATAGTTTTTTAGTTAGGATGGCCCGGGATATATCCACATTATATATCCAACCCGCCACCTGTCGTGAGTGGGATAGAGTAATGTACCGGTGTGTGTGGTGTGTGTGTGTGTGTGTGTGTGTGTGTGTGTGAAAGAAAACCGTACACCCATTGAGCTAAAACTTAAGAAAGTTGATTTATTGTGGCCCTGACAGCCTTATAGCTATTTGCTATAAGCTTACAGCCATCTTAAATGGTCGCCGTTACTTTAAAATAGCAAAAACATATTAATGCTCATTACAGCCTTATTTATATACCAATTGTATTTTGTTGAAATTTTAAATATATAAAGCAAAACAGGGTATTCAACAGGAGATTCTGTTAATTTATTAGTTTGCGCAATATTTACGCAATTTATTGCCTCATATGTATCCGAGATGGCCGCCGTTGAATGAAGGATTAGTAACTTTCCAATTGGATATCTTACATTCTCACAAATTAATTTTACATAAATATTACATTGGATTGCTTTAAAATGGCTTTGATTTGGACATGGATTTGTATGTTTGTAAATTGAATTAAAATAAAATGACTAACGTAGATTTAAGTGGTCTTAAAATTATGCTCAAATGTGTATTTGTCACCATGTATTAAAATGGAAATAGTCTCAAACTAAAGTAGAAAATTAATCCATATCTCAATTTATTTATTTCATTTTAGGGATAAATAAGGACTGTATCATGAACATATATATAAATTTATATTCATATACATACGTTTTTGAAATGCGTGATATAGAAAATTTCCCACTGCTTGTATATTTGGCAATTTTTTGGATGGCAAGAGAAGAACAAATTTATGAACATTTGGGGATTGAAAAAATAGTTTTGGTATAAATTGATGTCTTATATCCTAGTAAAATTTACAAATAAATAAAAAATGATACTCGTCTTCAATTAACCCAAGGTTACAAAACTTACAAATTCTGTTTTGTTTTACAATATATTTATATCTACCTGTCTCGATATTTATGGGCCAGATAGTACTATAAAGGGTTATAGCAGAGACATTTTATATGTCTGATTATAGTGATAAATCATAATTTATTATATCATATGATTAGACTGACGTGTTATGTGTAACGGTTCCTGGGGTTTCCAGTTTGTTTCTTTCCTTTTGTAACTTGACTTATGGAGTTATGGAGTCTCTTAATGTTAGGTTATGGAATGCCCTCAATTATTCAGTTGGTACTGAAGAAGAGGTATTTACTAGTCGTCGGGCGCATCAATTAACAGACATGATTTCCAAAGCTTTGTATCACAAGACGGACCTTATACCAGTTTTAAGTGGAAGTCAAGTAGAAGGGTTAAACCTTCAAGGCAGTGACATGGACAGTATGTACATACGTAAAGATATATCCGTATTACCGTCACATAGTGTAAATGTTGACAGATGTGACATTGTTATGGAAACAGATAATATAAAACCAGGATTTGTGAGACTCAGATGTATAGATGGATTTCGAAATAAAAGAGATATTACCTCAGCATTGACGAAGACAACCGATGGTTTGTATCTGTCCAGTTTATTATTTCGTGATAATGTTGTATCAAATGTAAAAGAAAGCATACCTAATTATAATGTCTTTGCCCATGGACCATGTGCAACATATACAAATGAAAAAAAGCAGGAATTTGATGTGCTAGAATGTTTGTCCAGTAAATCATGGCCTGACATAACATCCGAATGGATTCACAGACAAAGACGAAACAACTGGCCATCGCAAACATTGATCAAGGATATTATTGATGGTGGATGTCTGGTTGTTCCTATCGGAGATCCCAATTCTCAGCATAGTTTTATGGAATGGAGAATTTCATTTTCAGTGCCAGAGAAAAATTTAATCTACTCCATGAATCATACCCAATTTCTCTGTTATGCGCTGCTAAAACTCTACTTAAAACACGTGATAAATGCCAATAATGAAGTTAAAGATTTACTGTGCTCCTACTTCCTGAAGACAAGCTTGTTTTACTCCATTGAGGAAGAGCAAATTTCTTGGACAAAAGAGAACCTGTTTGACTGTTTCTTGGTGTGCTTGAGAAGGATCATCTACTGGGTGAGGGATGGATACTGTCCAAACTTTTTCATCAAAGAAAACAATATGTTCCAAGGAAAGGTTTGTGGAGAGAAACAAAGAATATTACTAAGTTATCTCTCTGAGCTTTATCATGATGGAGTTATCAGGTTACGAGCAATACCATGTTTAGCCAGTATTTTTGAAGGCGCCATACAGTCAGTAGCGCTATCAGAATTGAGATGTGATATCAATTTATTATCAGTTACAATACCTATTTGTTCTTTCCTTACATCTAAAAATATGAATGGTTGTTTAATGACAAGGGATATTGTAAAACAAGTACAAGACGAAACGGTAACAGATGTTGACAGAGCAATACTTACCCTCGTCTTGAATGCTGCAATGATGGTTTCAGTACCATTGTTATATAGACAGACACTAAACCACAGATCAAACAAAACATGTTACAAGGAGATACAAAAACTCAAACGTTATATCATACAAAACTGTATGAACCGTGATGAATGTACCGCAAAGTTACTGCTAGCTACCATGTGTTATCTGAATGGTGAATATAAAGAAGTGGTGGCAATTGTAGAGGAAGTACTGAGTGTTAACGGCAGATATATGACCATGATCTATAACAGGTCCGGATCTTATATGGATGAAATATATGGTAAAGGACTAACTATACATCAAAAAGTGAAATTAGGGTTTTTTTGCGATCTGTTCTTTTGCCATCCTCACTGTGGATTTTATCCTCCAGAAGTCGAGCCAGAATTTATATGCCATGCAGAAGAAGTTTGTATATGGATTCCAACTGTATTATACACACACATTCTCTTGTTTTTATCACATCATCACTTGAGATCCAAACAGAAAGTGCAGTATACTCTGAATGAACTTTACAAAGCAGTACAGAGTAATCTGTATAGTGATAATTATGAACCATTGGCAATGGCTCTTCTGGATAAATGTTTACAACTTGCTGAAACACATCAGCAGAATTATGTATAATAGATCTGAACTACATATAACTGTTTTATTAAATTAATTTATTAATTAAAAAACCCCAATAAAACTGATTGCTCTACTGTTGTTTACACTAATTCAGGGAAAGAAAAAAAAGATGAATATTTTAGTTTTTAATACGACGTGTACAAATCTAAATTCTAGATAAATTCCCTTACACTATCCGAGTTGTCGCTAAAAATCTTAATTTAGGCTGTAATTTTGGTGGGTGTTTGCAATGATAAAAATTTGGCAAATGGCAAATGACCCGGTATTTTATGTGACGTACTGACGACGGGAGAGTTGATTATTTACGTAGGTTAACACTGTAGTTATTGGTTAAGTCTGTGCACGAGAAATTGTTCTAAAGTAGATAATCTTTGGTCCTGAAGAAACTTGCAGATTCAATGATCTCTCTTCAACAAATACAAATTTCTTTCTTAACTGGGCTATTGTAGTCTTTATTTTTACCATTTTTAGATGTTAGTCTAAAACATAATTTTACTCACCAATGGCAGGAAAATTATTAGATATCCATACCAATCGTCATGAGCCGAGAATCGAACAGTCGATTACATGCATATTTGATATCATTTAACTTACATTTCACATGTATGGTCTTTATTCTCAGTTCTTGAACACCCACTATTTTCAAAAACATGTATAAGAATTTTGTAGTTCTCAGGAAATTAAAGTTTGAAAATTTTACTTCTGTTGTCTTAATTTTTAAAAACGCTTTTGTACACTTGTTGGTTGTGTACGTGGGTCCTTTTTAGAAAGTGTTTTCATGCTATTGATGTTGCCTTTTTTCAAGAAAAAGGCCATTGTCACAAATTATCAATGAAAACGTGCAGAGTGGCGATTGCTGGAGGTTGGGGTTCGAATCCCCGCCGAACAAGACAAGATGCTTGTGAATAGCAGTGATTGTTTTCGCCATGCACTTGATATCAAGTTGAATTCAAGTGTATTACGGGGCTTTGTACACAGTCAAGGTTCTTCTTATACTGTGAATGTCAGTTTTGGGATGTTAAAGCAAATGGGGGTATCTGAGAAAACTACTAACATTCGACCATCGAACGAACAAACTTTCTCACACTAGAACCTGCTCGAATGTGGTTCGAAACTAAGGGTAAACGTGAGTGTTTTAGATCATTGGCTACCAAGGCCCTCACTCGGCATTTAGAAATAATAGTCGCATTTTCTGAAAACAAACCATGTCCGTATCATAGTAGTGGTTGGCGCTAAACAATTCCCACTGTACACTGACCTTAGCCCATCGCAAAAGTATAAATGTTTTGCCACTTTACCTATAGTCGATGACGTCTAGATTTAAATGAAACAATACATGTTACGACATTCAATTTTACATCTTGAAAAAAATTTTGGTCCAAGTACTACTGATGAGGAATTGCATTCCAAAACGGTCGTCTAGTGCTGTAAAATTAAAACTGGTATAATATGTAATTTTACCAGATGCCAAACATGCCCACAAACATGCTGATCAGCGTATTTTGGTTGATATGCTTTGAGATTCATATCTAAGGGTTTGAACTTTGGTCTTTGTGGAGCAAAATCCTTTTATTGAGTGCTTGCGTTTACTAAAACTGCCTCATAAATGATGCATAGTACATGCCAGTTTTTCCCTTTCGGTGATGATCTATCAGCGACAGTCTGGTGTGATTCTGATCACGAACTGTCAGACAGACTGAACGGTTTCTTTTTGCAAGATCTTCAGAATGTTCTCTTTAAGTTGCAATGCCAACATGCTGGCTATATCTCTTTCTGTAACTTGCCTGTCAGTCATAACAATATCATTGATGATTTTTGGGGTTGCAACAGTGACCGGAATTCCAGAATGGGGTTATCCTCAAGGCTCTGCTTGTCACGTTTAAATTCTGCCACTCACTATAGAATATGAAGGGGCATTGTTACAACTCCTAATTAAATCCAACGACTATCTAAGTCATGACTGCATGGGGCGTAAACCCCAATCAATTAATCAAATAGTGAGCATGTCATTACATATACCGGATTGGCGAGTCGCATTAGCAACACATACGTGTAATTGCAAACAATAAGACAAGGTGCGAGACAGAGATCTATGGTATGCAGCATGCTCTAATGGATAAACTGTACACAATGCTTGAAATGAATTTAGATCTATTATTAAAATCAAAATCTAGCTTCCAAAATTACTGTCTCCGTATTTTGGCCCAATACAATCACAAATTCAATCTATTGAAAATAACAAATTCAAATGCATCATCAGTTAAAGTAACAGAAACGATTCAGATTGCTAGGACATGTCTTTAGAATATTAGGAAGTAACATCACTAAAGCTGCCCTTATATTAGATGGACACCACCGGGAAAAGACCCTGGCACGGGGCAGGCCAAAAACAACCTGGCACAGAACCGTTGAAGCAGAACTAAAAACTGAACCTGGCATGGGGACAGGCAGAGACCAAAGCCAAAAATAGACTGAGTGGCGAGATCTTGTGTCGAACTTGTGATCCAGCGGGAGCGAAGAGAATAGGTATGTACTAAATATAAAGAACTGTACATAATAACGTATTTAATTATAAATTATAACTATTGGATTTTCTGTCAAATATTTATCCATTTCTCGCGAATGTTTTCAAAATGGTCCATTTTTATGGCATCTGGGCGATACTCTTCTGATGCACAAATAATGGGAGTCTTTCTGGTAACCATTTGTACAACATTACTTGTGTTATAAAAAGTGTACAGCTTAGCACAAAATGATTTACCAGCTTGGTAATTTATTTCACCAAACAAGCCAGCAAGCAGTTTGATATTATAATCCATGTGCGGGTGTTTAAAACCCTCGAAATTTCCATATTTAGTGGTCTGATGAACAGCTAGCAACGTTATTGTAGCATCAATAAGCTGGTAGCCTTTTTGGGAACAATGAATGACAAGCCAGTTATCATATGCTATCCGGCCAATCACTACTTCCGGTATATCCTTCCAAGGGAATAATTTGTTGGTTATAAAGTAATCCTGCGCACCTTCATGGAATAAAGACCCTCTTTTAGAAGATATGAATTCAATAACTTTCCACTTTCTTCCAATATCATGGCACATGTTTTCAACATTTGTTCTTTGCCCTATTAACAATCCAGGTTTTGTTGTGTTAAACAGACTTGATGTTAACACGCCATGCAATGTATGAAGAAGACCACTAGTAAACAACATATCACTGTTGGCAAATCCATAAAAAGTAGACTTATATCGAGACAAGATTTCAATAAACATATACTTTAAGATAGGTATTCCTTCTTTTGAAACTTTAGTCTGTGGAAGAACATCCCAGCCATTAGTTCGACATAGTTTGGTTAAACTTGAATCATTTGAAAATAAAACTGGTCTGATGAACGGTCTAAACGAAGCCCAATTTTTAATTGTATTTTCACGAATTTGCACTTTATCTTCGTCATGATTCCATGTTGTGAAAAGCGTCAGTATTGGATATTGGCCTTTATCAATGAAATTTTTCAAAACTTCGTGTGGAAGAGGACAGCTGTTATTATCAATGTAAAGTTTAGATGGCGATTTGTTGTCTAGCGTTAAAATATTGGCACAATTGAATATTTCCATTGTTTTAGCAATACCACAATCACTTGTATCTTTGATAATTTCGACATGTTTTGATTTATTTTCCATTTCTTTAAAATAATTATCACTTTATCAAAGTCAAATATATTTTTCGTGGGCGTATCAGTGACTGTGTTTCCATGTAACGGTATACCCACCATTTTGCTTAAGATATAATACAAAATGGCACATAACACCAGTATAAAGCGTATACCATTATATAATAAACGTTTGTGTTGTACCAAATATATCAACATGTTCTGCCTGCATCTTCCTGTCACATATCACCCCCTGAAATATGAAGAAAATACAAATTAATACTATGGTATGTCGCTGGGCAATGCCGCCGGTCAGGCTAACATGCGCTAGATACATGTGAACTGATAGAACATACCCTGGAATGAAGAAAATAAAATTAGTACCATGGTATGTCATTGGACAAGACTTCCTGTTAACACATGTGCTTGATACACGTGTACTGGCAGAAGTGCTGAGGACAGGGTTGTAAGCCACAGTCAAATCTGTTCAATTCAATCGCTATAGAAGCGGCCAGTTACGAGATACTGGAGGTAACCGGAAGAAACCATCAACCTTCGGCAGGTAAGCAGATGAATATTCTCACACTAGGGTGTACTCGAGTGGGATTCGAACCTAGGCGACGAGATGCGCTGCTATCCGTAAACCGGTGTTTCATACCACTCGTCAAACGCGTCCCAAAAATGCTGCCGTATGCATACTTAACCTTGATATACAATAGCAACCCTTGGAGGTAGTCTTTTTCTTTATGCCAAAGGTTATAACATTGGTATGACATGATTAAGTGGAGTGATGTTTAGCTTATAATCTAAAGCTTAGTCCCAAACAATACAGGTTTTGAACCAACAAACTTTGACTGTGAAAGTCAATGGCATACCAATAGGCTGCCTCTATCCTTTGCCAGAAAGAACTTTTTTGCATTTAGGGCCAATCAGCGCAAACTATAAATCTGTCAGAACCAGATAACATGGGACTCGGGTAATATTTGTGTTATTTTCTTATGTAATACTTTGAAGAATCGATAAAATATTTTCTATCTAGTATATACAATCAACATAACAGATCTAAGCTCAAACACCGGCTTTGTGTTATTTTGAAGATGTTTTACGGCGATTTAACCATGTACCAGGTGCGAAATTAACATACGTAACAACTGTATATTACTTTAGAACACAACACACACATGTATTTATTTGCTTTCATACCAGCTAAGTTGAAATCACAAGTCCTAGGGAGCTGTGGTCGATGTGGAACGTAAAATATAGAAGAGCCAAAAAAGGTGACTTGGATACATAAGTGAGTTAGATACGTATTAGAATGCATGCATTGCCCTAGGATACCATTCAGTCTATAATGTATGGACGGTGCCCAACACGTCTTTTTAATGTCAATTCATTTTGAAGGAACCCTCTACTAAAATTTCTATTTCTATTGAAAATAGCCTAAAATATAAACGGAATTGAGCCATTTTGAATATTTTTCAAAAATATTTTTCATTCAGAAATTTTATATTGAATTTAATTGATGAGCGTACAAATTGAAGTCTTACCTTTTTAAGGTCTTTTAAGAAGCATAGCTAGATATTGCCTTGAGCTTTTTTCGTGAAAATTGACAAATTTACCAATTAAAACAAGGCACATTTCGGCATATTTAAGTAAATTAAAATATAACTGAGCAAATTTTAGTATATTATATACATATGTATAATGAAGTTGATTTTAACTCCAGCAGCTACGATATCGAACGCATCCCAGATGTCACCACATCATTCACAAAATGTTTATTGCCAGCCACTCGAATTTAAGACATATGTATACATTTATTGTGTCTTTAATAATATGATTGATTTTTCACTATCAACCTTATAACACAAACAAACAACACTGATGAGATCAGATGAAACTAAACAGAATATTCAGATGAAACAAAATTTGAGAAGGTCAGTTGAAACTAAACTTAAGGAAGTCAGCTGATAGTAAATTTTAAAAAAAATCATTCAAAATAAGCAAAAACTAACCTTTAAAAAATTCAACTCGAATAATCTGAAAGAAAACTAAAAAAACTCAAACTTAACTTAATCGACTGAAATTAAATTTGAGACTAAACTTATAGTCAGCTGAAAGTAAACTTAAGAAAAGCCGCTGAAACTAAATTTGAGGCGGTCGGCTGAAACTTAACTGAAAAAGTCTGCTGAATTCAGCTGAAACTAAGAAAGTCAGATAAACTAAACCAAAAATTCAGCTGAAACTTAACCTAAGAAAGCTAACTGAAACTTTTTTTAAAGATTTTTTTTCTTTTATTCATAAAACATATATAAGCATAGCAATAACATTATGCCACATACAAACAAACAATTAAATAAATAAATAAATAAATAAATAGATAAATAAATAAATAAATAAATAAATAAATAAATAAATAAATAAATAAATAAATAAATAAATAATTTCATCAATTTATAAATACATGTAAACGAAATAATTTGACACACGTACCCACGCTTATAATAGCCAACTGAAACTTAACTTAAAACTGAACTCAGGGTTATATTTTCTATTTTTATCATGTTTTAAAAAATATCTATCCGCGCGATTTCATGTCACCTCTGTTCCGTAATCAGTTCGAAAAAAGTTAGAACGTAATGGCTTAAAAATCACTAGTGAGATTTGGCATTCGAAATATTTTTTACTTTGAATGTCAGAAAAAATTGTCTTCACGGGGATATCGTCCACGAATTGATGTTAAAAAAAGTCAAGCGTATTCTCAACGTGAGAGATACTGAGTAAGAATAAACATTACAGGGAGCGACCTGATCACTTGTTTGCCTGTTCTGCTTATTATTCAACGGAGCTTTGTTTTTTATTATTAATATACCGTAGTAATACATTCCTTCAATTACAGAGAAGAAATGCAGGGTCGGACGAGGGATCGAACCCAGGACCTCTCGCACTATAGACGAGTGCTCTACCACTGAGCTACCCAGACCGCTACATTCCTCCCTTCCTTTTTTTCGATTCAACTCCCTTGAATCGAAACTACTAGGTTCCATCCTGGGACCAACATGTTGGTCGGCCACTTCCAGGGTCGGACGAGACCCCAAATGTAACAGGAAAGAGAATAATTCAGGGTCGAACCGGGGATCGAACCCGGGACCTCCCGCACTATAGGCGAGTGTTCTGCCACTGAACTACCTATACCGCTACACATATTTTGTGATAATTTTGGTAATTTACTTCTTCATTGTATCTATAGATATGTATTTAATTATGTAATGCAGCAAATTCGTGAACATTGTTACCTCGAGTACCTGCTCCGGTGGAGTTGAGTGAAATAAATCGAATTGAAGAATTCCAAGTATATACATGTATAATAAAAAAGAAAACGAAAAAATATAGTAACTCACGTTCAAGCTTTATATTTCAACGGTAACATGCTTCTTTCAAAACTGACAACTTGCGATAGTCCACCATGAAATTACGTATACAGCATACGATAAATAAATAAACGATGTTGCTGTGATGTGCTATTGAATGTTGTATGAATTTCATCGATCGATAAAAAATTGATGAATGGAGATTCTAAAATCTGTTACCATGTGTGCTAAATGTCTTTTTAATGTCATTGTTAAGTTTCTGTGAAATTTTATTTATTGTCTCGGCGACGAACTAAAAAACGTGTAAAATGTATACAAAAAAATACAAATATTTTATTAGAGTTGATTTTACGAAGGCTAAAAATTTACTCAAATTTATTCAGTGATTATATAAAAGGATGGGGAGGAGAGGAGTGTATTAATTTAGTTTAACACCTCAGTCAAGATTTTTTTCTTGAGGCGATTTCAGTTCAGAGATAGTGGAGGTAACCGACGTGGCCAAAGAAAACAACTGGTCTTTTGCAAGTGAATTGGCAAACTAAGATTTGTCCCGATTGGGTTTGGAATCAAAGGATGCAAGGTGTTTAGCTCGATAAGCGCTCACACTTAACACAAAAAACTGACCAAGGAGATGGTGCCTAATACAGAAAAATATATTGTCCACCTCAAAAATGTTGTGAATAAGATGTTTTCTTCCTTTCAAATAAATAAATAAATAAATAAATAAATAAATAAATAAATAAATAAATCATCGGAAACTTTGATGTTTTACAACGAAATTTTACCAGCGTCTCTGCTTAGCGATCCATCGATTATATAATAAAATATAAATTATAACAAAACAAGTCAACGTATATATTTTTGAGTGTAATTTACAATTGTGATCTGTCATTAATTTTTTATGAAATGATAAATTCAAAGGCAGCACCTGACGATTTTGAAATTTACACAACTATCGTGTGCTGATTTTGAATTTTTATTAAAACAATGCATTCAAAATCAGCACATGCGAAACTGAGATGTCTTTATTCAATCTGGTTCTGGTTTCGTAAAAATGCGCATTGGATTTGTTTCGCTGGTTCCTTTCAGTTTGTTTTCCACTGTTTGTGGAAGGAACATACGGCAGTCAGTCGCTCTCTATAGCACTCTGTAATGAGTTTTTTCCTGGTACAAATCTCTTCAAGTGCTATTCTCTACCACTGGCCAGACTGTCTGTCTTTCATTTGTTCTGATAATTTAAAAAAAATGTGTATTAGATTTGTTTCGCTTATTCCTTTTTATTTCTACTGTGCGCGGCCTCTCTCATGATTGCACTTCGTTATGAGTTGTATTTTTTCTTTTCTTTCTTTCTTTCTTTTTTTCATTCTTGGTCCAAATCTCTTCAAGTGTTATCCTGTTCCACTATTCCAACTGTATAACCCACTGACATGTTTATCTTTCATTTGTTCTTATAGAAGGCTGACCAATCAATTTTTTATAATTATTTTTTTTTTGGTCCATATTGGTACATTTTTAGTGAGCAAGGTTGCCATTTAGGTTCTTTTTTATCGTTTAAGTGTTTGATTTTGGTGCAATTTCCATACAAAAGGTCATTTTTGTACTCTTAAATACACACCCACCCCCCACCCCGGTCAAAATAGGAAAAATCTGTCTAATTTGACCTTTTCATTTTAACCGTTCGTTTATCCGTTTTTATGGTACAAATCCGTCGAATTGGTCAGCCTGAAAAATGTGTATTGGCTTTGTTCCGCTAATTCCTTTTTATTTTCTGCTGTATACTGCTCTCTATATTGCACTCTGTTATGAGTTGTAGTTGTTTCTTTTTTCGGGGTTTTTTTTTTCATTCCTGGTCCAGATCTCTTTAAGTGTTATTCTGTTCCACTGTATAGCCCACTGACATGTCTGTCATTCCGCGATATCACAGGCGATTAATTTGCCAGTTTAGCCTATTGCGGTAGAAACAGGTAGATACACTAAACCGCCTACACCGTTACAAAACAGAATTTGTAAATATTGTGATATTTTAGAAGTTGAAAACGAACAACATGTTTTAATTAATTGTCATTCTTATAGCGATTTAAGGTTTTCACTTTTTAACTTATGTAATAATATAAATTCCAGTTTTAATGATTTTAGCCCTTCGGATAAGTGAAATTTTATTATGTCCTGTAACGTTGCTGAGGTCCAACAAAAACTAGGCATCTTTTTATTTAATATGACCAACAGACGTAGATCTTTTAATGCCTTTTTATGATGTTTTTAAACGGTTAACTGCAGTGTTACTTTTACCCATGTCCAACTAAATTTTATGATCAAAATGTTTTAATTTATATGATCAAATGTTTTAATTTATATGATCAAATGTTTTAAGTTTTATGAGTAAATTTTTGTTGTATTTTTTTTTACATGTATTTTAATTATAGATACGATATGTAGTGTCTGATAGGCCACATGTGGCCGGATATAAAAATTTTACAAGCTTTTTTATGTGTATGTGAATATTGAATTTTTATATGTGACACTTAAATAAAATAAATTATTATTATTATTATTATTATTATTTGTTCCAAAAGAGTCCTACTCACTGACATGCTATCTTCAATCGTAAGTTAGGATTGTCATATCTAATTATTTTATGGTTGTGTCAAAATGGCAAATTAACACACTCGAATTAATTAGGGTATATTTTTGTAATAGGAAAAAATACTTCAATTAGCCCAATTTTAATTATGTAATCCTACCGGTTAATTTTCGTTAGCACTGATTAGAGATCACCGGTCAGTGCAGACTATTGTCCACTCAATGGCCAATCCATTAGAGATTCAACTGTCAAATATTTTATTGTTTCTATGCCTATATGTTTAAACGTGTCCGATTAAACAATGGAATATAATACAAAGAAAACGTAAGTAAATAAAACTGACCCGTTAAAGCTGGTATTAACCTCAAACAGTCGGACCACTACACTTACTGACCAATGGTCAACTTATATTATTATAGCGATCTATAATTTATACTTTTAACAATAGTATGGCCATTTAATCAAATGGCAATTTTAAAAGGAAAATAATTGAAATGTGACACGTTTGTAAATTATATATGTATATAAATGTATTCAAATGTTATTGAGTGAATGAAGGAAATATATTTCAGGAGCTGTGGATAAAATTGTAAGTATAAATATCTCTCTCTCTCTCTCTCTCTCTCTCTCTCTCTCTCTCTGTATGTGTGTGGAATATATCAAGCGAGCCTATCTCTCGTGTAATAATAATAGTTTACAGCAATGTTTTTGTAACACCTCCACATCGCAGAAATGTTCAACCAGCCCCATTCAATATAATGCATTAAATGTCGCTAGGCCAATATGACTTGCTTCCAGTATTAAATGTCACTGGTTGAACACGGCTTGTTTCTGTAATTAATTACGTGCAGACTTTTTCAAGCCAAATTAAAATTTTAGTAGAAGGTACAGATGACAGTCTTTGACAATTGTTTAGTCCATTGGACGCGTCTTAATTTCTTCCAATAACAAACGTTTAAACATTAAAGAATAACCATTATATTGAGTGCACGAAACAACAAACGCGTAGACAAGACAAAATACTTATTAAGTTATTATTAAGTTGGTTGAATGTTGCTTAACGTCGCATCAGCAATTTTTAATTGCTATACGCGACGAGAACTATTTTATTAATCTCTATGGATTAATCTGTTAACAATTGCGAGTGTGTTGTATGGTCTGCCTTGTACCAGCGCGCACTCTGGGCGACTTAACGTGCTAGCTCACTGAGTCAGTACGCCACAGACAAGCGTATCACTCCCCCAGTCCATTATACAGATACAAGGTTAACCAGTAAAGGCCAACGGCAAGGAAAATTCACTTTCCCACAATCATGGGGTCTGAGCGGGACTCGAACTCAAAGCGGTGAGAGACCCTGGATTTGTAGACTGACGTTTTATCCATTAGGCCACCACGGCCTCTGTATTGTGATGGAGATGTTTATCACCAGGTACAAGAATATATCGTTCTTCTCAAGTTCTTTGATTTATTAAAACAAAACTGACAGCTTATTTTCATAAGAAAATTTAAAGGTGCAAAAATATTAACTTTTCAAGAGCAAATTTTCGTGAATGCATGTGAAGTGCGAATGTGTTGTATGGCCTGCCTTGTACTAGCGCGCACTCAGGACGACTTTAAGGTGCTAGCTCACAGAGTCAGCACGCCACAGATAAGCGTATCACTCCCAGTCTATATACCGATACCCGGTGAATCAGTAAAGGCCAACGACAAGAAAAATTCACTTTCCCACATGTGTTCTGAGCGAAGTTATTATTAAGACCACCGATTATAAAACACCTGAACTCGGACGAGTAATAGGGGTCCTTGGTGGCCAAGTGGTGTAAATTAAACGCCAGCTTAAGGATAATATTGCATCTCCACCGCTTAGGTTCGAATCCTTCTCGGGTCGATCTTAAAGTAAGAACGTTTTTTCTGTTCGGTTGCAAAATATCCTTGGGTTTCTCAGGACATTTCGGTTTTCTCCATCATTCAGAACTGACCTACTCGATATATACGTATAAAAATGTGATTAAAACACCTTTACGTCGATCTATTCCTCTTTGGATGGTAGTTCACAGCAATATTATAACCCAAGATTTCTGTTCGTACATATTATATCAGCTGGATGTATAGTCAAACAACATTGACCTGTTCTCTTGACCTTTTACTAGGAAAATTTATATAGGAGGATCTACCCCCATATATGGGTAGTGTTGGGATTTGCAGTTAATATATACAAATTAGAAGTATTAAAACAGCAATGGTGCTCCCTATACATACATAAATATACCCATTCATAGTAAAGTAGTTTTGCAATAAAAGGTCAAATGGATAGGTTATTGTTGTTTGTTTATACCAGAACAATTTTAACAATACACTGCTTGTGAACACTATCTAAATAAGAAAATTTGCTCTTGAAAAGTTAATATGTTTGCACCTTTAAATTTTCTTATTAGAATAAGCTGTCAGTTTTGTTTTGATAACTTGAAGAATGAGAAGAACAATATGGTCTTGTAGCCGGTAATAAACATCTCCATCACAATACAGAGGCCGTGGTGGCTTAATGGATAAGACGTCAGTCTACAAATCCAGGGTCTCTCACCGCGGTGAGTTCGTCCCGCTCAGACCACATGTGGGAAAGTGAATTTTCTTTACCGTTTGCATTTACTGGATCACCTGGTATAAGTATAATGGACCGGAAGAGTGGTACGCTTATCTGCGGCGTACTGACTCTGTGAGCTAGCATGGTAAAGTCGCCCTGAGTGCGCGCTAGTACAAGGCAGACCATACAACACACTTACTATAATACAATACTTACTACATACTTCTCAAGTTGAGGCGATATATTTATACAAAAACTTTATAATGACTGAATAATGGTACATTTTCACATATAAGTATTTTAGGATACTAGTACTCAACTAATTTTGGAAAACTTCTGTATGAACCAAAGTAACATTATAGGTTTACCCCTGATATACCGTTGAGAATTCCCGCCAGTACGTTAGGTAAAGCCATGTCCTCAATTTTGATTGGTTAATGCCTTAAAAGTTCACCATTGGACGGATTTCTGAACACATGAAGCGGCATATTTTGATAATCTAAACATACTTCTAAACATGCTAACGCCTGAATCATGAAATTTGTAGAAAAATGAGTGTCTTATATCACGGATGTCCATTTCATTATACATGTATTTACATTTATGGTGTTTGATTGTATTAGACTCTGTTTTAGACCAAATGAAATTATAGGACTATCATTACATTCGCTAATGTGACGTCACTCATTTCTTGCTGACACCTATGCCCGTGACGTCATTGATAGGCTGTTCCAGGAATTCAAATTGCATGTCGTACACGACAGTGTTTTATAAAAATAATTTAATTTCCATGACTGAACTTATAAAAACTAAAAAAAAGTTCAAAGTAAAACAATCTTCTTTTTCTCCACAAGTATTGGTTTCCAAAGTGTTGCAAAGGGGGTGGTGTTGACTTTTGAAACAGATCCATACATATGTGCAATATGTGTTGTTATTGTATTTAATCTGGGTAGATGTAGGTGAGGGTAGTAGAGAAACAGGTGTAGTTCTACTGCCAGCTGGTCATTATTGTGCAAGACTTTATGCAAATTAATTAACTGTTATGGTCAATTTTACCTGTCCATGCTGTGGGGTGAGAGTTGGTAGCAGACCATATGCTGAAAAGGCCATGTGTGAATGGTCATTTTTGAGAGAGAATGGTCCGACATTTTTAAATTTGAGTTTAATATTTTGCCTGTGTGGCTCTAAATTTATATATATTTGAACCTGTGTGGTTAAAACATTTACATCTGTGTAGTGAAAGTATTTTGTACCTGTGTGGTTCAGACATTTTACACCAATATGGTACCTGTGTGGTTATATTATAATCCGGATTCCCTGTGTGGAAGACAATTGGTGTGAAGATTTGCATTGACTGAAATCACTGACCAGTTAGGGATAGTACAAGATTTCCATACTATATTCAGAGGTGTCAGTGTATGAACATTATGTGTACATGTTTCATGGAGCAAGTGATAGTTACATATAGTGAATAGCTGGAGGGTGTTAAATGTATTTTTCTGATGTTTCCAGTGTTTCTGTGAATAAATACTGCTTGTGTTTTTGTACCATGGTGATGTGTATATCATCATGATAAGTCTATGGTAGCCCTTATGTGCCATGAACAAAAAAATGTTATGGATGTTATGGACATGTGATTTGTGCATGTATATAGACAGTGTCTGAACATGTGAACATTTTGTGTGTACAGTACTGTACTAGAACTTTTATTGCCACATATATATTTTTTGTGAATATATATATATAATTATATATATATATATATATATATATATATACTATATATTATTTGTTTTTCTTAATAAATTTTTGTTATTTAAATCAAATGTATTTAGTTTACATAATTTGAATTTCACAAGTCATTTATCCCAACCCACACAGTTGTGACATGTGTATATATATAATATTTTTACTAAATGAATAGCCACACACCAAAACATACACACATGGACAGTCAATAACACTACAGATACACTTGTTTCAAATTTTTGTATTGTGAGGCTTGTTATATATAATGTACTTGATTTTGTAATAACATGACATCCATCAACCTGAAATCTGGTATATTTGTAAAATTTATGTTACCACTCAACTTGCTTATTACTCTGGTAATCTAGCTGCTCATTATAGATAAATAACTCCTTGGAGAATATACTGGTTGCAAAATTTGTTTGCATTATTGTGCCAGGCAGCCTACAGATTTTATACCCCTTCGATTGTGAAGGTTATAACTTATGGTGCTCTCTCTCTCTCTCTCTCTCTCTCTCTCTCTCTCTCTCTCTCACACACACACACACACACACACACACACACACACACACACACAGAGAAAATGATTTGATTCAAAAACAAAAATACGATTTTCGAAAAATGCGAAATGTAAATATAACCATTGAACTGTCTAGAAATGGCGTTTATAGTGTTATAACTTCCATTGCCGTGCAAAGCAAACTAGTCATAACGCGCTAGCGCGCGTTATTTGGTTTGCTTTACACGGCAATGGAAGTTATAGCACTATAAACGCCATTTCTAGACAGTTCAATGGTTAATTGTAAAGTAAGACCTGGTGTAATGGAAGAGTAACGGATGAGTAAGAATATGTTTAGCTACTTACTAATGAAATCCAGTGACCCTGACCAAGAACTAAAAGGAGCAGTTTGCATAAAATATTTTGTATAAAAAAAATATAATATTCTCTATGGTATTTCATCACCATAATCTATATTTTGTATTTTCAGAGTCATAAGGGACACTTAGTATGCCTCTGAATTACCAAAGAAACACAATACAGAATTTTCTGAGACATTATCCCGTTAGACATGTTTTGAGTAATAGAGTTGTCGTTCTTTTGTTGATACTGGTAGCGCTCATAAATTGTTTGACGTTAACCGTCTCACGCCAGGAAAAACTGGAGGAGGTTATTATACCGGAAACAAAAGAATGCAAAGATGAAAGAAATAATAACTTTATGAAAGTGTTAGATTGTGTTAAAGGAAATTTTAAAAGCAGGAGAGCGAATTCAATTGGAAAAAAGGTGTGTAAAGAAAGTAATATACATGTAAAAGAATTGTTAAAAAACGTTCGTAAAGAACCGATTTTAACATTAGTGACGTCATGGAAAAACCAGGTGGATAAATATAAAATGCATTTAAATACTATTAAAAACTGGGCTTCTTTAAAACCATTTATTAGACCAGTATTATTTACAGACGATAAAGAGTTGTCTGCCGAGTGTAGAAAGTATGGATGGGACGTTTTGCCTCTTGTGCGCACGGCAGCAGGAGGGGTACCCATTTTAAAACATATGATGATAAAGGCAGTCCGCAGTTTTAATTCCACATTTTACGGATTTGCCAACGGTGATATTTTGTTTACCGGTAGTTTGATCACAACTTTACACGGTGTAGTGTCATCACCGACCCTTGACTTCACAAAACCGGCTCTTGTAATTGGACAGCGAACAAATGTGGACGAAGTCCATATTGATACAGATGCATCTTTGAATGTTTTTGAGGCAATAACAGACTCAAAAGGGTCATTGTTTAAACCTTTTGCTCTGGATTATTTTCTAACCAATAAAGTGTTTCCGTGGAGGGATTTACCGGAAGTTGTGATTGGGCGACGCGCGTATGATAACTGGTTGGTGTTGTATACAAATGAGAACAATCACCAATTGGTAGATGCCACAAGAACGTTAAAAGCAGTGCACCAAACGACATCATACGGGAATTTTGAGGGGTTTAACGCCCCAAATTCTTATTACAACTTAGATCTTTTATATACATTATATGGAGAAATCAATTTTGTTGGTGGTGAAACAACTTGTGCAAGATTATACACGGATATTAATTCAACATGTAACTTTGAAGTAAAACAAAAAAGGGTTCAACCTCTTTGTCTTTCCTCGAAATATCCAACAATCATATTGCCGCTTATTAAACTAAAGCGGTTATTCGGTGTACTGTATTAAAGGAGCTACTGTCCGAACCACTAATTCTGTAACAGTGAATATATGCTTTATTTCCTTTGAAAATCTTATAAACTTGAATAGGATTGATATTTTTCACTTACTAAAGCATAGTCGTAATAGAAATTATCACGTGCCTCCGCAATTAGCATAATTTTTTTTTGCCAGAGTATTAAAACGTTGCCACAAAAGAGATTGAACATGTTGAAAAAGTCAAATGGTGTATCCTTTTGAGCGTATGACGTTAAGCGTCACCAAGGACAGGTATAAACATCGCCATTTTCAACATGTAAAATCCCCATAACACCAATACAGACATTCGCGGATACGCATCAAGATTTTCAATTATAACTAGCCACATGTAAGCGAGCAATAAAAAAAATTGACACCATTTTATTCTGTGAAGAAATATTTAACGATAATTGTGGATGCGCATGCAAATTTTCTGTTACGACTAGGCTTAAGTGAGTGAAAAATATTCAAAGTTTACCGAATTTTATGGAAATAAAGTATAATTCACGTTCACAGAACTAGTGATTAGAACAGCAGAAATAGAGACAAGCCAGTCATGTAAAAAAAATAACGAGTTCTTCCTTTATCGACCCTCTAGTCATTTTTATACATTTACATAATATATACATGGATTTTTATCTTCTCATTTTAAAAATAAGTTTTGAACTAATTTTTAAACATAGACTAGACATACACTTAATAAAATACAAATTAAAAAAAAGGACAAATGATCTGAGTCATTATTGAGCAAATAGTTATAAATCTTACAAATATGCACGGACTTGACAACAAGGAAAATAAAAAAGTCCTTCACATTTGTGTTGTCAGGACAACAGAAAAATAAGACCTTCACGCTAGTGTTGCCGTGACAACAGAAAAATCAAGTTCCACTTGTGTTGTCTTGACGACAGGAAAAACAAGTCCAATTTGTGTTGCCTTGAAAACAAAAAAATTAAGTCCCTACTATTTTGTCGCCAATGGTGACAAACACTGGAGGAAGTGATCTTATGCATGATCAGTGGTGCTTCTTGACGACTTTGTTGTAAGGGTTAAAGGGATACGTCAAGGTGACGGTTTTAGACAGTGGTCCTTTCTTGGCGTATTCCTGTTTCTTGTATTCTTCCATAGGATGTTGCCTACAAGTAAATAAAAGTTTTATTTTCATGTTAAGTCCATAAAATTGTAAACACTGTGGTGAGGTATACGTATCAAGTTCAATTTAATCTTACTCGTAGTTGTGGCCTTCCAACATACCAATCCATGTTCAAATCACAATCACAGAGCAAAGTAAAAACGTTGAAAACTGGCAAACAAATTTAGTTAAACACGTGAACTTCCATCAGGGAATGCGACTGGGTGCCCCAGAAGGGTAAGCACATAAATGACACGATAATGTACAACATTGTGACTGGTGCAATGGTCTGAATATAAACTATTTGGAGGCCTGTTATATTAGTATAAGCTACATAAAAAAATCAATACCAATATCAATATCAATTCATATCTTTTAAAATGGTCGTTGGCTCGGATCTCGTCTGAGGGGAAATGTTGTTGACTTTAGGTTCTAAACTGCTGCGGACTTATCCATTGTCAAATTAATAGAACGATGGGACAGCAAACTCAACAATTGCTGTCTGTGCGTCAGTGTGCGAATTAACACCTAAAGTCGTCGTTAGTGTGCACACGCACAAAATGAATGTATGTTTTAATTTACACAAACAGGTATGACAATATCGGGATAGCTTTTGCGACTTAGTTGACACTTGGACCAAAATACAACAATTATAATGCATCAATTTCAGCCTAACTCTTAATAAAGGTGTTTAATAGAGTGAAATAGATAGTTAACTTGTATCTACCTCTCTCTCTCTGCATTTCAATGGCAATATGAACAAAAACTACACTAATAACAATGTCATGTTTTTCAGTGTAAGAAATTGGTGCCGTGACCAGGATATATCAGAAACTATATCTCGATAGATTGAACCTATAACAGTCTCAGACGCGTTTCTCGCTTGAATGTATACGTTCTATCCATATTTTATATCATGGACTCAATTAAGTTTAGTCAAGGCTTGCACATGAGTAGCGACTTTCTTTCACTCGATATCACAAAATAGACCTTAATGTCAATCGTTTCTGGCGGTCAACTTGTTTTTTTTTGCCAGTGGGTAATTTCAGTACGTCAATTTGTATATGGATATCAAATACCATGGTTTTATCAAAAAGTCAATAATCTCGATCATTTTGTGAACCCAATCACATGGTATTATCAAAAAGTCAATAATCTCGATCATTTTGTGAACCTAATCTACTGTACAAAACGAACATTGTGCTATTTTGCATCCTTTGACACTGTTTACTTACGCGGTTTATTTCCATCGTTTAACTGTATGGTTTGATTTCACCATTATATATACTGTATGTTGTGAACGGTGTATTTCCCTGTTATACTGTATGTTACTTACTTGTATGTCGCTCTCATTGTGCTGACCATGTGTGGATTTTCCATTTTTCTTTCCATATCAATTTCTAGAGGTTGGCGTGGAAGAAATCCAGAATATCCGGGGCACTGGCGGAGGCTAAAAAAGAAAACATATACTGATTAATTTAAAAAACAAAGTAAAGCTGAGATATATGTCTAGGGGGAAAAGCTGAACTTTTACATCTCTCTCTCTCTCTCTCTCTCTTTCTCTCTCTCCTCTCTCTCTCTCTCTCTCTCTCTCTCTCTCTCTCTCTCTCTCTCTCTCCATATAACGTAACCCTCTACTCTATTGGAAATACCGTTTTAGAGAATTAAAAAAAATTATGGTGGTCTGGGATTCGAAACTTGTCCCCCACGTCGTTCCATTGACGTTCCCACGAAGACGGTGATCGAGCTAACAAAATTGTGTCACTATAGATCAACCACACATATCTCTCTCTCTCTCTCTCTCTCTCTCTCTCTCTCTCTCTCTCTCTCTCTCTCATACTATACCTCATTTATGTAATATTCGTTTCTGTTATGATTCAAACTATTACAGTAACACAACATATATTTAGGTACATAATACAATACGGAACAATGAAGCATGCTGTTTTAAATTACATAGACAAAAGACAAATACTCGTGTAGTCTCGGTTTATCAATCAATCTCTGTTCACAATTCTACATATTGATAAATATCCATATTTAGTTTTATTCGGATCATTAGTTGTCTAATTATTCACTTATTTAAATTCTAACACCGTGTATTTGATTGTCTCTCGCGACATGTAAAAATGCTAGCCGTTTGTTTTAAATTGAAAGGTCGCTGCTTTAAACTCTTAAGGAATTTATATATACATTCAAAAGTACATGTAGTATAGGGTATAGTGGTATTAATGTGACTGAAGTGGTCGCTTTTTAACTATTGATCAGTCTTGAGATCGAAAGTTTAAACTCTAGCAAAGTTTATAAAAAATCAAATACGAATAGTTATGAAATATTGGCCGAGATATCGATTGGTTTAATCAATATTTTATAACCAAAAGTACATGGCATTCAGATTTACAATATCAAGGATGCCGGAACAAGAGCATTATACACTCCTACATAAATCGGTCATGCTCCTCAACAATGCATGATTACATTTCAATGAATGGCACAGAAAGAGAACACGTAAATAAATGGGTTAGATATCGACTGTACATTCAGTTATTTTGAACTGTCTTCTTTGGCGTTGGATCAGAAACGGATCAAAGTAATTGTCATATACATTTTTGTACTACTTTTTAACTTAAATTTCTAATGAAAAATACATTTCCATGAATGACACAGTATGTGGCACAATGATAATATTGTGACTGTTAGGTTGACATATACTAAAGTAGCCGCTTTCTGTTGATAAGTCGTACTGTAGTTTAAATTCCAACAGTGTTGATAAAAATCCCAAATGCAGACTATACATAATCAAAAGTAGCACATTACTAGATACCGATTTTGATTCCCAGGTATTATAAGTGTGACTGCTACTCAGTGTTCAATCTAGGATTTTTCAGAGTGGGCCATTTTCAAAAACCAATGTCTAAAACACCATCATATCAATATTTGTTTTGCATTTATGCTATGTTTAATATGGTCCACTGAGACCTTAACAATGGGGCCATTTGGCAAAATAAGGGGTCAATGGCCCCAGGGCTCCTTCAAGAATGAACACTGTGCTACTAGTTACCAAAACGTGAATTTGGTTAGAGCAGGAGATAATTATTGTAGTTCTGCAAATGGTATGTAGACATCACATGTTTTTCTGAAATCTAACATAAAATCTTGATATCGCACGTATTTTAATTTTTGGCGCATAATACAAAAGAAGGGTCCAGTTAGGGCCAATTTTCAACTGCACTACTATAAACTTTCAATCTACATGCAAAGGACATAGATGCAATCGCAAGTAAGAGCTATGAAATCTTGCGGTTATGCACTGTTTCTCCTTGACTTTATCGCATTTTATCTCCCCGTCGCCGTCTTTGCGATAATCTTACGAATGTATTTTGCTCATTCATCGTTCACACTTGAAGAAATCTTATCGGCTTTACCGCATTTGTATCATCCCATTAGCGGCTTTAGACGATCTTGTGATGTTTTTGCTCATGGACATTGGACATAAATCCCCTTGGCTTTATCACATTTGTATAGCCAACGACGTTAAAGATGGTTGGTAGAGTAAAAAGTATTGTCGTTTTTGCGCATCAGTCAAGATTCTTTCAATTATATCGAGGCGGTCAGTTCTATGATTTGGCGGCAACCGGAGTTATGGAGAAAACCACCGATCTTCAAGAAGCAAACTGACATATTATCTTGCACGAGTATGATTTAGACCTGGACAGTGAGATGCGCTGTGGTCCGTAAGTTAAAACAGGTACATACATTTTTTAATCAAGCTCATACAATGTACTTACTATATCGTTGCTATCTTGTTCATTTCTAGGAGCTTTTTCGATTTCAAGTTTTGGATCCTTTCTTGTTCGCCCATTTTCCGCCTGGAACAAACACATATAGATAAATTAATACAAATACAACGAAGGCAAAGTCATGACAATAAATACCACAGGCTTCATCAATGTGTGCTTAATAACATAAACCTGTGGTCAACAGAGGTCTTTCAAGTTTCCTATCATCATATGCATAGCATACGGAATAATCTCTCTCTCTCTCTCTCTCTCTCTCTCTCTCTCTCGTGTTTCATCTAACTAACGACAATGCAAAAAATATAACAATTTCGATTTAATACATGAATGTATTATGTATACAAATACAGTAATTAAATAGAAAAATATTAAGTTTAGATCCTTACTTACGATCCTTTTTTAGTTTCGTTTCAATATTTTTCTTATGACCTACATTATTTAAACTAAACCGTTTTACTGACGATAATTTCGAAAGACAACAAAAACAGCTAAAAGATATCTATATTTATTTTAAGTTAAAATGTAAATCCGATTTTCGTGCGTTAATATAAAACCCTTTATCAGCGTCACAGATACCATTTATTGCGAACTTGGAATGAATTAAACTAGCGATTTACATGTAAATTAATGTACATTTATAGTTATTCCTGAGCCAATAAGGGAAAATATTCAGTACTGAACAGACATGTCGAAAGTTTAACATTGAGCGAAACGAAAACTGGGGAGACTAAGATCGGCTGCCGAGCATGTTCCCGATTAGCTGCCGACAAACATAGTACAGAATGTCGATAGTTTAACATTGAGCTAACGAAAAGTAGTTGACGGTCGGAAGCCGAGTGGCGTTAATATGGATTACTAATGGCCAAAAAGCTGCCAAGTTAGATTACCTATGCCGAAAAAATATGGAGATATAGCTATCGAGGACCCAAGTTGTGATTCAGCTTTGGTACTAGTTCGTTAGTGTAGCGTCAAACTTTAGACAGGCCTGTGTTGTATATAATAATGGCAATGACAAGCATATAATCCGTATTGAAATTATTTTTAAAATACAGTTAACACTTCTATATATGTATAAAGTGGCCACTTCTTTGTAAAAGACAACCTGTCCATTAAGACCAGTGTTTTAAGGTCTCTTTGTTTCAAATTTAAATTAAACGGAATCTAATATGAAGAACCCGCTGTGGTCTTAACTACAGGTTTCACTGTACTCTTTATGATATTAGTCAAATAAGAAAAATTTGAATTCCATTCGGCTCATGAGCTTCGAAAGGAATTGATGTGACAAAATCAAGTTCATTGCTTTAAATTTCTGACATAGATAAAGTAAATCATGTATATCATTTTAACATAAAACTAAAAATGGCTGAATGATTATTTAGGCCTATTTATTTATTTGGATCTATTTCTTTATTTCTTTCTTTCTTTATTTATATATGTATTTTGCACATATGTACCACCCATCATAGCAACCACAATGCCTTTGATGACGTCATAAACATTTTACGTCATTCCGTACATTGGAGAATAGTGTCTGCTTCATAACCTTCAAATCTATGAATGGATTTTGATCAAACATATATATCTAGAACAAATGTATACCAACATGAAGCGATGGATACTTGCACTTAAAAGAATACGTGCTACTGTAGTAAAACACATCAAAATACTTGTGCAAACCTCACACACCACATAAGCTTGTGTTTAGATTACTAAATCAATAAGTCTTAAAAATCAGTGTCTCGTCAGATGGCGATATTACGTAAAACAATATTCAATCAACCAACCTTTTATGAAGTAATTTTTCTGGAAGACCATGTGTCTTGACATTTAAATCGTCTATTTTAACACTTCCTCTAGACTGTATACAATCCCAAAGTACGGCTTTCTGAAACTCAGCCGGTTCCGACTCGTAACGTTTACCACCCAACCTTATTTGGTCAGCCTTTATCTCCAAGGTAGTGTTCGGGACTTTGACCTGTAAAAGATAAGCTCAATTTTTAATCAAGTTTCCGTTTTTATACCCCCGCCAACGAAGTTCACGGGTTTAAAGGATTCGATCTATCCGTTTGTCCGTCCTGGGCAATATCGTGTCCGCTCCATATCTTCTATGTCTATGGATGGATTTTTAACAAATTTCACTAATGTAAACCAACATTAAACGACGCATGCCGAATATATTGTACTTTCTTCCTTTTGTTTCCGTCTCAGTAATGTTAGGAAGCTGTATTTTTCTTTCAAGAAATTACAATGTTCTCTTATATTTCAACAGATGGTTTTAAGAACCTTATAGTTTTAACTTTCATCGATAACAATCTATGTTATGAAATAATGTGACATTACAATGCAAACTGATAAATAAAAGCGTAAAGCATAAGCAATTTTAGTTCGAATTATCTGCCTCAATGATGGTAAGTAGCTATAGTAGCAATATCAAAAAGTAACTTACCATCCGTGTTTTAAGCCGAACTATCTGCCTTAACGATCATCGTTACTTTATATTAAGGCAGACCATTTCGGCCTAAAGCACTAAAGGACAGTTCATTAGTTTTGTCATTTACCACTCTTTAACTTCTGTAACTTACGCATTCAAAATGTATTATTGTTTTTTATGAAATTAAAAAAAACCAGTAAATAACAGTCGGAAAGTTTTCCTCCCACATAACGACCTCATTCCCGCTAAAATCAGGGTCAAACATTGTACGATACTAAAATTGATAAATCTAAAACAAATGAAATATTAACTGTAAGTAGATTGATGCAATCTCTAAGTCTTTGTAAAAAAATGAAAACTTAAAAACGAAGAACTGAAAAATCATATTTTCGAGGTGTCCCTATTTTTATCGTTTTTGTGGATTCCATGACTCACGAATTTAGATGTCATCGAAATAGCATATATTACAAACTTAACTTAAACAAAAACCGCAACCGGATCCGCAAATTTACAACCCCAGAAAATAGAATCTTTTCTTTGAATAACGAAAATTGGACAATTCCATTTGTACCCGCCACTAAATTTCTAAAATGATGGAATCAAGCAATTTTGAACATTTCTGTGAATTTTTTTTTTCAAAAATTTAACATAGAATTTAATATGAATTGGGTATAAAAGGAACTCCTACCCATGAAAATACATGATTTCACAGTATATGGTGTAACAGCTCTTCTGTGGAGAAGCGATAAACAAAACAAAATCGGGTTTAAAGCCGAAATATTGTCACTTACCAATGGTACATCTAACGCCACATCTTCAGCCTCACGATGAGTTGTAGATGTCCACCTCATTGTCTTAGCTAAACGATCCACCATCTCGGAATCCATCGGACCAAACTTGGTTTCGACCACTCGCCGACTGGATTTCCCCTTTCTGCTCCGTCTTCCATCTTTGCTATCCCGTTTTTCCGGAGTCTCAGGGGCAGGAAATTTTATCTTTTGTGGAGGCAGAGTACATAAAATTGGTTTCGGATCGTGGTATCTGAAAATGAATATTTCATATCTAAATTGTACGCAAGTTATGGTGATACAATAATATTAATGATGAAAATAAACGATTTCAAAAAATGTTTTATTTTCAAAACAAACATGAATAGCAAACTAAATTTTCAGCGTTTTTAACTTTCCGTGGCGAAGTGTATGCTCGCAAAAAAAAAAAATCGGTTTTGTATGGTATAAATGACATTTTCATTAAAAGGATTTTTAACTAGACATCCTTAGCCGGCCTTGCAAACAAGATGGTAGTTAAATAAAAACAAACACTTGGTACTGTGCCAAAACTCATACATGTAAATGTTAAAAAGTGTTTCCACAACTTGCTATGTTTAATCGATTTATTTATTTATTCTAAAATATATCCTGAATTTATTCCTTGGTAAATTTGAATTAAGATGCAGAGTTATTTGCAAAATATTCTTCATGATTTATACATTTCCTATTTCATATAATTTCAGAAAAGTCTTAAATTCAACAGTGTACGGGATATTCATGCTGAAATTGTACTGTAAGACTTACCAATAAATCGGATGAAAACTTTTGATGATAATTTTTTATGACAATTTTTCATGATAAATCGGGAAAAAACAACAACAACAAAACTTTGAAAGTACATGTACTAGAGGACAAAATTTATTTCTGCGTAGACTTAACAAAAGAATTTTTTATTTAAAAACCGGTCAAGGAATAAATTTCCATATTTTTAAGAAATCTGGACATTACCAAGCAAGACAAGTCAACATTTTCACTGATTTTTAAGTACACGTAAAATGCTCAATCTACGAATGAAAAAAAGAAGAATCGTGATAGATGTTCTCTGTTTCTCGGCAAGCAAATTTAGAGAGATGTAAAAATTGGATAGCGAAAAACATTGTCTAATAATAATAAATAAATAAATAAATAAATAAATAAATAAATAAATAAATAAATTTAAACAAACTTTTCTGTATCTATGTTTTTGGTACCGAGTCCAAGAACTGGTCCAGCTGGATCGAGATGAAGACGCCTGGCTGGTCCCATGGGCTCGATCGGGAACTGCCTTGAAGGTTGAAACTGTACATCCATCTGAACAAATGATGGTACTTTGCGGTATTTAATTGGCGGTGGAGTAAGCTGTCTAGATTTGTAGCATTCCTGATAAATTGTTGGTAGACTGACAGCCAATGTAGACATAACAAATATTAGCGCAACTCAATGCGCCGCATTTCTGAAGTACTTGCGTACTTGGCAACAGACTGTCTGATTATGACGTCATTTTCTTGCGTAATCAAAGTTCAAAGGTGAAACCTATTGTGAAATTGATTGAAGGAAAAAACGTTCCGTTTTCAGATAGAAATTAACGTTTATAAATCTTACAATGGTTATTCATGAGCAATAAGGGCTTACAGTATCAATCTGAAGGATTTCAAAATACTTAAGAATGTTCGACACAATACGACCCATTTTGAAAATTTGAACTGCTAGTGAAAACGATAGAGAGATGAGAGTTCAGTTATGGTGTTTTGCGCACCAGTCAAGATTTTTCACCGTTTCGAGTCGGGTCAATTCTGGGTAGGTTGAGGAAACCAGGGTTCCCGGAGAAACCACGGAGCTTCGGCAAGCGAACAGACAAACTCTCAGTAGGATTCGAATGAAGGGTTGATATGCGCTTCAAAAATTTACGCGCGTTTTTTTAAAAAATAAAGATATATATAGATCCATCGGTCACCGAGGCCCTAAAACAACACTGAAATGAAGGTCTACTCACATATCAGATATCTCATTCGTCGCTGTTAAATTGGAAATAGAAAAATTCTTTTTAAACAAGTTTACTGGAGAGTTTAATTGATCAAACACTAATTTACGGTGATAGTGGTTTATTATATTATACATATATGTACAAAAATGCGCTTAACAAAACAAACGTGCCACAAAAAATTCAATCCAAACATTTAGATCATCTCCAATTTGATTGGAGATGCTCATCTAACGTCAGTCGGCCATCATAAAGTTTTCAATAAATGCACAAAGCGTCATTTGCCCATAAGTGACTAGATGGTCCTAGCACAGCAGTTCAAGTACTGCGATATTATAAAGGAGTGAGTATCAAGTAAATGTACAGGGGGTGTAACAATAGCCATTTAGCTAATAAACACAATTATATTATCTTGCATGCTGGTAGGGTAGTAACTGGGCATGTGTTCTGTCAGAGTATCATAACAAAAACTTACAAGTGTAAACTAATTGATTTGTAGCTGTAGAGACTAAGCATGTGTTCTGCAATTGATCCTTGACATCAATTCACAAATAAAACGTATGTGTTCTGCAAGTGTTACATGACATCAATAACCAATTAAAACCTGAATTGGTCTGTGTTCGTAGAGGCCAAGCATGTGTTCTGCAAGTGTTCCATGACATCAATACACAATCAAAACCTTAATTGGTCTGTGTTCGTAGAGGCCAAGCATGTGTTCTGTAAGTGTTTCATGGCATCGATACACAAACAAATGTGTTCGTAGAGGCCAAGTATGTGTTCAGTAAATGTTCCTCTCATAAATTCATAAGCAAAACCTGTAACTGATCTGTAATTTAGAGATCGGGCATGTGTTCTGTAAGTGTTCCATAACAAATTTATAAGCAAAATCTGTAATTGGTTTGCAGTTGTAGAGAGTAGAGAGAAATGGAGTAACGGTCTAAACTTTCTCATATTAGGATCTGTCCTGGTACTGTGATCAATGAGTGTGGGCTTTAGACAACTTGGCCACAGAGGTCCTTGTAGAGACTAGGTATGTGTTCTGTCCACTTGGCCACAGAGGTCCCTGTAGAGACTAGGCATGTGTTCTGTCCACTTGGCCACAGAGGTCCCTGTAGAGATTAGGTATGTGCTCTGTCCACTTGGCCACAGAGGTCCCTGTAGAGACTAGGCATGCGTTCTGTCCACTTGGCCACAGAGGTCCCTGTAGAGACTAGGTATGTGCTCTGTCCACTTGGCCACAGAGGTCCCTGTAGAGACTAGGTATGTGTTCTGTCCACTTGGCCACAGAGGTCCCTGTAGAGACTAGGTATGTGCTCTGTCCACTTGGCCACAGAGGTCCCTGTAGAGATTAGGTATGTGCTCTGTCCACTTGGCCACAGAGGTCCCTGTAGAGACTAGGCATGCGTTCTGTCCACTTGGCCACAGAGGTCAATTAGAGACTAGGCATGTGTTCTGTCCACTTGGCCACAGAGGTCCCTGTAGAGACTAGGTATGTGCTCTGTCCACTTGGCCACAGAGGTCCCTGTAGAGACTAGGCATGCGTTCTGTCCACTTGGCCACAGAGGTCCCTGTAGAGATTAGGTATGTGCTCTGTCCACTTGGCCACAGAGGTCCCTGTAGAGACTAGGCATGCGTTCTGTCCACTTGGCCACAGAGGTCCCTGTAGAGACTAGGCATGTGTTCTGTCCACTTGGCCACAGAGGTCCCTGTAGAGATTAGGTATGTGCTCTGTCCACTTGGCCACAGAGGTCCCTGTAGAGACTAGGCATGCGTTCTGTCCACTTGGCCACAGAGGTCCCTGTAGAGATTAGGTATGTGCTCTGTCCACTTGGCCACAGAGGTCCCTGTAGAGACTAGGCATGCGTTCTGTCCACTTGGCCACAGAGGTCCCTGTAGAGACTAGGCATGTGTTCTGTCCACTTGGCCACAGAGGTCCCTGTAGAGATTAGGTATGTGCTCTGTCCACTTGGGCACAGATGTCCCTGTAGAGACTAGGCATGCGTTCTGTCCACTTGGCCACAGAGGTCCCTGTAGAGACTAGGCATGTGTTCTGTCCACTTGGCCACAGAGGTCCCTGTAGAGATTAGGTATGTGCTCTGTCCACTTGGCCACAGAGGTCCCTGTAGAGACTAGGCATGCGTTCTGTCCACTTGGCCACAGAGGTCCCTGTAGAGATTAGGTATGTGCTCTGTCCACTTGGCCACAGAGGTCCCTGTAGAGACTAGGCATGCGTTCTGTCCACTTGGCCACAGAGGTCCCTGTAGAGACTAGGCATGTTCTGTCCACTTGGCCACAGAGGTCCCTGTAGAGATTAGGTATGTGCTCTGTCCACTTGGCCACAGAGGTCCCTGTAGAGACTAGGCATGCGTTCTGTCCACTTGGCCACAGAGGTCCCTGTAGAGATTAGGTATGTGCTCTGTCCACTTGGCCACAGAGGTCCCTGTAGAGACTAGGCGTGTGTTCTGTCCACTTGGCACAGAGGTCCCTGTAGAGATTAGGTATGTGCTCTGTCCACTTGGCCACAGAGGTCCTTGTAGAGACTAGGCATGCGTTCTGTCCACTTGGCCACAGAGGTCCCTGTAGAGACTAGGCATGTGTTCTGTCCACTTGGCCACAGAGGCCCCTAGACTAGGCATGTGTTCTGCAAGTGTTTTTACTTGTCTGTAAGTGTATTGTCAAAATTACTTAAGACAATTGGCAATTTTATACCAATTTTTACAAGGTCTCTATGGTTTTTAAATAACAAAAAACTCAAAAAATTTTCACATTTTCACATGAAATTTTATTAAGATTATTTAAAGGTTAATTAAGTTCCAATATCGGAATTAACAGATACATGATTCCTTGTTAAATTTTCTACATCTAAAACTTATAAAACAACTTATAAATACATGTATGATAAATACTATAAAAATTGTATAAAGTACAACAAAAAATCTAGACCTTCAACAAGACAACAATATTACAAGAATATTACTGTTAATAAATATACAACAACGGGGTTGACGGCTGTTAACAAGTGATCAACACTGATTAACATTTGTGATGGAAGTTTTGGAAAATGTTTACGTTTTATCACACTACATCATAATGAAAACACAATGACATGATGTTATCCTGTGGGAACATGATGTCAAGCCTATTCTCTGACTGTTTTCAACCCCTTGGGTGAGATTTCCCTATCCTACATGGATACTCATAATGGATTCTATTAATCTACCATTGATGTCATTGTAAATGCATCCTAAATATGTAACTATGTACTACTAGTAAAACTGGAATTACAGATAAACTAAACACAATTATCAGAGGTTTTTTGGGAACAGGCCCTAAACTAAAAATTGGGAAGAACTATCAACTTTTTACTCATTTTGGGAAAACCTTGACATCATTTTTGATGCCATTAATGATTAAATCTAATGCTTTTAGTATAGTGAGTTGATTGAAGATTGAGAAAAGCAGCCACATTTATGGCCAGACTTCAGCTATGTATCTGGTGCGATTTTGTAATCGGGAATTTCTCAGCCCATTTTGGGAAAAAATCAATGTTTTTCCATTGGGAATGGGGCCGAATTTCGGCCCTAATTAGGCACTTGATAAATCCCTGATTATACCAAAGAAATGATTTTTTTATATTTTTGTAATGACAATTTTAATGCATTTGATAAATTTGCAACTTAAAATTGCAAACTTAAATTACTAGTAGTAAAATTATTACCATTTTTAGGCGTTAAGAATACAATGTGTTGTTCGTTGCAACATGATGCCAAGAACCAATTCTTTCATGCAAATAAAACAGAAAATGCCTAACAAATCGAAATGTTTGATCCTGAGAAGAATAACCACTCATAATGCTTGACACAGAATTATAACCAATCAAAATGCTTGAAACAGAGAATTTTACCCAAACAAAATGTTTGATCCTGAGAATTATAACCAATCAAAATGCTTGAAACTGAGAATTATTAACTTATAAAAGTTGTTTAAAGCATCAAAGATTTTGAGAAATGTATTTAAAGTCGACCACATAAGTACATTTGTATGAGATTTAGTCAAATTTTCATCTTATGAATTTTGCTAGTACAATTTAAAATCTAATAACAAATGCAACATAAAAATCTAATGTGAACATTGTTCTTTGTTTTGGGGTCTTGAGGTAGAAAATATTTTTGTGCCCACTTAAAATATTTCAAAAATTGTTATAATATGAATATTGGCAAGTTGAAATGCTTTATGAAAACATCAACCTTGAAATGTCCATGTCAAAATCTTTAAATATAGTGTGAAGATGTTCTTTCAAACTGTCATGACCTTGGCAGTTGACCCTGGCTTTATATAAGGTTCAAGGTGACATAAAAGATCAAAGTGGCATATTAATACTTTGTTCTTGTTGCTCTATTTTTGTAAGCAAATTTCAGTACACATGGTAAATGTAATAACTTTTTGAGCATCTCAAAATAAAATAAAAAATTCAATCAAAGAATCAAATACATAAAAATACATAACAAATTTTCTTGAATTCAGATGCATGCTGGTGAAGCAATGTTTACGATTGTGGTTAGATGAGTATCTATGTTACCAATGCTCTTAACATGTCTGTGAGCACAAAACTGAAGCTCATATTGTATTTTGGACTCATTTAGTGAATTACTAAATAGCCAAACACAGTTTTAAAAAACTTTCAAGAGAAAAAATTCCAATCTATTTACATTAAGCATACTTGTATTTATATTTTTGGTCTTGTAGACAATCATATGAATGATATGATTTTTTTTCAAAACAAATATTTGGTCATGGTCGATGCTGTCAGATGGTACATTTTTTTATGAAAATAAAATGACTACTGCACACATATTGTCAGTATTGACAAATCAAGAACGAATATTGCAAGGTTTAAATGTGGACATCCAAAATGGAGTTCAATATACATGTATATTAAATATGAAACAATACAGTTATGACTTAATTCATAAATTTTTCTAAATTGTTCCTGTGCTCTGAAACATCAAAACCATGTTACCCACATGAGGTATGAATCAAATCAGCCACGTGTTTGATGTTATTCTCTTTTCCACCAGTCACCTGAAATGTACAAACAATTACATGACTGTATAAGTTAATGTATCATTGTTTTTCCTTTTTGTAAATCTACAAAACTACACAGAATAGCGAAAAAATTTTGACCACTAAATAAGCGAAAATTAGTATGTTGGGAATAAGTCTACACTTACAATTAAAGTATTAATGTTTTTGTGCTATCAGGAAGATATAATCACAAAGTAATACATACACCACTAGACCTAAATGTAAGAAATATGCACTTTATCAAGAGGTGGTTTTTACTGAAGTTGTTTTTTTTATTAAAATATAAAGCAAAGGGACCTTGATATCATGTTTTGTAGACAAGTGGTCTTTACATTATACAGTATCAGGTTTTACTGTATAAACAGGTGGTCTTTATGTAGAGGTGGTCACAATATCAGGTTTTACTTTATATACAGGTTTTATTTAAATAGAGGTGGTGTGGCTATATCAAGTTTTATTCTATTGAAAGGTTGTCTTTTTATTACTGTAAATGTATTAAATTTCGGGTGTATTTATTTTTGCGGCATAGGAAATTGAGATATATCCGCATAGTAAAATTTTCTTGTTTTTGAAACATGCACTGTAATACAATAAGCATAATAAAATTTTCACTTAGTATGAATTTTCGCGTAAAACAAACTACTGCAAAATAAGCAAAAATTGGAACACCGTGAAAATAATATGTTTACAGTATATAGAGGCCATTAACATATCAGGTTTTACTGTATAGAAAGGTGGTCTTTATATAATGGTGGCTATATCTGGTACATTAAATGTTTCTCGGTTTCTACCCTTGTAAGTGTTTATATTTATGCTTCTACTGCAGAGAAGACATGTTTAGATATGTTGCTTAATAAAAACATACCTGGAAAATCTACAGAACGTTCTGTGACATTCCCTTTGATGAAGTTTTTAAACTTGTTGGCAAATGAGGCATCTGGTTTGTTTGTGAAGCTGAAAATGGAAAACAAGTGAGTGTATTATTTTATACAATTTGCAATGCCCAGCAAAATAGGTAGAAGATAGGAAGAGTGGAGTAATAGTGTTTCAAACCCCAGGCAAGATTCTTTCACATTTTGACGCAGTCAGTTAAGGAATGGTGGAGGAAACCCGAGTGCCCAGAGAAAACCATAGACCTTCAGCAAGTGGTCTTAAAAACTTCCTCAGACCAGGATGTGCTCCAATCGGATGTGAATACCCTCTAATACTTGCCATAGATTGTTTTATATATATATATATATATGATATAGACTTATGACATATGCATTCTAGCAAAATGATTTATGAAAACATTTAATTTTATTCCATATCCTATGGAAGAAATGTTCTGCACAAATAGTATGACAAAACCCATTTGAAAGGATAGAAGAGAAATATTATTGTAAGCAAATGTTTTTACATGTACTTTAAAAATTTAGTGTAAGGTTTATTTTAGCACTTTACATAGTTTGACCTTTCTTCTAAAATGAAACCATACTAAATTTAAGTATGAGTGATTTGGTGTTCACACAAAGAGTTGGTGTGCTAAAAAAAACCCACGATAATTCCTTCTGTAGAGTAAAAGAATAAGTACTGTTATCACATTTTACAGAATACAACGCAAATGTAGTGAAGAAAAAACAACATTCAATTATTAATAACATATAAATGTATACCTTTTCTGTTTCCTTGGACACTCCCAGACTTCATAGAAAGACAAGTCACTGGTATCTGGGTAATACCTCACACTTGTACTGAAATAACAAATATATATGTATACCAGGGGTCGGGAAATGGTCATATTTGCCGGACATGTCCGACAAAAAATTATTTTGACCGACGTGAAAAATCGCCAGTCGGACATTTTTTGTTTTCGGACATTTTCAATTTTACAACAGAAATATTTAACGGACAAAACAGTTTTCGGTCCGACAAAAGTAAACTACCGCTAGTCTGTCTGTCGGTCTTTTAAACTCTACCTGACTTCACTAAGTGTATTGTCCTTACCACGTGTTTACCTGTCAACAACAGTAAGATCTAATAATCAGGTGATTGTTTATTAATCAGTAGTCGCGTGCCACGTGTCTTTTTCTTTTGTTTCCCAGTCCGAATCATTATAACTTTCTTTAAACGTGTGTTTGTTTAAAAATAAGTGCATGGTTGTAACTGTGTTGATTACGGAAGCCATAACGAGTGTCGGTCAAGGGTGACGGTTTGTCATCAAAGAGGTTCCACGCGGGGTGTTGAAAATTACCTACTATGCGCTTTGTGACTGTTTCTTTATTAATAAATAAAGAACGCGATTAAATTTTATTTTAATAAAAGTTTCGGCATTAATATCTTTCATTCACATAAATATATTGGAACCTCGTCAAGCAGTTCCCGTTATATCGTGATTCGTGATACATGAATTCCTAATTTAGAACCTCTCGCGATAATGTTCTAATTACAATTCGTGTATCTTCGGAATACGAAAATTCCCGATTGTTAGTAAACAATATGGCGGACGTGCAATATTCAAGCATGACAGTAACGAATACTGATAATAACAGCATATCGCGGAAGCTTAGAAAAGCAGTAAACACCTTAGTTTTGTAACAACGCACATGGATTAAAATTGGCAATCGCGGTAGCTAAAAAAAATAGGTTGGTTTGTTTGTCAAAATAAAATAATCCACAACATGCACTGCACGCATAGACAGCCCTGTGCCAACGACCTTTTTTTTTTTTTTTTTTTTTTTTGCTTGTACAAAATGTCCGACGGGCCGGACCGAAATTTCCGAAGCCCTGATGTATACATATATTTCTTGCAAATCAGATAGATAGAAATACCCATAAAAAAGTGATACCTTCATCTTGCATCCACATGTGCAAGACAGTCAACATGCTCTTTGTCTGCCAAAAGTGCTGTTGATAGAGTGGTGCTGTAATTAGAATCAATCACTACTACCCCCAGCAAGCCTAGTTCTAAACCTAATATACATGTACTACAGAATCAGAACTTTAGTTGAGATTATCTTATCTGTGCAAAAGAAGTGGTAGATTCTATTAATACATTAATTCTATTAAGTTTATGAACTCTATAATAATACATAAGTTTGTGAACATAAGTAAAAATAATCTTATACTACACTCTATTTACTCTAAGTTTCTATTTTTATGATCCAGGGGTGGGTAACTCTAAAGTTTCATGTATCTAAATTGTTACTATTACACTTATATTTTATAGTTGCACAGCCATGTTCTTCAAAATTTGAAAGAAAAATGAAAAACTTTTAATGCTTATATAGACTGAAACTAAATGTTAAGCTTGCACTCTCAATGTCACCAATAAACTGACACTCTTAGGATATTATTAGTTTTTGAAAGTTAGTCTCATTTCGGACCGATTTATGGAAATATATGCCCCCTGTACTTGCGGTAAGGGATATTCATGTATAACTTTTTAACCACAATATTTACCTTAGACAGCCATCAGCATTGTTTGTGTTTTCTATATAATCTCTCAGCTGTGTGCGGAAATCTTCAAACTTTTCCTCCATAATCTGCATATTTCTTTGTAACAGTAAATACTATAATAAGAAATAAAACAGTGTAATGGAGTAATGTTGGATTACTTTTAGTCAAGATTCTTTCCTTTATATGTAGTCAGTTCTGGGCTGTTGGGAATAGAATAATGGTGTTTAACACCCCAGTCAAGATTCTTAATCCAGATAATCTGTTAAGAATGGTGGAGGAAACCAGAGTACATGGAGAAAACCACCTACGTCCCAGTCAAGAATATTTCACTTATATCGAGCCTTGCCAGCTATAGGAGAAGTGCAGAAATTTTGTCTGTGGGTTGTGATGATATTATACACCAGGCTTCTTTAGCGTCCCAAGCCCATGTTGACACTGGACCCAATTTATTTTTAGTTCCAATCCCAAAGAACCATGACTTTCATTTCGTAATGCAGAGTGCTTGGCAAAAGAACAGTCACTACCAACTTGACCCGGTCAGGGTTCGAACCCAAGACCTCCAACTTAGGGAGCGAGCACTCTACCTGCTGAGCTACTGCAGTGGTCTATGTATGTGGTAACAGACAGTAATCTGTAAGCCATTTTTTTTACCACTTGGCTACTGAAGCCCTAAGAACACAAAAGTTCTTATACCGGTAGTACATCTAAGTGTATATATACTGGGGTATATTGATTTGTTTTAAATACACATCATAAACCATAACAGATTATGTCTTCAAAACTGATGTTTTAAGGTCCCTTTGCTTTATCATTTAACCAAAAGTCTATAAAGTCCATATGTCTTACATTCAATAAGAGGTCTTTATATACAGGTGTTTCCTGTAAAAATCAAATTAGTTTACGGGAGGTATAAAAACATGCACACCTATATGTTTCAATACCCAGTAACCAAAATTAACATTGGTTATTAAATTCAAAGACATTCTTTCAAAAGGTAACCTACATGTATTTTAGCATCATTGTGAAAATGTTTAAAAAGAACTATTGGTATAATTTCTCAAGTTTCAGAAATATGGTTACTGACAATTTCAAAATCGTGTAAAAAAAACTCTGTATACAAAACTTTACCTTTTCATCATTGCTCGCATTCATATCTTCATCAATAAAGCTATTCAAATTTACCTAATTCAGAAATAAAAAGTAATTAGTACAGAATTTTAGTACATTATATATTTATTAAAACTTTCACAAAATCTACAAGTCTATTGTAACTAGAGTAGTCTCTTGAGAGACAAATACCCACATCCCCAATACCTAGTTATTTCCAAGATTTGATCTTGTGTCCTTTGACCCAGACACCTAAATTTGGTATGGGACACATCGTTTCATGTTTCACATTTTGAACAAAATCCATTTACAGTCATTGAAGATAGGGGGTCTATATAATATTGCGATGAATGGCCAGGATCATTACTATATGCCCCTAAACTTTGTTTGTGGGGGTATAATAAACTAAAGTTGACCACTAAACTGTCTACAAATAATGTTTATAGTGTTATAACTTGAACTGCAGTGGAAAGATAGCAAGCTGAACAAAGAGCACTAGCATGATTAATTTGCTTTGCACTTGCACAGCAATGGAAGTTTGAGCAGTTAAATACAGTTACATTAAATATCATGGTAGTTAACTCAAACATGGATTTAGTGAATTTTAACCACCCAAAAACAAAACCCCCATGGAAATTTTACATTTACCTATCTACCCACCCAAGGCACAAAACTGTCATGAAAATATGTCCTTTTACTCTTAACTAACGGTACCCCCATTCCAAACACCCAGACACATTTGTGGTTTTAAAGTATTATAGACGAGATAAATGTACAAATTCACTCAATACCTACCCTATGCTCCATTCTGTCTAGTAAATTAGCCAGTCTGTCAACTTGGTTATCTAAAGATTTGGTGCTCATTCCTGAAACAAAAATCCCCAATTGTTCAGTCAAAGATCAACATAATAAAGGAGAAGAGGAGTAGTGTACATGTATGCATCTTTCAGGGCCACCACTCAAGTTTTTTTCTAAACAATCTATTCTCATCTTATTTCCGTCAAACTGGTAAAACAAATAATCATTCAATCACTTTATAGTACATGTACATTATTTCTCTTTTACTGATGCAGGGTATATGTATTTTGAATCTTTCCTGGTAAAGAGTACATTCAGTTTTTGGAGATTTTACAGTAAACCTCGATTCAATACTACTATTTAGTTCATCAACTTTTGGTGTTATATAAAGTGGTTTAGCAAAAAATCAAGAAAGACTTACAGAGCAAAACATGAAAGAAATAAATTTTGGAACTTGTGGAGATAAGCAAGGTACCAAAATTATCAAGAGGCACTACAAAGAGGTTTTACTGTATTTGTATTTTATATTTTATGATCTGAACATTATTATTTTTGAGACATTTAAAATAATTCAATAACATACCCTCTACTGATAATGTACTGGCTTGTGACACCTGCCTACGAGCTCTTCTGACAACACGACCGGGTATAAAACCAGGTTTCTCTGACAAATCTGCTGGTTCTATTGGTTTAATGTCAGTTCTATAAAATTAAAATGACAAAATTACACATGTATAATGCTTATTACTTACTTTATAACATACTAATTGAATAAGTGATATCTACACATTTATGTGGAAGCGCGTGGCCTAGTGGTTAAGGCGTTGGACTCATGATTCGAAGGTTGTGGGTTCGATCCCTGGACCGGGCGATGTGTTGTGTCCTTGAGCAAGACACTTAATTTCACGTTGTTCCAGTTCACTCAGCTGAAAAATAAATGAGTACCAGCAAAATGCTGGGGGTTAACCCTGCGATGGACCAGCGTCCAATCCAGGGGAGAGTCTTGTACTCTCAGTTGCTTAACGCCACCGAAACCGGGATAAGCTCCGGCCTAATGGGCCTAATGGCTCGGGACAGACTTTAACTTTAACACATTTATGTACAAAAGCAACCTTCTAATTCAAAGCAAGGTGGTCTGCAATATTAATTTAGCAGGATATATTGTACCAATAACTCATGTAACATGTGTTCAGATTAATCCTAGAAATTATGGTCATAGCTGAAAAACTGAAGGTCTGAATATGCAAGATATACCACTGTGATCTATTAGTGCACTCTTGGCCATATAAAGGTGCTAGCTCACATAGCTAGTCCAACTTAGACAAGCAAATCAAATACAGAGCACCAACTGAAGAAGCAGTATCTCAAGTTTTAAAGTACTATGTATGATTTATTTGGCTGGCATTAAATCCCATGACCACTGAGCCATATGAAAATCAAAATGCAAACACTGTGGATGATGATTTCACCACTATAGTAATCTTTTTAAGTCATGGACAATGTTATATATTGGGTATAAGTATCCAGAATTGACAGGTATATATCAATTGTGGGATATGTGCATCCAGAAATTCAGATATTTTAATCCAATGCTATTATGATTTTGGTTAAAATTTGACTCGTACCTTTCTTGTCTAGCCTGTTCATCTATAACATCAGAAGCACTCTCTAGAGGGCGCTGTAGAGCTGATATCTGGTTGATCACTTCTCTCATCAGGAATCGTGTGACAAACTTTTCAGAGCTTGGTGCTGATGGATATTTCTGTCAGAAAATAGAAATCAGATTTAAAATCATTGTCAACAAAATAACCTCAATAATGTACAAGTAACTCCAGAAATTTGTACTAACAAGAAAATTCAATGAATTAAGGTATTTTTGTGATTCACAATTATGTTCAATGGGCCATAACTCCCAGGAAACTGAGCAAACCAACTCCAGTAAATTATATATGCATTTCTTATCATTGTCATAAAAAAGGAGGATGCTGTTTTATGTCCCAATCAAAATTCTTTTGCTTACATCAAGGCAGTTCTGGGATGGTGGAGGTAACAAGAGTGCCTGAAGAAAACCACTGGCATTTATCAAGAGAACTAACACACTTTCTCACACTAGGATCTGTCCCAAATGGGATTCAAACCTAAGTGGCAACAGGCACTGATCCATAAACACATTCTAAAGGTCATCCGGCCACTCATAAATGCTGGAGATTATGCTTGTGATTGACTTTCCATTAAAGAGAAAGCATTTTACTCTCAGCCCATAAAACTGTAACAAACATATAACAAATGCATTTAAATTCAACATGAATCTTTATTTCTTACCTGAGAAGTTGTCATCAACACATTTGTAATTTTTTGGTTCAGATCTTCTACCAGTCCATAGATCTCCTTAAATTCGCCGAGATGTTTGGAAAAATAGTCGCACAATTCACCAGTGTCTATGTTCCTGTAATTCAATATCATACATGTTGAATTATGTATGTAGTAATGTACAGCATATAGAGATCATCCACAGGACAAATGATACTGTTTTACAAGAAATATTCGCGGTAGAAAATTGTTACGGTTATGATCTTCTAAAATTTTTCAAGATAAGAAATTTTCACGGTTCCAACTGTAAGGAAAGTGAATCAAGGGAAATGAATAATCTTCGACTAGAAGATATATTCACGGTATAAATGTTACCGTGAAAATCGTGAATATTTTTTCCTCACGAATGTTTCTTCTTACACAGTATGTAGATTTACAGGTGGTCTTTATGTAGGTGTTCATTACATTTTTACACTTTACTGTACATTTACTGAGTAATTAAACTAAGACCACCTGGTAAATGGCTAAGTTTTAAAAGTTTGCTGAGTTGCTTGATCTACAGGTCTTGATATGATGTAGGAATCATAAGAGTGTAAGGTATTGGTGCTTAATCTCCCAGTCAATATTCTTTCACTTATATCAAAGTGGTTAGTTTTGGAATGGTGAGGAAGAAAACCTGAGTACAACAGAAGAATAAGAATACATTTGAGGGAAAGACACCATTAGTTGCATTTTCTAAGCGGTCACAAAGTCAAGGCATATTAGTTACCCAAAAGTGTTAAAAGATATCATATAATACATAGGTACCGGTTAACTTAATTAAGTTTTACCCTGAATTGTGTGTATCAATTTCCTTAAACAAAGACTGTAACTCCTCTTTTCCCATAACACCATCAGCGAAAAATCCAACAAATTCTTCCCAAGATATTGCACCATCATCTGAAAAAGTCATTAAATTAAATATAAATTATAGTAAATGGAATTAATATCTGAAATACGCTTATCACATCAAACAATACTGGCACAGTCTTATTGCTTTGTTGATTTAAAAGACTAGTGATTTTGATTCTGGTTTTAAACCCTACATTCTGCCTCTTAAATTGGGAAGAAAGTTGATCTACTTTTATAGATGTACTTGTTTATCACTGTTGTTTTGGGAATTCTATTGGCCTAATTGGGAATTTTTATTCATTTTTTCTTAGGGTAAAATACCTTTATTTGGTAGTAATTTTAAGTAAACAAAATTCCTTAAGGAATATTCTATATTTATAAGTTTGTGTGGGGAAAGCAAAGCTTTATGTAAGCATTTCTCATTTGCTTTTATATATTTCATAACTTTTAAAGTGCTTACATTATTGCCCACAAAAGTACAATATTTAACATCATGCAGCTCCGCAACACCAAACAGATTTGGGTAATCTTGGGATTTAGACCTAAACAACTCACACTACCAAGTTAAGTACAGTGGAGTGGAGTATTGTGTTTGTACACCCAGGTCAAGATTATTTAACTTATATGGAGGCTGTTAGTGTAGGGATTGTGAAGTGAACTGACAAACTTCATCACAAAAGGTTTTGTCCCGGCTGATATTTGAAGGTAGGCAGTGAGAAGTTGGTTGCTTGAATATTGCTTAAAGTTGCATCAGCAATTTTTCAGCTATTCTTGACTAGAACTATTTTATTAATCTCTATGGATTAATCTATGAACAATTTTGTGTATACATGTGAAGTAAGTGTATGTTTTATACTATAGTCTGCCTTGTACCAGCCCGCACTCAGGGTGACTTTAACGTGCTAGCTCACAGAGTCAGCATGCCACAGACAAGCGAACCACTCCCCTAGTCACATTATACTGATACCAGGTGAACCAGTAAAGGCCAACAGCAAGGAAAATTCACTTTCCCACATGTGGTCTGAGCAGGGCTCAAACTCAAAGCAGTGAGAGACCCTGGATTTGTAGACTGATGTCTTATCCATTAGGCAGTGAGAGATATTGTAATCCAAAAGAGGGCACTTTAGACCACCTTGCTACAAAAATCATGTGACAAGTAGCTGTCAAAAATTATATTCCGGGTTTGATAATTGGTGTCAAGAAACTCACCATTCTTATCAGCTCTTCTAAACACCTGTGAAAAGAAAATAAAACATGTAGAAAAGAAGATGCTCTAGCATTATGCATAACTGATTCACAGATGATTGCATTTGAATCACAACAATTCATAAATTTATCAATTCTTTCTATAAAGTCTTAAGAATATAACTTTTTATAAAATTTTAAATCAATGACAGGTGAATTTTACAATTAACTTCTTTATGAAAACTGTGTAGATATTAAACTTTGGTGGGTAACTAAGTTGTTACTGGGGTGCAGTCATTAACCCAACTGGGTGCCCATTATCAATATAACTTTTCGAAGTATCATTTTCAATCTTATGTCAACTGAAATGCATATATATTGTATTACAGCATAAGCTGCTAATGCCATGAAAACAGAAATCAAATGGATCCAGTATTTAGATGGAAAACCTTCACATTCATAAAATTTGCTCAAAATGGCAAAGTTGACAGAATTTGGGGTCCCTAGAATTACCGGATCGGCAGTTAATTACCGAATCGGCACCGGATCGGCACTTGTTTTAAGTCATAGTAATAATTTTTTTGCTTTATATGATGCAGATAGTATATACAATTCATAAAAAATAAACTTTTTAAAAAAAATGTATCAATGGGATTAATATTATCTCTCTAGACCCAGTATATAACTCACATAGTTATTCATCACGATATGTGTATATACAGGTGGATAATACATAGTATTGCCCAACTTTTATATACAGATGTCCTACTGGATCGGTGTGTAATTACCGAATCGGCACTAAAAATGGGTGAAAAATAAACAATTTCTATTTAAATTTTATTTTTTATGAATTGTATATAATATCTGCATCATATAAAACTACAAAATTATTACTATGACTTAAAACAAGTGCCGATCCGGTGCCGATTCGGTAATTACACTCTGAGCCAATTACCGAATCGGCACTAAAAATGGGTGAAAAATAAACAATCTCTATTTAAATTTTATTTTTTATGAATTGTATATAATATCTGCATCATATAAAGCAAACAAATTATTACTATGACTTAAAAAAGTGCCGATCCGGTGCCGATTCGGTAACTACCCGCCGATCCGGTAATTCTAGGGACCGCAGAATTTGATAGTCCCTCGACTGTTAAAACTGACTGGCAGTAGGATAGCCAAGTCCAAATTGTGCGTTGGTTTTAAAATTTGAGACCTTCCGCGGTAAATAAAAAGGGATTACTTTTTGGCAAGTGTCTGAACCCGAAAAAAATTCGCCATTTTCAGAATCGTTTTTATACTATAAAATTAACATTTCTAGCTACGAATATGATGCAAGCGTGTGAAGAATTAACTAAACTTTCTACATGTATCAAAAAGTCCGAGATAATACGCCACATTTACTTAAAATTACTGATATCCCGACGATAACCGATTTCTCTTAAAAATCAACAGAAATTTCTTCTCCATTTTTGAAACTGGTACGTTTTTTGTGTAAAGAATACTTTTCCTAGAAATTTTAATACAATGTCAGAAAATTATTATAGTATACGCCAGTAAATTATCGTACCTGGTGCATGAGGGTTAAATATGCGAAAATCGCCAAAATCCAACAGCATAATTTTAGTACGTCTTTATGTCAATAAAAACAAATATGGCCGCGACCTTGATAAACATTGTTCTAACGTAATGACGTAAACAACGTTTCCCGTGTCAAATATATAGGTCAACTGTCTACTGTATACTCAGTACACGCGATGTACAGTACAGACCTGTCGGAAGTTTAACTCTAAGCTAACCAAAAGAAGTCAAAGCTCGACTGTCGAGTGCCTAAGGTATGGAAAGGTAGCGGTCGAAAAGCTGCTGAGAGATAGATGGCAACTGCTGTCGATATAAACACCAAACGAGGAACCAATATGGGCTGTCGGCACTAATTCGTTTCAGCTGGATGCTAAACTTTGTACAGGTCTGTACAGTATTTATCGATTTTTTTGCAACAGGCATCCTCATCTGGCACACATCATATGACATGTGTTTGTTGATGGAGATACTTTAGGACCCCAACAGGAATAAATAAATAGGGCCTACATTAAAAAAAAATGATAAATAAATAAATAAATAAGAAATTCTACAGAGAAATAAGTTAGAGCTGGGACACAGTATGTTGAGCAGGTGATGATAAATGTCTAGCAGGTTAGAGATGATGATAAATAAATAAATAAATAAATAAATAAATAAATAAATAAATAATAAATCAATCAATCAATCAATCAATCAATCAATCAATCAATCAGAAATTGTTCAGAGAAATAAGTTAGAACTGGGACACAATATGTCAGCAGTTAATAAATAAATAAATAAGAAATTCTACAGAGAAATAAGTTAGAGCTGGGACACAATATGCCAGCAGTTAATAAATAAATAAATAAATAAATAAATAAATAAATAAATCAGAAATTCTACAGAGAAATAAGTTAGAGCTGGGACACAGTACGTTGAGCAGGTTACAAAATGTCTAGCAGTTAGAGATGATAATAAATAAAAATAAATAAATAAATAAATAAATCAGACATTCTACAGAGAAACAAGTTAGAGCTGGGACACAGTATGTTGAGCAGGTTAGTGATGATAAAGAGAATAAATAAATAAAAAGAGATCAAAATTAGTTGCATTGTGTCTTTCCTCAAGGTACTAACATGAAATGTGGCATGGGTACCATGGAACGTAACCATTACTAAAAAGTTAAAAAAATTTATGAACAGGCAGATAGTTAGACATTTTGTCATATTGTTGTTTGTTAAATGAATGACAAGTGGGCCATAATAGCATTTAAAAGGACTAAATTGTCTAAATTATCAAATTTAATTTAGAAACTACACAAACAGGTGATTTTATGGGGGACAGGTACTTTCTAGTTGTTCTGGCTGTGATAAATAGATAAATGATTTACAAAACAATCAAAAACTATGGGATCATATGGCAGTGTTCATTCTAGAAAGGGGCTGTTGATCCTTTATTTTGCCAAATGGCACCATTGTAAAGGCCATTGTCAGATAGTGGGCCACATTTGAAATTAGATTTCAAATGCAAGTTCAAAATATTTGATATCATTGTCATATATAAAAGCTACATTATATGAAACTTTTAAATACTTCATTACAAAACCTTTTACATCAGCCTAAAAGACTACAAGTCACATCCAACATTAGATGTATGCAAATTTATTGATGTTATTCAACTTGTTATTAGAGGAATTTTATTAGAAATGAACCCATCTGACAAATCTAGAATGAACACTCATGGTTATTACTGTTTACACATAATGGAACATTTTACAAAGAAAAATGCATTATGTGTGACTAAACCAACTTTGTAAATTGTAATAATGTTGAATGTCTCATTTCATGTAAAATTAAAAAATAACAATATCTTTAATACACTAGGAATTAGATATCATCAGACATTTATGAATGTTTCATTTTATATAGAATTAAAAAATCAACACATATCAATATCCTTAACATACTGGGAATTATATACTGTTACACATTTATGAATTGAATGCTTCTCTTGATACTGAATACCCCTTTTTTCACCACATGAAATGCTTTTCATGCTCCTTGTCTGAATTGTAGCATACAGGTAACAGCATAGGTTAAAATCTTACTATGTCAGAAAGTTTGCCAGTTCTCTTGATGAGGGGTGTGTTTTACCTCAGGGATGAAGCCTAACTATTTTGAGTTTGGGGCCAGCTCACTTCATAAAAGAATTTGTAACAGTAATAAATGGCTTAAATGTGTAAACATTAAGTGACCCACACTCGATTTTAGAAGCCATTGGCTACTGGGCCCCTGCAAATCTTTATCCCTGTACCTAGTTTCCTCCTTAATCTCATTTACCTGATTATAATTGAAATAATCTTGAATGGAGTGTGTATACCAACCAATCAATTCTAAATTTAACTGATAAACCAATAAATCTAGAATAGGCCTGCGTGTTACAATTATTTTGAATTCTTTTAAACTAATAATGCCATTTCGATACTGGTCAGACTGTGTCATGAATTTCACTGCATTTGCATCAACTTATTTCTTAATGCTATTATCAAACCAGTTCCCATGAATTTTCCTGAAAGAAGGTGATATTTATTTATCAGACTTTTACAATTTTACAGAAATTACTGAAATTTCTAAATATTTTACAGATCTGTATTTAATCATGATAATATGGAGTTAAATTTTTAACCAAGTCAAATGAAATCCACATGATTGGTATTCACTTTTCCTATTTCCTACTTCCACATAGTCTATTTTAAATGTTATGTGTGCTATGTCAAGTTGACTAAAAACTTTAAGAAAGCAAAATAATCAAATTTTCATGTCTAAATTGTACTGAAATAATAATGCCGGGGTTATTGGCATCAGAACAGAACCAAAATTTAAATAATAAAGACCAATGGTGTGTTGACTGTGGCTAAACTAACATGGGAGATGTTTCCTCATTTTGGGAAATATTTCATTAAGAAAAGTCCAGTCTAACCCTCTTTAATGATGTTAACTGATTTATCCAATGATATGTAGTGATATGACAGACAGATCCTGTTTATATTTTTCCAGCAAAGCAAAATCAGTTGGTAATTTTCAGTAATTCTGAGTCCCTAACTAGCCCTACATGAGCAGGTTGCACTGTACACTGTATTGGTACAGATCCCGAGTCCATATGGGTAAAATTAGAACACATGCGTATCTAATGTGTTCGACAGCCATGCAGATCGATTATACATGACAAATAAGGCAAAAAAGCTTGACTATTTTGTCCAAAATACACGATGACATTTTCTGCATGCTAAAATTGTGATCGAAGCGGGACGAATGCTAATCAAATATGTCCGACTGGAAGTAGTTCCAAAAAATCGGCAGATTAGACGAGAAATGTAGAGAAAATACAATATTTTTAAGGAAAAACTTACTTTATTTCAACAAAAATATCTCCACAGCGTCTCTCGATTATCAAATTTATACATTACATACAATAAGGAAGCTGTCTTAGCATTTTTTCTGTGTCAAATTAGCCGGAAAGGGGGCGGCCCATGATCGAGAATCCGGCAATGTCATCGATTTTTTCGACATTTGAAACTGGTACGTTTTTTGTGTAAAGAAAATTATTTGACAAATTATACATTAAAATAACCGTGAGAAAAAATTCTTTCCGTTCATGTAAAAACATCTTTGGTGCATGAGGAACTGCGTACACAGAATGATATTTTTTAAAGTTTCAATTTTCAATTTTTCGCCGGTGCCTAACATTCAAATACAATTTAAATTGTTAAATTCTCACCAACTTTGATAAAAATCGTCTTTAATGACTTACTTTTGTCCTCAAAAGACGATAAAATACTACAAATAGTATTAAAAACTCGCAGTGAAATAAATATTATGTAATTTTACCGCCTCGAGTGAATTGAAATTTTTGACCATTTTTTCACTTTGTCTGCGCGTGAAATTTTGTTTGATGAATCAATGCGCTGGCCGGGTTGGCTATCCTACTGTGGGATCATATTGGCTTCAGATAGTTTTCTCGTAATTTTTCAAATCATTTATTGTACAGTTTACACTGATCTTACTGACTAGAAATGCATTAGAATTAAGGAAAAGGAACATATTATGAACAGATCATTCAAATCAGCTGAAGGGGGGGGGGGTAGGTCCTTAAAATAAATTTTTAGTTTGGGTATTGACGTTGTGTGAAATAATCACCGTTATGCATAGAGATTAGGACTGTTAGGAAATCTCATTAACGTAATTATGAGTAATTATTATTACAATAAATTCTGCATTGACCTACATCAAGAAAAATTGACATTCCCTTCTCCATCGTTGAGCCAGGTTCTTCTCGGAAGTTCTCCAAAGTTAACGTACTATTCGTGAATTATTATTCGGAATCTGAACTTTATAGGGGTAGAGTCCGAGAAGTTACGAATATCGTCGTCAGTGCAAACAACATGGCCGTGCAGGTTAGAAGCCAGAGTTCGATCTACATTGGCGAAAAGAGAAAAGAAAAACGAAATGGTAAGATTTTATCTTTTTGTGTTTTTCAGAGTCTCAAAGTTTAAATACATATTAGTTTTAGGTCTTCGTTTTATCGCTAAACCGGAAAATGAGGAAAATCGAACTTTACAAATGATTTATTGACACAAGCCTCAACCATTCATCAGCTGAGATTTTTCTTCACTTAATTTTAACATATTCTGGTAATAGTTTATAGGACTCAACTAAAATTCAGAGTCATAAACTGAAGCTGATCTTTAAAATATTGCCTTAAATTCCTAATTGAGATAAGTATATCTTGAAAACTTACAGATTTATTTTTAAATTCAAAGTTGTTAAAATTATTGCAATGCCAATGGAACAACAGTAATGTGACTTACAGTGTGACCATTATTAGAAAGCACAGGAGACCACTGTAGCAGAATTTCTTATTCTTATTTAAGTGTCTGCCAAATGCACATTATGTACTAGGTCAAACCTTTTGTCTGAAGACCCGATTAATTTTTCTAAGGGAAAATCCTGAATTTATTTGAAATTATCAATTTTGAAATCTCTTGAGGTCTTGAGAGATCCCATTGATAGACTTCTTGTTCACATTTCAAAATTTCAAAATGGCAATATATTGTGGTAAATTCTACATGAAGTTGACACAAATGTTTTAACTCACCAGTATAATGCAGATTGTTGTGTTGGAGTCATGGAATTGTTGTAGTTTGATCGGTTTTAGAATTATGTCCAACACACATTGTCTATGGTGAATGCTGCTGTATAAATTTTTGTTGTCCTTCAATGTGGCCTTTATAACTTTGATTTCATATTCTGTGTATCTTGGATGCCTCGTCGCCAAGTTTGGCTAACTTTACAGAATAAGACTTTCATGATGTATGAATTACTTCCCTTTTAACACTATAATTGTCATGTAGTGTACCGTTATGTACCCCGCCAAATTTACAAAGATAGTTCCTTCTACCGTGGCAAGTTAACCATGTTAACCAAACACCATGTGAAAAATTCTTTGAAGGGTGACAAAGCTATGTGTGATAGAGAATATAGTGAAATGTGTCACATTCTTAAAAGATGGAAATGTCCTTCTAAATCAGATTATATTAATTCAACCAAAATTGTATTGATCATCCCTTTATAATTCAACCAAAATTGTATTGATCATCCCTTTACACATCTAAGCTCATATGAAACCTCGTTCATAAAATTTTTTTCTTTGTCAATAGGTACAAAAAAATTAAACAAACCTGAAATGTTCTTTTAGATTTCTATATTCCAGTTTAAATGTCTGAATCATCAAATCTTTTTGCAAAATCTGAAAATAATGATATGCAAATTGTTATGTTATATACATATTCTACTTGACCTTTTTGTGGTAATAATATTACTAATGTTTTAAATAATAAAATAATAATTTTTTTAACAAAATCCTACTTATGAGATTAAGATATTTTCCTTTCCATTAGGATTTTTTTGATAATTTGAACTTTTCAATTTGATCTATTACCATTTATATGTCATTGTGGTTATCTCCCTTTACTCAGAACAATTAGAATAGTTCGATTGTTACAAAATGTTCATGTACATTATTATTTTGAATACCATATACATGTAATTAATATTGAAAGTAAAAGTCCCAGTCACCTTTAGCTGTCTTGATATCAGTAAAATATTTTTAACAAGAATAAATGCCTTGAACAAATAAGTTGGTTCAAACCTTGGGAAAAATTTCCATGTATACTCTTTAATAAAATCTTAATTTTGACTAAAAAGGTCTACATTTCTGTAAAAAGAATTTTAAAAATTGTACATAGAATTTATAGATGGGATTACAAAGGGAGATTTAATGAAGCTAGATAGTTTATCATAATCAATTAGTCAAAAGTTGTTTCTTGCATATAATGATCTATTACATGATTTATTTTGAGAAAAAGTAAAAACAAATATGATTTAATAATGATGTTTATTCTGTCTCCAAAACAGGAGACATATAATGTTACTCTATTATGTCGGCCAACATTTTGTCCATCACTTTTCTTGAAAACTATGTAACAGATCTTTGTGAAACTTAACAAGAACAGTTTTTGTATGGAGTAGTTATACCATTGGCTATTCATATTTTGAGCATGCACATGGTTGGAAAAGCATGGATTTACCAGTTGGGGGTCCTTTGAGGGACACTATTGAAATAGCATCCATTTCAGTTACAACTTGTTTTATCATGATTTTGAAATTGTGTTAATCATTGATCAAATTAATCAAGCTTTAAACAACTGGTGCCAGTAAATGGCCACAGAGGATACATTAACACCATTCATCGGCACGGCTGGAATCAGGCAATTTACGCTGCACAAAGTCACCACAATCATGTATATATTGACTTATTATGACATTTGCTTATGAATTTACCTCTGCTACCCAGTGTCAAATTCAATTCAACCAGATATGTTGAAAATCTGATTATTAACGTTGATTACCTATGACATTTTGTTACAAATTCACCTCTGTTCCCAGGGTAGAATTCAATTTAGCTATCGTTGAAAATGTGATTATTGAAGTTTTTCATGTTGATTGTTTTCACCTAATAGTTGTTGCAGGCGTGCCAATACTTGTTGCTTGTCGGCAGCCTGAAAATTTGTTCAGCCGTGACCATATTAATTATACCAATTAAATCAAATAAATACATTGTAATTGAAATATATTTATGGTGTTCACTTTTCTTCAATAACTGGTGCCAGTAAATTAATTAAAATTAAATTTTACTGAAAATCTGCACTTGAGTACCTTTTACAAGTACCTTTATAATTTTTATTGTAATTAAATCAAATTTATACAATATAGTGAATTTAAAGTGACATAACTGTAATTTATTTAATATTCCTTATGCTTTTTGAGAAAATATAGTGCACCTTTAAAATGATACAAAATTTATTGCATTTAAATATTTTTTATTATGCTTTTTTTGAAAAGGCCAAAGAAAAAGATATGTGTTTCCACTAACGCTCTTAAAAATTTGGGTCAGTAGGTAGGCAATTTCTTTTACATCAGCCACATGGGGCAAGGATGCAAACTTTAAAAGTGATTGTCGAAATATTGTCATAATAAAATTTAGGGTAGGCATAAAAACTTGGGTTCTGTCAGGAAACAAACTTATATTTTTCTTTGGCCTAAAACATTGTGATTTATGTTTTTATGACTTTTTACTGCATATGATTGATTACACTGCATTAGGTTAACTTGTCAGAAAAACATAAAACATTTTATTTTAGAAAACATCAAAGTTATAGGCAAACTATATTGACCTGTCAGCTTGACCTTTCATGCGGAATATTCAAATAGGATGATCCATCCAATAAATGGGTAGTATAAGGATTCAAAGTTAATACATAAACAATGCATGTTTCCCTTGATGTAGACAGAATAAAATCATTTGTTCCCTATACATAAATGTGCTGGTCCATAACAAATAGTTCAGTTAAAGGTCAAGTAGACAGGTCAATGTTGTTTGCCTAAACAGGTATGTTGAAGATAGGTGATGCAGTATACACAAATGTATTTGTATTTGATGTGCATTTTACAATTGATAAGTTTTATTGAAGTTTGCAGAGTCATAAATTTCAAGGGACTACACATTTTCAAAATTTATAAGTATTTTTGTAAATGTCAAAGCATTACTTTAAGCAGAATTGTAAAGTTATCAATTATACACTAAGTGTGCATGATTAAAATGAAAGTTTTTTTTTCGGTCTTAACAATTTTATTTTTTTTAGTTTTTTATTAGAAACTCTGTATACATAGAAGAAGATACCATAAATTAGCTGAACAAATCAGAGCCAGAATAATTAACTTGATTTTTAAAAGTAGTACATGTATCTCAGTGCAAAAATTAGCATTAAGACAAAGAGCAGATAAAACTCCCCCCTCTCTCTCTCTCTCATACCAGATATTATTCTCCCACTCTGCTCTCTCTCTCTCTCTAATACCAGATATTATTGTCCCACTGCTCTCTCTCTCTCTCTCTCTCTCTCTCTCTAATGCCAGATATTATTCTCTCACTCTGCTATATAACTTCTCTTCGATAAATTAACATTGATTTTAAATTTGAAAGAACACTTTCAACAATCAAGATAATTATACTGTAAACCTTGATAAATGAGAATCTGATGTAATTTTAAGTGTTTAAATTGCTAATAAATTGCTAATAAGATTAACATAAAAATTAACTTCATTCATTGCCACCATTTGTCAAGTAAGATTTTGGCGTGATAAAGAGGTTTGGTGATAAACTGAGAGAGACTTATGTAGTAAAACATAAAAGTAACTAGGATCTGTGATAGAGACAAACAAAATAACAAAAGTTTCCCACCATCCTTAAAACCACTCAACCATAAAAGTGGAACATGTGTCATATAAGGTCATATAAAGTAGGTTCAGGCTGACCAAATCCACAGATTTGTCTGTTTTTGGCGGATTTGTACCATAAAAACGGATAAACAGAGGGATAAAATTAAAAGGTCGAATTAGACAGATTTTTCCCTTTTGATGGATTTTTAGCTCACCTGAGCCAAAGGCTCAGATGAGCTATTGCAATCTATCACCGTCCGTTGTCCGTCGTGCGTCGTCCGTTGTCCGTCGTGCGTCGTGTGTCGTGTGTCGTGTGTAAACTTTACATTTTAATCTTCTTCTCCAAAACTACTGGGCCATATTTGATGAAACTTGGTGATTATCATGCCTAGGTAACAGCCTTTCAAAATTGTGTTCGGGTTTGGCCACACCCAACAAAATGGCCGCTGTTACTAAAAATAGCAAAAAGACAAAAAAATCTTCTTCTCTGAAACCAAAAGGTGCAGGCAAATTTTGATTAGATATTTGGATTCAGCATACCTGGGAACATTAAAATTGTGTTTTTCATGAAAATTAGACGAAAAATAGGTTACGCGTTTTTTGCATAAAATTATGTAATTTTTAAAATGAGACATTTATTGTTATAACTTCATAAAGGCTGAAGATAATTGTATGGAGTTTTCACTGTTGATCTTGTCTTGCAATTTTCTTCGAATTGATGTCAAGGTCGAAGCTCAAGGTCATGTCCCAGTTTTTTACCTTTGATAAAAAATTGTATTTTTTTAACATTTCTTGTGATAATGGTGCAGGATTTTCAGTTATTTGTAGGTATTGACATGACGATCATTTTGATACATAGATCAGGGTCATGAGTTCAAAGGTCAAGGTCACAGATGTCCAAGAATACCAAACTAGTTAATTATCTGCAAAACTATGAATTGTTTGTATAGGCATGTATATCAGAATATTGTAGGTAATGGCACAATGGTCATTTTGATATATGAATAAAGGTCATGGGTTCAAAGGTCAAGGTCACAGATTTAAACAAGTACTGAAATGGTTAATTATCTCAAAAACTATAAACTTTTTGTATAGGCATGTATATTGGAATATTGTAGGTATTGGCCTAATGATCATTTTGATATATGAATGTAGGTCATAGGTTCAAAGGTCAAGGTCATAGCTGCAACGAATATTTAAATGGTTAATTATCTCAAAAACTATAAACTTTTTGTATAGGCATGTATATTAGAATATTGTAGGCATTTGCACAACAATCATTTTGATATATGAATAAAGTTCAAAGGTTCAAATGTCAAGGTCATAGATGCAAACTAATACTTAAATGGTTAATTATCTCAGAAACTATTAACTTTGTGTATAGGCATGTATATTAGAATATTGTAGGTATTGGCCTATCGATCATTTTGATATATAAATGAAGGTCATAGGTTCAAAGGTCAAGGTCATAGATGCAAATGAATACTTAAATGATTAATTATCTCAAAAACTAAAAACTTTTTGTATAGGCATGTATATTGGAATATTGTAGGCATTTGCACAACAATCATTTTGATATATAAATGAAGGTCATAGGTTCAAAGGTCAAGGTCATAGATGCAAATTAATACTTAAATGGTTAATTATCTCAAAAGCTATAAACTCTTTGTATAGGCATGTATATTGGAATATTGTAGGTATTGGCCTAATGCACATTTTAATATACAGATGTTTTAGCTGTTTATAAATAATATATTGTAGCTAGACTTTAAATATGTTATATATAGCATACTTATATAATAATTATTATAATTAATTTGCAAAAATACTTGCATATTATTGGCCCTTACTGCTGAAAATTTTGATATTCTCTTTTATTAATGTCATTGACCATTGAACCTCTGCATAAGATATGTACTCTTCCTCAGGTGAGTGTTAAGGCCCATGGGCCTCTTGTTTTAATTAAAAGTACTAAAAATTTGGACTTTTTGTATGGAAATTGTACCAAAATCAAACACTTAAAGATAAAAAAGCACTAAAGATGTACCAATCTGGACAAATAAATAAATTTGATTGGTCAGTCTGTAGGTTTCCAATACTTAAATTCCATCAGAATAAGACCAAGAACGTCTTCCACTGAAGGTGAGATAATCAATTAGCAAGGTGGCAAAATTATTGATCAAGGGACATAATAATGTGATTTACACTATTTAAATTGAAAATATGACAGAAAGTTTTTCTGAAACATTAAATTCCATCAGAATAAGGCCAAGAACGTCTCCCACTAAAGGTGAGATAATCAATAAGTAAGGTAGCAAAATTATCGATCAGGGGACATAATAACGCGATTTACACTATTTAAATTGATTTGACTTTTGTGACAGTTCCTTTTATATATCAATAAAACATTTAAATAGAAAGAACATTAAAAAGGTAGTGATTTAATATGATGTAATATACATTTACTGCATGCTTTATGCAAAAAGAACAAAAATAATAATTTTATTTTTATTTATTTATATTTTTTCTTACATTTTAGAAAATTTAAAAATGAAGTAAATAAATAAATGTGTATTGCTTGTAATTTGAACATATTTTAAAAACAATTTATATGAATAGAAGCACTTCAATTTTAATAAAAATATAGAGATAAGGACTCTTTTGAATTTTTATAAACACAGGACAATTTTCAATTTTTAATTGCTATAATTTTACTCGGTAATGCTTGCTTATACAAAATGGTGTTTATTAGAAATGTAATTGGCATCACCTTACCTCACCTATCCTCTTTGTGCCCGCTGGCACATAAGGCCCCAATGACCTTTTCCACGATGCTCTGTCTTTGGCAGATGCCCTTGCTGATGCCCAGCTATTCCATCCCAGTTGTTTTCTTTCTTTCTCTGTTCTGTAATTGGTATATATAACGATATACATGTATTTACAAAACATGTTGACTCTTATGATCACTCTCTTACTGTTTTTGAGGGACCTCTATAGCCAAGTAGTCTTCAGCAATGACTTACAGATGACAGTGTCTCTCGCGGCCAAGGTTTGAATCCGGCTTTGGACAGGTCCTAGTATAAAAAAGCTGGTTTTATATAATTCGCTTGCCAAACATCAGCTGTTTTCTCTGGACACTCTGGTTTGTTCTACTATCCATGAACTGATTACATCAATAGAAGTGAAAAAATCTTGACTGTGGCCTATAACACCATTACTCCACTCTTGAATAACTACAGTCAGGATGGTCCAATTTGCCAGTCTAAAGGCTTAAACGTTTTTGATCATCAAATTTTTAGTTTTAATTGTAAGAAATACCTTAAAGATTCTATTTCAGAATAATTTATCCAAATCTAAAACCCTTGTTATTTGGTTATAATTTATTAGAACCTTTTCTTCAACTAATAGAATCATGTTTCTTAAAATAAATTTTAGAAATAATTTTTTAGATATCACAAGTAAAAAATGTATCTAAATTCTTAAACGAAAAAAAAAAAAATAAATTAACCTGCACTAAACATTAATAATATGCTGATAAAAACATTTGGAATTTTCATGTTAAACATATATTAATATGACACAAATATGTAGATGCACATAATAATAAAAATGTATTTTAAATTTACACAAAGAAATACCAGCCAGCCAATATTATATTATATGACAAAATCAGATTTAATATTTTGAATTATGTAAATATTATTATGTAAAATGAACATTATACAAATACATAAAAACATGCAAAAGTAATTATATCATAAATTTGAAATGTTTGAATACCGGGTATACTTGAAAAAATGAAAAAAAAAATATTTAATTCATATTAGACATTAAAACATGAAAAAATGGATTTTATCATAAATACAAAATGTTTGAATACTCATGTATTAAAAATGTATGACAAATTTATGTGTGTGCATTAATGTTAAATATTTGAAGAACTAATGAATTACTTCCCTTTGTTAAACTTAGATAAAGGATGCTTTTTGGACATTTATTAATGCATATTTTTGGGAAAAAAGATCTTGATATTTATATATGCTGACTTAAATAAAAGATACTTTTGTGGACATTATTTAAAAAATAAATTATGTGTATTTTTAAAAAATATATTTACATGTATATTTTATATTTCTTCACTTGGATAAAAAAAATAAATTGATGTCTACTTTTTAAAAAAAAAAATTATATTTACATGTATATTATGATTTATAAATAGATGTATACTGTATATATATATATATACACCAGGTAGTCATTATATTGAATTTTGAAGCTCTAATGAGTTACTTCCCTTTGTTAATTTATATGAAAGATGCTTTTGTGAACATTATTTCAAATATAAATTAATGTATATTTAAAAAAAATATATTCATATATATATTATGCCTTACATATAAATACATAATACATATATAGTAATTTTTTAACCTACCTTTTAGAAACACTGTATGTAATTGCTTCTTGTTGTAGCTTTGTTGTGTGTATTGGTTTATGTACCGTTTACATTAACACCATCCTGCTAATTCAAGTTTCTAATAATTCAATATTCATAATTGTGTCAGCTAAGTCCCACGGCTATTTTGACCAGGTCATAGGTTACTGTGTATTGTTTTTAAATATACCTTACAAACCCTGAACTAATTATTAAGAGTTACATATATCTGTGAACTTTAAAAAATAAAACCCTCTTGAATTAAAAGGATTATAAAATGGTTTAAAAATTTATTATGGAGTTCATATATTTATGAACTTTTAAAAAACAATTAAAAGGATTTTAAAATGGTTTAAAACGTACCTATTAAGAGTTTCATATACTGGCATTTATGAACTTAAAAAAAAGAATTTTGAATTAGTGATTTAAAACAGATTCATTGGAAGTTCAATGTTATATGGTACAGGATTACAGTTAAATCATTAATGCTAATCCTAATCTGTACTTAGTTTTTTTAATCCTCATCTGAGAGATTTAGAAGTCCAATATAACTGCAGGGAAGTATTTTGGTCCAAAACCTTGGGCAAAAACCTGAACATTTACATGTCCATATGAAATTTATGACATAATGTGGCTGGACTTATGGTAAACAGTACTTTATATTCAAAAGTCCAGCAGCACTCTAAATATCAAAAGTACTGTAGGTAAAGACCATTTAAGAGCTGCTCAGAAAATTTGCATAAACTCCCTAAACACTATCATTTTCAGGGCTTAAGTGATCTGAAGCCACAACTCGGAGATCTTAGTGCATTTAAGTGCCTTGGTTGAAATCCCTAGTGTCAGAAAATTTTTCAGCTCACTTGCTAAAGGGTGGTCACTGGTTTTCTTGAGTACTGGGTACAGTACACTGGATTCTTCCGCCATTTCCAAATGAACTGACTGCCTTAATATTATGGAAAAATGTTGACTGGTGTGTAAAATGCCATTACTTGATTAACATGTTAAAATTAGACCTTTTTCCATTACAATACCAGTAATAAAGTTCAGTCTTGAAATCTAAAAATTGCTGATATAAAGTAAAACAACATACAGTCCCCTTTCAGACTTGATTTTTATTTATTAAATCTTGCAAAAATGACATTTGCATGATCCCTTCAAGTATATTTTTTTGTTTGTGTTAAATCATTGTTCAAAGTTTTAATTTCACTTACCGATAGACACAATCCAATGTTGTTTAAATAAGAAACAATTTCATATTTTTAGAAATACATTTTGTTCAAATTATCAGATTAAAATTCACTTCATTTCACATAAAGGTTATGATCAAAACAATGATATCAAATTCATATACAATGGGCTTTGTAAAGTAGAGTCCTCAATAACCAAATGGTCTAGAGTGTGTGCTTAGGAACCTAAATTTTTCGTACTATCAGTTCGCTCGCTGAATGTCTTTGGTTTTCTCCTTGCACTCAGATTTTCTATGTAAAGTTGAAGAACGGTGTTTAATGTCCTAGTCAAGGACATTTCACTTATACCAATATGTCATAAATTTTGTCTGTGCCTTGCGCTAATGGCATTATAGTTTATACAGCAAGGTTCTTAATTGTGCCAAGCCTACTGTGACATGGGACCTCGTTTTTTTTACCTTTTCATCCGAAAGAACCAAGAATTTTTTTTTGTAATGTTGAGTGCTTGGCGAAAGAACAGTCACTGCCTTTGACCTCCTACTTACAGAATGAGCACTGTACCAACTGATCTACCACAGTGGTTCAGATTTTCTGAACAGATCAAAGTAAAGTTTGGGTACTCAGTGGCTGAATGATCTAAAGTGTGCGTATAGATCCTAGTTTGTCAGGTCTATGGTTTCTTTCAGTCACTCTGGTTTCCTCCATCGTCCCAGAACTGACTGCCATGATATAAATGAAAGTACACTGTATCTTGTTTAATAGAATGTATAACACTAAAGTTTGTGCTTATTGATAACAGTTTATCAGACTGTTTGTCGGTTTACTTCTTGCTGAAGAACTGCAAGTACTCTGGTTTCCTCCACCATCTCAGAACTAACCACCTCAGTATAAGTGAAATGATCTTGACTGGGTTGGTGTATAAAACCATTATTCTATGCTACTCTACTCTTTGTAAGACAATTAAGTCATTGCTGTTTATATCTCTTTTATGACTTTCTACAGGCACCCTGCTTTCCTCCATCATTTCAGAACTGACTGCCTTGACTTAAGGGTGTAAAACACCATTATTCCACTCTAGTCCACTCTTTGTAAAACAATAAATTCATGGCTGTTTTGATGACTCTATTTCTGTTACTGTATTGTAAGTAATTGTAATGCTATTTTAGTTAACATTTACATTTGAAATTCACAAAAAGACATTTAAATACCTTGATTACATTTGTAAAACACAAGGTTAAACATTAAACATATTGACATTTAGAGAAAATTATAAAAAGACACATTAAAGAGACTACAAATTTGTAACATACCTTATAAAATGTATAATGCATGTCTTTAATTTGCAGTCTGTTTAATAGATTGTTTAAAAACCATTTAAAAATTTGAAACATATATAAGCTAGATTTGATATTGTAATTTTTAATGAAGACAAAATATTAAAAACTAAAGCTTAATGAAGAAAAAAAATAAAAATGAAAGCTTAGGACTTAAGCCTAAATTAAACTTGAGATAGGAAAGTCATGGACAATTATTGTGATAATACATACATGTTTTAGAATATTGTACATTTAATAATGTTAAAAAGTGTTATTTGTAAAGATATTTAATCCCTAGTTATATTGAACTAGTATTTTCCATTAGTTTGAGGAGTGCTTCGTTTTTTAATTTTAATCATTTAGATCATTATATAGAAATACCTATGTATTTAAGCCATTGCAGTAGCTCAGTTGGTAGAGTGCTCACTCCATAAGTGGGAGGTCCTTGGTTAGAATCAACATCAACTTCTGACCCAAGACTTGAAAGTGGGTAGTGACTGTTCTTTCTCCAAGCACTTTGTTATTACGAAATGAAAGTCACAGTTCTTTCGGATGGGAACTTAAAATAAACGAGGTCCCATGTCACTGTAGGCTTGGCATGCTAAAGAACCCTGCTGTATAATGTCAACAGCTCAAGGCACAGGCAAAATTTCTACACCTTTGCCTATAGTTGGCAATGTCTCTATATAAGTGAAATATTCTTGACTGGGATGTTAAACATCATTACTCAACTCAACCCAATCCATGTAATCAATATTGAAATATAGTTATTGAATACAGCAGTATTTTTCATTTTCCCAAAATTTGTTACCAAGTATGTTGTCAATTTTGACCAATCATATTAAGAAAATGAATAGAGGGCTTTTCCTAAATAAATTAGGATAAATTACCGATATTAAACACTAAATCTGGCTCTCAGCAATAGGTGACACTAAGCTAGCTCCAAGAAGGAAACAGATGTAATTAAATTCCTGGAAACAACTACATGTATCATTAATGTTAATTGGAGAGTCAGTAACTATAGGATACCCAAATTTGAAATAAGACCACTTGTGCCTTTTGGGTCTTGATGCCAAGGTGTTCAAGAAAGTAAGCTTTTGTATCACAGCGCCTCTAACCCCTAGGTTCAAATCCCAATGGAGCAGATCTTATCCTAGTGTAAGTATTTTGTGTGTTCAAACCAAGAAATGATTCCGTTTCTTGTCTCATGAATATTCATTATAATGTCACGTGACATGTAGATTTAAAATCATTCATATTCATAGGTTAAAGTTGATTAATGCGAGGCTTTCAAATGACGTGCCTCAGAAGTGACGTTTTAATAGAGTTAAAAAACTGGATCAAGCCGGTGCTACTGTTAGAAAAATACTTTTTATTAAAAGTATGTTTTTTGTTTTGTTGTTTAACGTAAATAAAATTGAGAATCTCCACAAATTGCATTTTTATCAAAATTACCATTTTTTAACAGTCTCAGGAACTTTTTTATGCCAAGTTTGGGAGACAATTTTGACCTTACTCCGAACACATATTCATGGTGCATCTTTCTAATTCTCGGAAACTAGCAGAGATCAATTTGTTTATGTTTGATATTCCTTGAATCATTGCGAAATTGGATGTTTTCCCACATTTTGCTTTAAAAGAATAATATGTTTTAAGTGTCTATTGCTTCAAAATTTCAAAATTCATCGGAACCTTGAAATTTCTTTGGATGTTTATGAAGTGCTAACAAAAACCGTGTAACCGGTGTAAAGAATTTTTGTAACACTCGGAAATGTTCATGTTCTGTTTTTAGACAGCTGGGAAGTAAAAATTCATTTTTCTATGCATTGTTATGTTTGGATTTAATTCCCCCAGAATTCAAAATGATGGACATATGCAGATTGGTAACCGGAGAAATTTTGCCACATGTTTGCCAAAGGTTTGAGGTTATTTTTAGGCAGTCTGGACAGTCTCAGGTTTCCTCCACCATCCCACAGCTGACTGCCTCAATGTAAATGATATAAGTGAAAAAATCTTGACAAGAGCATAAACATAGAATAAAGAAGTGGTTGTTATATAAAGGTAATCACTGTAGCAGGTTTTCCTGTATAGAAAAAACCTCCAATGGAAAAGTTTTATCAGTTCCTCATACAAACATGGAATATAATGTAGTACATGATGTTATATTTTTCTTAAGATTTGTCATTGTGTTTGCCTAATTGGTGTAGTTTGGAAGAAGAAGTCGATATTTTAGAAGTCTTATATTGGAATTTCCTGCCAGGGTTTCAGAGAAAATTTCCTTATAATACAGCTTTATTGAATTCAAACAGGTTTTTGTAGACCCAAGGGATAAATGTGAAAAGCTTTTATAAAAATATCAATTTATTGATGTTTTCTAGTGTTTTCGAATAATTATACAAAACATTCGATAAGATTGCAATAGAAATAACTGTGTAGTAACGTACATGAACCTACATTTCATGATCTGATTACATTTGTATTGGACATAAAATTATTTTAAACACTCTCATTTTATTTCTATGAAGAATGAAAAGAATTAACTCATTCATGTGTTTGTTCAATCGTCTATTTGTCATCTATCCATCTGTCTGTCCATCTGTCCATTCATTTTTTCATCCATCCATCCATCCATTCATTCATTCATTCATCCATTCATTCATTCATTCATTCATTCATTCATTCATTCAATCAATCAGTATTTTGATACACTCATCCATCATTACATCCATTCATTCTTCATTGATCCATTCATGCATCATCCATCATTCATTCATTCATTCATTCATTCATCTATCCATCCATTCATTCATTCATTCATTTATTCATTCATTCATTCATTCATTCATTCATTCATTCATTCATTCATTCATTCATTCATTCAATCAATCAGTATTTTGATACACTCATCCATCATTACATCCATTCATTCTTCATTGATCCATTCATGCATCATCCATCATTCATTCATTCATTCATTCATCTATCCATCCATTCATTCATTCATTCATTCATTCATTCATTCATTCATTCATTCAATCAATCAGTAAATTGATACACTCATCCATCATTACATCCATTCATTCTTCATTGATCCATTCATGCATCATCCATCATTCATTCATTCATTCATTCATTCATTCATTCATTCATTCATTCATTCATTCATCTATCCATCATTCATTCATTCATTCATTCATATTCATTCATTCATTCATTCATTCATTCATTCATTCATTCATTCATTTGTGTATGAAGTATTTATTACATGTAAATTACAAGAGGATAATTTCTATGAAAACTACTTAATTATGATAATTTTCATTATATTTTAACACATGACCAAATCTTAATAATTTCAATGAAGAAAGAATGTAAATGTGTAGAGTGGAGTATTGTTGTTTTGTGTCCCAGTCAAGATTCTTTCACTTATATGGAGGCAGTCAGTTCATGTTTGGCAGAGAAAACTAAAGTTCCCAGAGAAAACCACTGACCTTCAACAATCAACTGTCAAACTTAAAAATTCTGACACAAAGATTTTTCAGTGATCTGTAACTGCACAGTTTGGACCACTCGGCCATTAGGCCTCAATGTGAATAAAAATACCAACTTTCATTATATAAATGGAGCGCAGAGGAGTAATAGAGTAATACAGCCCAATTCAAGATTTTTTTTACTTCTTGAAATTTGGTTAGTTAAATGTTTAGAGAAAAATGGAGTGCCCTAAGAATAACTCAACCATTGGCAGTCAAAATGACAAACTTTCTCACACTAGGATATGTCTGAAGTAGAAATTGAACTTAAGTAATAAGAGGCATTATCATACATAAGTTAGCTCTTTAGATGTTCCATAAGCCACAAAATCCCCATTATATGAATTAAGACAAGGTAGTGCTGTCATAGATGTTACAAGGATTTGTCTTAAGTAGATGATCTCTTTAGCCCACAAAGTCCACATTATATGAATGTAGAAAAGGCAGTGCTGTGACTGCTGTCATTAGGTGTTACACACTAGGATAGCTGTCTTGAGTAGAATTTGAGCCTATAAACAGTGAGAGGCTTTATAAGAAGCTCAATCTTTAGATTATATGAACGGAGAAAAGGTGGTGCTTTCATCTGTATTACATTTTATTAAAATACATACATGTACATATTCTTTATTATACAGAAACCTCTTATCAAAGAATTAATATCCACATTTCAACAATTTGAAGAAAAATTAATTTATGTAAATGACTAGGTAGCTACATTATATTTTCATTATACATATGGAGAACAGTTTCTTTTAGGGACTCTCGACCTAGCTTAAAGGTGTAACATTTATATACAGGTATATAAGTACCGGTATTTATAAATCAACCTTACTATAATCAGATATAAGGAATATTATTTAAAAAAGTCTGGACTTAATCATATTAGTATAGGCAAACAACATTGACCTGTCCATTTGACCTTTCATCGTTATTATTCATAATTCATATACTGGTACGGTTATAATATGATATTCCATCCAGTGATAGGAGTTTCAGGAAATACATTAACAATAGGTTTCATATGATATAGATAAAATAAATACCTACATTCCCTATGCCTAAATGTAGTGGTCCATGATCAAAATTTTTAGTTAAAGGTCAAGTGGACAGGTCAATGTTGTTTGCCTTATTGAGGGAGTAATTAAGCATATATATATACTGATATATGTATATTCAGATAACCAGTATTTTAAGAATTGTACAGGTTCCAGTATATATTAAATGTACCTTAGGTTGTCGTTACTGCTCAGGTAGCCAGTTATTGCTCAGGTAGTCCCGTGTAGTTATGCTAGTGTTAAGTTGTGAGAATAGATTTTAATCTGTTTATGACCCACCGTTGTTAATACGATCGGCTAACAAAGATCACTTCAGTGTAAGGTGTACTGGTATATGTGTGGTAGATGGGAAATTCATAATGGGATGAATTATAGCAATGCTGAAATATTTGTTGAAAATTAGTGAAATTCTATGGTTTATATTGTTGAAGTTTTAAATTTCTAAACAGGAATAATTGTGTTTTTTCATTTTTTGATTTTTCATAAATAGCTAGTGAATTTATTGGATATATTAATTTTTTCTAAAAAAAAAATTACACAGGATAGAACATTAAGATTTTGCTTTATATATAATGAAATTTTAAAGTGGAGGAGAATGGAAATAGTTTAATTTAAGTGAAAATTACAAAAGAATGAAGTAGCTCAAAATTTTAAAAATTCTTTTGAAAATAGACATAAAAAATTGTTTTTAAGTGATTTATTTAATCAACAGAATTAAGTTCTTATAATAGAATTACTTGATTCAAATTCAACATGCCGACTGTTGAAAGCACAAAGATTACTCGTAATAACAGAATTGTAGGAGAAAAACATCATAATGGGACCCATCTAAGAAATGGAAGTTTTAAAATTGATAAAAGTGAATTTTATGGTCTAAAATTACCTCAAATTCCTGGTCATAATCCACAGGTGCGAAAAAGACCAATCAAACTACGAGATGAAAATGTTCATCCATTTCCAAAAGGAGGCTGCGGTAAATATTTTATGTTGGTTTTTATATGTACATGTATTAATAAGTAGTTATATGGTATTAAAATGGTCATGTCAATCAAACATGTCTTCCTTGTCAGTGAAACCTTGTTATGGGTATATGTTTAATTGTCTGTTTTAAGAATCCTAATTAAAAAGCTATTTTGGTTGTGGGATTGTACGTGTCTAAAAATATAATATGGTAAAACAAAATTAACAAACAAATAATCATATGTTTTGGTTTTAATTATGTACCAGTAAATTAAAATTTTGTCATGCTGTTTTTGATGTTGCTGCTGTTGTTATGTGAATCCCATCTTGGTTTGTGATGTTGTTGTATGTAAATCCTGTCTTGGTAAGAGAACCTTATTTCAAAGTAAAACTGATTACCTAACCACCACTGAATTTAGATTACAAATAAAAGTTTAACACTGCCTTCACCGATACATGCTAATCTGTCAGTGTTAATATTGTATCTTTTGTGTGATTTTATTTTACACTTACCGTATGTAACTCTCATTCCTGATGTGTGTTAGTGCTTGTCATGTGTAAATATTGAAATATGCCAAATCTGCAAACTAAAATAGATCAGCATTTTATTCTTTAAATCTGTTGGCTAAAAAACGAGGTGCAGTGAAATCTTGGTTTAATGCCACCATATGTTTCATCAGATTTTACTGTAAAATGTTGTCAGGAAACTATGTGTTTTTAACCACACCATCAGATTTTGACATTATACAGGGATTTCGAGTTAAATCACAATGTAGACTCATAAAATAAGTTTACTTTAGAACTTTAAAGTACCGTGGTGGTGAAGTTATCAAAGTGGTGACATTACAACAAGATTTTACTGTAAAATGTTGTCAGGACACTATGTGCCTTTATCCACACCACTTTCCTCAAAATCACTTATAAAACATATTTAGGGTCTCTTTAAAGTCACACTGAAGAGTATTTTCTTACTCAGAAAAAAGAATATTCTGAAAATTGCTTTATAGACCAGAACCATAGCTAATAGTGTGAACCAAATTGCCAATAGCTTTACTATCTCCAGTGTTACATAACATTTTGTCAAAAAGAATACGTTTTTGAGGTTTTTACAGAGATTTAATTCATTTTGGCTAAGATCTTTATGAATGGACCTCATTGGCAGAGGCCTGGTCTAAAGCAGAAAGTTTGTCAGTTTACTTGCTAAAGGTTGGTGATTTTCTTCAGAATTTTATTCGTTGAAAAATATGTCTGAAAGATTATTTTAATATATTTTGAATTTTTTCTTTATTTTCAGGCCATGGTGTTTATTGCTATGAAAACAAATACTACAAATACGAGGGAGAATGGAAAGGTGGAAAAAAGCATGGTAAATATTATAATATAGTAAAACCTTAATTCATTGCCGCCATTTTTATATCCCCACCCCCCTCCCCCCACCCCACCCTGGAAAACAAAGTTTAGGGGTGTATATAGGAATCACCCTACCCTGTCTCTCCATTTGTCTGACCCTCTTTCCATCTATCCCAATATTTTGTAAGTTCCATATTTTCCATGTCTTTGGATGAATTTTCATGAAACTTGACAAAAATGAGACAGCAATGAGATGATGTATTGCATACGAAATTTATTCTCTGTAACTCCGTATTCTCAGCAATGTATTTCTCTCTCAAGACAATGCTCTAATTTTGTCAGATATTGCCATTATAAAGTGTTTTGGCAAAAAAGTTAATGGAGGCTTTTAAAGCAAAACAGATTTTGAGATGTCAAAATAAGCAAGATTGCAATATAATTCCGAGGGTCAGTATAATAGAGGAGTTTAACATTGTTTATTACGCATGCGCAAGGCCCGTGACCTTACGAGATTGGACGCGATTGAACGTGATTTGCAATCTAGGGGGCAGTCGTAATAAAGGTCTAAGGCTGGTAACGCTTTTAAATGGTCAAACATTGCCGTAAATGGGATATATTTACATTCATTCATGAATAAATATATATTTTATGTGACAAAACTATTTCTTACTAATAAATTTATATTTTCTTTAAGTCAAATATGTTTATTATTTAATGTTTTAGAAATTAAAACTATCAAGAATTAAAAAAAACATTTAAAATTAAAAGATGATAAAAATGAATAAACCAAATTAAAGAAGTATAATTAATATATTTTGTTTAGCATTTTAAACTTTAAAGATAAAATTAAATGGCTATGTTTGCTATAAGGACAAAGATATGACACTAATAATAGGCAGTCTATAGCTAGAAAAACAATCTTGAATACATACAAGTTTGTGGAAGAACTTTATCAGTTGTTCTTTTCTTCAAATAGTATCAAAACTTATAAAGTTTACGCCGGTGTGGGAGAAAATTGAATCGATATATTCTGTATGCATGTAAATTATTGCCTTTGACAGAATTACATTTAACTAATTTTAATTAATTAAACGAACCCAAAATTATGATGTACTTATGGCGATTACAATTACATTTTATTCTTTCCCGTACCCAAGATTTGCTCCAAGAAATATGATGCTCCTCATATCTACATGTTTCATTGCTGTTTATTAAAAAGTTTCTCATTGATAAATTGTTTATCCCATAATGTATTACCAAGATTATGGTGTTAAAGTCTTAATCGTTTAATTAGTATCCGTAATTCACACACCTCCGCACACCTGTCAACATTACCGGATGACTCAATACATGACACGTACCGAAAAACGACAAATGAACCCCTTTATGGTCAGCATCCATCGATAACATTAAGAATTTAAAAGTATCGTTTTTATCAATTACACAAACTTCAATATACAAGATAACATCAAACTTATAAACTGATAAATGAAATGTATGAATGTTAGAGAATATTGTAAAAGTATTTAGAATGTGAATAAAAAAAATATAATAAACTTTAACATCAAATATCTGTATGGTTTCAATAATTTTATATGGTTTTTTTTGGTTGTCATATTTTTTATTTATTTATAAAATAATCTGTATTTTATGATTTCATAAAAAATGGCACATGAAATGGTAAACGATTCATTATTTTTTAGAAAAAATCTCTATTTATTTCAAACATTTTAACTAAAGTAACCAACTATTCCCTTATAAAGTTACTTTCAAAAATAAAATTTAAAATAAATAAATAAATAAATAAATAAATAAATAAATAAATAAATAAATAAATAAATAAATTTAATTGATAGACATGACATGAATTTTTTCACCGTGTGTCTATCAAAAAAGAATAAATAAAAATAAAAAATAAAAACAAAAGATTTAAAATATTTAAAGTGTATATTGATGCGTCATTCAAGGTCATGTTTCAAAATGTATGTATTTATTTATTTATTTAAAAAAATTCTATAATTCAACCTTGCATCAATCAATATTCAATTACATTGTGGGTACTTATTTGGTCAAGATTACTTTTCAGTCTTATTTATTTATTTATTTATTTATTTATTTATTTATTTATTTATTTTCAGACGAAACACTTTAAAAAAAATAAAATATAATGAAGATACATTTACATATACTAGCACATGTTTACATGTAGGTAATAGGGGAATGCCCCCTGGCTTGCAGACGGTACACTTTCTTACCTCTAACCATAGAGAGTAATCAAGGGAGATAAAATTGTTAAACTCCCGTAATGAGGGTTTACTATATGTTTATGTGCCCCGTATTCCTTTTATTTATCTCGTACCTGTCCAAGAACACATTTAAGGGTTAGTATGAGAGCAATGCAAATTATTTAAGTACTGTGAGCATATTTATTATAGCATGTACTAATTTTAGTGCAATTAACATTCTCAACAAATTCATGTGTTCCTAAATTGGTGCAAAACTATTTTTTCACAAGCATACTTCAAGTCAAAAAGCTTCCAAACATTTTAGGTATTAAGTTATACCATGAAACTTGTAAAGTATTAGGGTCAAGGTCAGGTATGTAAGGTCAAGTTATTTGATTTAGTCATTTAAACTTTGAAATTCATTTTTATATGCCCATTCTAGAAACAGGGCATATGGTGGTAAGACACTGTGCAATTGAGTTACTCCTCCAACACCATTAAAGATGTTTTAACCAAACTTGGTATAATGCTTACCAGCTAGGATATGACCTTGTGTGCATCAAAAAATGATGCAACTCTGTGCAAATTTCACAGATCAAAATTTTGACCTTTTGACATTTTAATCATGTTTATTGCCATCTTTATTAATGGTTTAATGGTTAAAAGGCAAAAATATAAACAGACGTATCTTGTTCTGCCAAACCACATTCTTGTTTTAACACTGGAAATTATTACTAATAACTAATAAAACAAATTCATGAGGCTTTTTTAATAGTTTTAAATGTTTTGAAGTTTAGCAGAGTAGAATTTGACATAACAAAACGAAGATATATTCATTAGTGTATTCATTAGTTTATTAGTACATTAGTATATTAGTACCGGTTTATTAATACACAATAAGTATCAATGTCATCTTGTGTAGTTTACACTATTATTATTGATGACAATTTGAACAATGAACTACCGACTTACAACATGCCGTCCCCGTGTGCGAACAATAGATAACCACCCGGGCAGTAAAGGCATGTCTGATCAATATGGCAGATATAGGTACTCATAGATTTGTGTTAGATCTATAACTAATTTTTTTGTTTTAAAAAAGAGGGCCATACCAAAGTTCAGTTTAAACCATGACTCGGTTTTGTGTTAATGTTGTTTAGTGTTCACAGTTAGTTTTTTCTACCTAATTAACAGTAAATATCTTAATAATTTGAACGCCTTTTTAATTTGAATACCCATTTTGATAGAGAATATATTTTTTCTGAAATGTACTATATAATTTGGGACACCATGGTTTTTCTATTTCCTTATTCAAATAATTTGAGCACCCACAATTTTTTCAGAGAAAACTTTTTCACTTAATTTAAATGTTTATTGGTTAGGTACCAGTGTTAATTTTGAATCCTAGAAAACCTTTATATCTTCTACTTGAACTACTATGTAGACTGAATTCAAAATTACTGACTGGTAAAGGATCTATAATAATTATATATGTTTTGCCTAAAAACTTGCCAAGAATATATGTATAAGTTAGAATGAAGGGGTTAGGTTTACTGGTTAAAAACTTAAAGGAAGAAACAAATATATATTCAATGTATATGCTATACTGCAAAGACAGTTCTGGGATTTTTAGCTCACCTGAGCCAAAAGGCTCAGATGAGCTATTGCTATCTATCACCGTCCGTCGTCCGTCGTGCGTCGTGCGTAAACTTTACATTTTAATCTTCTCCTCCAAAACTACTGAGCCAAATTTGATGAAACTTGGTGATTATAATGCCTGGGTAACAGCCTTTCAAAATTGTGTTCGGGGTTTGACCACGCCCAACAATATGGCTGCCGTTACTATAAATAGCCAAAAGACAAAAAAATCTTCTTCTCTGAAACCAAAAGGTGCAGGCAAATTTTGATTAGATTTTTGGATTCAGGATACCTAGATACACTAAAATTGTGTTTTTCATGAAAATTAGACGAAAAATAGGTTACGCGTTTTTTGCGTAAAATTATGTAATTTTTAAAATGAGACATTTATTGTTATAACTTCATAATGGCTGAAGATAATTGTATGGAGTTTTCACTGTTGATCTTGTCTTGCGATTTTCTTCCGATTGATGTCAAGGTCAAAGGTCAAGGTCATGTCCCAGTTTTTGACCTTTGATAAAAAATGCTATTTTTTAAACATTTCTGGTGATAATGATGTAGGATTTTTGGTTAATTGTAGATATTGACATGACGATCATTTTGATATATCAATCAAGGTCATGGGTTCAAAGGTCAAGGTCACAGATGTACAAGTTTACCAAAATAGTTAATTATCTGCAAAACTATGAACTTTTTGTATAGGCATGTATATTAGAATATTGTAGGTAATGGCCCAATGGTCATTTTGATATATAAATAAAGGTTGTGAGTTCAAAGGTCAAGGTCACAGATGTAAACAAGTACTGAAATGATTATTTATCTCAGAAACTATAGACTTTTTGTATAGGCATGTATATTAGAATATTGTAAGTAATGGCCCAATGGTCATTTTGATATATGAATAAAGGTCATGAGTTCAAAGGTCAAGGTCACAGATGTAAACAAGTACTGAAATGATTATTTATCTCAAAAACTATAGACTTTTTGTATAGGCATGTATATTAGAATATTTTAGGTATTATCCTAACGATCATTTTGATATATGAATGAAGGTCATGGGTTCAAAGGTCAAGGTCACAGATGTGAATGAATACCTAAATGGTTAATTATTTTGAAAACTGTTAACTTTTTGTATATGCATGTATATTAGAATATTGTAGGTATTAGCCTTACAACCATTTTTACATATGAATGAAGGTAATGGGTTCAAAGGTCAAGGTCACAGATGTGAACAAGTTCTGAAATGATTATTTATCTCAAAAACTATAAACCTTTTGTATAGGCATGTATATTAGAATATTTAGGTATTATCCTAATGATCATTTTGATATATGAATGAAGGTCATTGGTTCAAAGGTCAAGGTCACAGATGCAAAAGAATACCTAAATAATACCTAGAATATTTAGGTATTATCCTAATGATCATTTTGATATATGAATGAAGGTCATGGGTTCAAAGGTCAAGGTCACAGATGCAAAAGAATACCTAAATGGTTAATTATCTTGAAAACTATTAACTTTTTGTATAGGCATGTATATTAGAATATTGTTGGTACTGGCACAGTGGTCATTTTGATATATGAATGAAGAGCATGGGTTTAAATGTCAAGATCACAGATACAAACAAGTACTGAGACTATTATTTATCTCAAAAAACTATAAACTTTTTGTATAGGGATGTATATAAGAATATTGGCCTAATTATCATTCTGATATTTGAATGAAGCTCATGGGTTCAAAGGTCACAGGTGAGCGTGAAGGCCCATGGGCCTCTTGTTATTTGATGCCGAGCAATAATCATAAGTCCATAATGCCAGCTCAGATGTACACGTGGAAATCTTTTGTACCCATAGGTACCTAATTGCTGGAAAAAGCTTCAGAATTGATGTCATCATATTTACAAAGGTTAAACACTCAAGACATTTTAATTCAATTCTTAATTAATATTTCTTCTGTTGTAAATGGATTGCGATCTCACTGGTCATAGTTGTAAAGAACCTTGTAAAGAAGGTCAAGTAGGAAACCTTATGATCTAAATATTAGATTTCTTTGGTAGAATAATAAATTGAAAATTGAATTTTAAATGAGGTTATTAAAAATCATATGATTTCAGAGAAGGTACTGAGAAGTGTCAATTACAAGTTTGGTAAAAGGCAGCTTAATTTTTACTGGCAGGTCATGGAAACAAAACCTAAAAAACAAAACCGAAAGATGAGATCAACCATTATTCTGCTAAGTGCAAACTTAAAATCTAATATAAGGCCACACCAAATTCATTTTTAGTTTGTTATATTTTTTGGAAAAAAATAGAGGAGAGTGAGTGATTAAAAATAATGTTTTATATTTTTGTTGTAAAGAAACCCTGTTTATCATCAGGTGCACAAAATTTGAACAAGGTGAGTGAGAGATAAAAATGCACAAAAAAGATAGTTATTGCATGAAAATTAAAAAAAGAAAAAATACAAATATATATCACAAAAACATAGAATATGCTGTTATAGCATGAGTACTAAAGCATCAAGGGTCCTACTATTTGCCCTAACAATAAACACTGGCATAGTTAACCTACATTGTTGTCCCCCACAGACTGCTGATGTTGAAAAATACTATACCATGAACACGAAAAATAACCAAACTTATTAATGCTATGCAAGATTTAACCAGAGTTTTGAACAGACAGAAAATGAATAAAAACAGAATTTAATTTTTTCTTAATTCAAATTTTTAAAGGCATGTGGGTCAGACAAACTACAAATTAATTTGGTATGGCCTAAATGGATTTCTATAAGAGACGCAATCAGTGCTAACAATTAAGTGCAAATATTTGTTTAATATTTTTTGTGTACATAAAAAATGTTTTGTGTGAAAATTGGGTGTTAAAAATATGTACTTGTATTAGGTATTCTTATGCAAACTCCTCAGTCGAATGACAAAAGGTTTTTTTAATTGGTTTTCATTTTATTTTGGATCATCCTATTTTGTCTCTGTTAGTTTTATTATAAATTAATGTTTGTCATTATAACACTTATTTCTATGGAAATTGTTATAAAAATTATTCAATAAATTGATTTTTTTAAATCAAAGAAAAGGAATGGTATGGTGCCCCTTTAGTACCACTGAATGTTATATTTTGAACTTGGGCACATGATTTTGAAATCAAACATACAATCTTTGAACACTGATCAGGCTACTTTGAAAATTGAGCATGCTTCTTTGAAATATTTTGAGCACAACCTACAATTTTTAAAAATAATGTACACAACTTACAACTTTCTTTTAAATACAATATATTGTACACATGGCTTACAAGTTTTGAAAATTGAGAGCATGTCTTTGAAATAGTGTCCACAACATTCAAATTTGTGAACTTAATTTTTTTTGAAAGCTTTGGCCGGATTTTAAAGTTTTGTGTTTTAGTTCAAGCATACACCAATCCTGCATGTTATAGACAGGTTTACATTGGAGACTGTGATGGCCGAGTGATTTACAGAGACGTGCAACAAGTATTTGGACACTTTGTAAAATCCTTCTTTGTTTAATATAAAATCACATATTTTAAAAAATTTCTCAAAAATTTATTTCTTTGTCAATTTCCATGAATTGTTCACTGTTAAATGTAAAATTTGTTGTAGTTTTTCTTAAGAATAATTAAAAAAAAAGGAAATGTTTTGTTTTAAATAGATAAACATTTCAAATTCAACGGGAAATTTCTAAAATTGAAATCTACTATTTAATCATGCTTCACATGGCTGTTAAAAATTTATAATGCTTTTCAGCTTATGTTTTCTTGACTGGACAGTATTTTGAAAATTATTGGAAGATACTGCAACTAATTTTACATTTAACGGTAAAAAAATTAATGGAAATTGACCAAGAAATAATTCTTTTAGAATTTTAAAAAAATATATGGTTTTATATATAAAATAAAGAAGGATTTTACAAAGTGTCCGAATATTTCTTACACATCTCTATACAACATTTGATTGCATACCACATCACCTCTTACCACTGTTTGAATCCTGCTCCAGCAGATCCTAGTGTAAAAAGTTTGTCATTTCACTTCACAGAACTGCCTACCTCAGTATAAGTGAAAGAGTCTTGATTGTGCAAAAAAAAAATGTTTTAAAACTGCACTCTGTCTCTGTTCCTTGATGGACATGTATACTGTCTCTGTGTCAGAAAACATTTATTATTCATTGCTTATTTTTTTTACTACAGGACATGGGAAGTTATTAATGAAAGATGGTAGTTATTATGAGGGACAGTTTTATGAAGGGGAGATAACTGGCAATGGCTTCCGGTTTTTTTCATCAGGACAGTGTAAATATACGGGTCAGTTCTTCAAAGGAGAACTTCATGGAAAAGGAAAAATGGTTTATAAAGATGGAACAATATATGAAGGAGATTGGTTAAACAACAGAAAACATGGTAATTATAATAAAGAGCTGTCTACTAAGAGACAAGTACCCCCTTGTCCCCAACAAAAAATTACTTTGTGACCTTGAGATCCTTTTGTGCCAATTGCATATTTTTAGAAGTATCATTTCCGCCACAAATTTAAATTTCTTGTGTTTTATTTCTGCCAGAATCTGTAGGTATTTTGCGCCAGTATACCTGTAAGGGTAATCCATATTATAAATATTAGTTGGTAAGTGTTTCAAACTAATTTTTATTTGGAGTGATTTTAAATTATGTGTGGATTTTATCTATATATGTCCCCAGCCCGGATAAAGGAGAAGGGAAGTCAAAATTATTGTTAATATCTCCATCGCACTCTCAATAAAGTGAGGCAGTTGGGTGACATATTGACACAAAAGGACTAAGGATTTTTAAAAAGTTAGTCGCCGAAATGATATACTGGCCCAAATGGGCTGTGGCAGAAAAGATGCTGAAATGGCGCAAACAGATTTCACCCAACTGTACTTTAAGGGTGAAAATACAGTGTACCTATGGATTTTAAAATGAAAACTATTTTAAACTTGACCTAAAAATTAAAATTATGAATATATAAGCTGATAATCTGATTATTTCTTCCTGTTTTGGGGTTTGTCTTGGATTACCCCAGTGAACAAAATAATCCTGATTATGTAATGTAAATTAAGAATAATAGGATTTATTTATATTTGATCCTCAAATCTTGTAAATTAAGTCAAAATCTAGGATGTGCTGACTTGTGCAAGTGATATGAAATGAACTTGATAATAAATTGTTGGCTTTTTTTTATTTTTTCGAAGCAAGAACCAATTTTCAAGTTTTTTCTTTTAAAATGACTAATTTTAACATTTGGGACAGGTTTCATAAGAATTCCTTAACTAAGGGTTTACTTAAACTAAAATCTACCAAAATTGAAATTTATATAATTTTATCAGTTTTAACATATTCAGGAATATAATAATTTCCTTTAAAGATTTGTTTCCTCATCTGTCATCTGTATAATGTATAAAGCTTATATTTTGCTGTAGTTTTATTTTCACTATATTCACCAGTGATATTGTGTGATTAAAATTACTACTGAATAAAGGTAGTTTCCCTAGGGAAAAATTACTAAAATTTCCCAATTCCAATTTCCAAAATCGCTCAAAACAACAGTGATGCACTGAAAACTTAAATCTAGTTGTCCTAATGCTCACAGAATATCAGATAGTACCACAATAAATTAGTGTCTTTGCAATGAAGATACTAGCTATTGCCAGCACACCATAATGCAATTTCCTGAATCTTAAAGGCAGAAGGTAGTTTTCAAAAAATGTAACAAAATCACTGTTCACTGTCCAGTTTATTCCTGCAAAAATAAAACGGCCACAAAAACACATGGGTATTACCAGCCCATTATTCTTACTAGAGTCGTTTTCCATTAATCAGATCAGACTGCGAAAATATGACACCACTAATATGCTAGCCATTGTGGAACCACGGAAATTGACACAGTGAAAATAAAGCAATATACTATATGTTTTGTGAAAACAGTTATTTTCAATTACTTTTTTTATCGATTACCCAAAAACTGACCACCATCATATGAGAGTTATAACCTGACTGAGATGTTAAACACTATTTCTAACAAACAAAGTAAACCTTAAATATCAAACCTCTTTATGATATGGGGCCTCAGTGGCCAAGTGGTCTAAAGCATTGGTTAACAGACTGCCTCTTAAATCCTACTCTGGCAGGTCCTTTGTAAAAACTGGGGCCATATTTTCTAAAAATTGAAACATGTGTAATTTTTTGCACTTAATTTGAAAGAGCAAGTTTTAAGTCAAAGAAAAAATATGAATGAGAAAGAGGTAGAACTGGATTTTTTTTTTCAAAACTCAACAAAGAGTTAGACTGAAAAGATGGGCCAGTCAGTTAATGGTCAGTTTGTTGATTTGAGAATTTTTTGGTACTTTCTAAAACTATGCAGTTTTCTTATCGAAGTGATCTGTGATTACATGTATATCATAAATATACAAAATATTGAAACTAAGAAAATTATTTTCTCTTATTTAAAGTGTTCTACTAAAATTTGAAAATTTATATACAGTCAAAACTGTCTATAAATGACACCCAAGGGAACCAGTAAAAGTGGCCTTTATTGGCAGGTGACCTTTATATACAGGTTCAAATGAAATAAATAAAGAACCATTGGGATACGATTTTACTGGCCTTTATAAGCAGGTGCCCCTTATATAGAGATGACCTTAAGGCAGGTTTGACTGTATATGATTTAACTGTGAAAGTACAGTCTACCTATGGACTTTAAAATGAAAATTGTATTAAACTTGACCTATTACATAAGCTGGTAATCCGATTATTTCTTCCTGTTTCGGGTTTGCCTTGGATTATACTAGTAAACAAAATAATTCTGATTATGTAATATATTTAAAAATATAATAGGACTAATTTTTGTTCATCCTAAAATCTGTAAATAAAGTCAAAATCTAGGATGTGCTGACTTATATAAGTTATATGATATAAAATTAACTTGTTTAAAAAATAGTGGTTTTCTGGCAGCAAGAACCAATTTTCAATTTTTATAAAAATGATTAATTTTAACATTTGGGACAAGTTTCATAAGAATTCCTTAACTAAGGGTTTCCTTAAACTAAAATCTAGCAAAATTGAAAATTATATAATTTGTTCAGTTTTAAAATGTTCAGGAATATAAGAATTTCCGTTGAAGATTATTTTGTCCAATTGTCATCTGTATGTGTTTCGTGAAAACAGTTATTTCAAGTACTTGTCTTCTCCATTGCCCCAAAACCACCTGACCACCATCATATAAGAGTTATAATCTTGACTGGGGTATACAAAACACTATTTTAACCAACAAAGTAAACCATTAGTGTCAAACTTCTTTATTACATGTAATATGTGGCCTCAGTGGCCAAGTGGATGAAAGCATTGGTCACAGACCACAGTGCCTCTCAACACCTAAGTTTGAATCCTACTCTGGCAGGTCCATGAAAGAAACTGGGGCCATATTTTCTAAAAATTGAAATATGTATAATTTTTTTGCAATTTATTTGAAAGACAAATTTTTAAGTCAAAGCAAAAATATGAATGAGAAAGAGGTAGAATTGGATTTTTTCAAAACTCAGCTAAAAGTAGACTGAGAAGATGGGCCAGAGTTAATGGCCCACAGGCAATATTTTTATTGGCCAAAAACTATAATTTGGGGTCAATGGCACCAAGGTCACTACAATGCTCTCTGTTTGACCACAGCTAAACAAATGCAGGCCAACATATTTACGCATAAAACTGTTGAATGAAAATTTTTCTAATATTTGGTGATCAATTAACAATTTTAAATGCTATTTTTTTCAGGTTTTGGAGTAATGACAACACTGCGCAATGATTACTATGAGGGTAGCTACATTGCCAATCGTCGTCATGGAGATGGTAAAATGAATTATTCGTAAGTAGTCAATTTTGATATAATTTTATTTGTCAGTTTGGGGTTTTAAATGTTAGTTCATTCTCTTTGTTGTTTTGACTTGTTCAAAAATAAAATTGTACCTGTTTTTTGTCCTCCAAACTAATTTTCAGTGTTCTGTTTTGCTCCCACTAGAATGTGTTTCCCCCACAATTTTATCTTGACAATTTGGCACTTGATTTTTCTTTTATCCTCTGATTCTGATAACCAGTTTGAAGAATTTTCTATTTCCTGGATTTTCCAGCTGTGTGTATGCAATAATGAACAGACCAATAATTCACTGGCAATTTGCAATTCAAAAAATTGATTTTGGATCTTTTTTCACTTTTACTTTAAGTGTTATTTCACATTTTTTAAATATTTTGTTTTTTATATCATTACCACCATAGTTTTTCTGATTTTATACAAATTATACCTGTCTACTTATGTATGTTTTAAGGAACATATACTTTCATTACTCATTCATAAAATGGTTAAAAAGACATTAATTGGGGTGGGGAGGGGAGAAAAATGTTGGCCAAATGGTCTAAAGCACATGCTGTCAGATCACTGCATTACAAGCAATGATTGAATTCAAAGAATTTATGTCAAGTGAATGTAGTTGAATTTAAAAAAATGAAAATGTGTAACCTGTGTAGTTTATTAGTAGTGCTTTCTGCATCAGTTTACTATTTACATATTTAGTCCTCTGGATTTCCTCAATTTAAAGTTTCACTTTTCATATACACAACAGCTTAATAGAATCGAACCTGCATTAACCAATAGAAATATGTATATTCTATCCAATAGAAATGTGTTATACATGTATAAATTTTCTTCTATCCAATAGAAATGTTTAATTTATAAATCTTTTATCCAATAGAAACATAATATATTTTTCCTTTATCCAATAGCAATGTTGTGTGTGTTATCCAATAGAATTGACTGTTACTGTATAGTTATATGTCTGGTTTTAACCAATCATATTACATGTTGTTATTTATTAACCAATCAATGTTTGTAGATTTATGAGGTACGATAATTGCAGGTATATCATTCTATGTTTTTGCTCTGTTTGTTGTTTCTGTATGACTTTTTGTTCAGAAAACAAAACCAAGTGTTGTAGCATGGTTACCATGGCAATTCAGTTTATTTTAGACAAATAATTTCTTAGCACATTTAAAATTTTAAGTTCAAATTTTTTTTAGTATTTTTATGTTAAAAACTTTGAATTTCAGTAAAGGTTTTTTATTTAATCTTATCAAGATGATTTTGTATTTATTTTTAGAGTTTTTTTCAAGCATGCAATAGTGGACCCTTAGTACTAAAATTGACTTTAGATTTATTTGTTTCAACTTTTTATAATACTTTATTCAAATAATTCTGTACTTAGGATCTGAGGACTAAAAAGACTTAAAATTAAGAAATTTTGTGTGTTATCGCAAAAATCAAAAAATTGACATTAAGAAATTTCATGTGACAATTTGTAAAAATTTCAAAATGGAAATTTAGAAATTTTGTCTGACATTGTGAAAAATCCAAAAATTTATCCTGGTTTTGAATTCTGAACTTGAGTTTTATTTGTCTCTATACTACTTGTATGTGCTACATACTAATTCAAACCAATGATGGCTTCCTTCTGATAACCATGACAACTACCTCAACAAAAAACCTATTTAAGATTACCTACTTTACTAACAAAATCTTTAAGATATATAATGATTTTGTAGAATAGAATTTCACTTTTCAGTTTTTTTAAATTTATTTCAGACATTCATTGGCTTATGGACACTGTTACTTAAATTTTTTTTTAAATTACATTATTTTAGTTTCATAATCTTGTAATGTAACTTCCATTGGTCCCATTTATAATGTACATTAGTCAAACAATGTCCTTTTTACAGCTATTTTGAACACATGTAAACTTTTTGAGGGGTCTTTTTAAAAAAAAAAAAAAAATTTCCATCCTTAATTTTGCTTTATCTTATTTTTTTGCCTGGGATTTTGCCATATTTTTGCCTGAAATTTGCTAGACAGATTTTGTATTTTTTCACCTCACCATATAAAACCAATAAAACAACTGTATTCCAATAGATTTTACAGGAAACATAACTAAGGTACCCCTTTATATAAAATTAGACAATTTTACCTTCAGAACCTTTTACAGCAGGTCAGTCTTTTGTCGGTACCCTTTTGTCATATGACACTCTCATTACATTATATGATTGTTGCAGGAAAATAAGTTGTTATTTTCCATGACACATGTAGGAGCTTCAGTGGCTGAATGCTCTTTAAGTGCAAGTTTGTGGATCACATGGTTGTCTTTTATGGCCTAAGTCTTAAATTATCTTAATGTTTCTTAAAGTTGACCATTCCTGTTTGAAATATGTACATTGCAAAGACTTGTAAATGTACATCAATTCAAGGCTATGTCCCCTCACATATATAGCAATTTTTACAGACACACTCAACACAAAATTGTACATTAGTGTGTGCAAGTTTTTCTGGTCTTTTTTGTAATAGAGCACATTGATAGCTCCTGTAAGAGTGCTAGCACACTGGCTCACTGGCTCACTTTGTCACAGATTAACATCGCAAAAGGTCAAAAGGTTAATCAGACTTTGTCACATGATACTGACAAGAGGGTTGAATGAAAATGGCTGATTGCATGCTTACAGGTCACATTGTCCCTCATCACCTAGGTTCGAATCCCACTCGGGCAGATCCTAGTGTGAGAAAGTTTGTTGGTTTGCTTGCTGAAGGATAACACTCGAGTTTCCTCTACCAATCCCAGAATGAATTGTTTCAATTTACATGAAAGAATCTTGACTGGGGCAATAGTAGGCAAAACCATTATTCAAGGTGATACTGACAGTGAGCCAGCAAGCAAAGAAGCATAACAAGAAATATCACAGTGCTCAAACATAAGGTCAACCTAGTTGACTCACAACTGCAAAAGCCCTTGTATTTAAATATAGACTTACACCAAATGCAACCAAATGTTTTGTACAGCTAGGTAGTTTGTTGAATTAGTGACCAGATTACTATAATGTTTGTCTGAGTGTTATAGAGCTAGCATATTTTAGTTTGTTTCTCCAAGGTTCCTTTTGGAATTTTTGGTTTTCATTTCAAACCAAAAATGAATGCCACATCCTTGGGCCAGCTTGAAATACAATAATATTTATTATACATTTCTTATATATATACATATATATATTTATTTATTTCTGATATATTTATTGCATATTTTAAATGTTGACCAGATTTGAGATTTTTGATGTAATGAAGTTCAGAATACATTGTTATTCTAGTATTCTAGATATGATGATTTTTATGTACATTTATGCACATGGGTTAAGAGGTGCATTGAGAATTTAAAGTTTAGTTTTATTGTACCTGTTTATGATTTTTAAATAATTTTCATCTTTGTTGTTATTTTCCAATATCTGAAGGTGCTTTTTAAATTTTTTTTTTATTTATTTTTTTTAATTTAACATTCAACTTTAACATTGTAAATGACATAATAAAGTTAATAAACAAAAATATTTTCGCATTTGATTCCATGTCCTCGGGATTCTGTCTTACTAGACAATATTAATCCGTTAACCGGCTTGAAGGGGCTTGAGTGGCCAATGGGTCGAAAGCACTTGCTGACAGATGACAGTGACACTGTCTAGGTTTTAATTTGGGCAGATCCTGTATGACAAAGTTTGTGAGTTCACTTGCAGAAGGTTGGTGGTTTTTAACAGATACACCACTTTCATCAAGTACTTGAATGTTTGAGAAAACTGGAGTACCCAGAGAAAAACCACCAACCTTTTACAAGTTAACTGACAAATTTTTCCCACTAAGATCTCCTTAAGTTGAATATGATTCTATGGCTTGAGAGATGCTGCTTTTTTGCCACTGAGGGTCTCTGCCAGAATTTCACATTGAGGCTACATACATATAAATATTTTTAAAGACCAAAGTCTAAGTATAAACCTTTCATCAAAGATAACAAGAAAATCCTAATTATAGGTTTAACCCACACAAGTTCATCATTAATTTATCAGCATAATTAACTGTGCCACTTGTCTAAATCTTGATAAAAAAATTTAAACAAAAATTAATTTTAAATTTAAACGCCATGATAAATTTATCACGTTTTACAGCCAAATTAATATAATGGTATATAAAACTTGTATCATCAAAGAATCTGCTTTTAATTAATTTATCAAATTATTTTTTATATTAAGTTATCAAATTGTTTTGGAATTTATTTATCAATTAATTGTTATATTTTACATTTTTTGGCTTGTTTAAAGGACCAAGGTAATGATTTATTGATTTGAATTAGGATTAATGATATGTGATGATATCATTTAATTATTAAATTGATATTGTTATCACTGACCAACTTGGAGAACTAAAATGCCTCATGCTTGTTTTTTAATTATTATTATTGTTGCAATGGCATCTTCATTGATATGCATGCCAAGTACCTACTGCATGTGTTTTGAAGACATTTTTGAAACATTTTCAGTGTAAATTTTTAAATATCAAACCAGAATGGCACCCAAACAAAGTACCTCTTGAAAGAATGGAGCTTAAGTAAAATATAGTTTCACTTATATCAAGGCTTTCAGTTTGGATGGTAGAAAAAACCGAAGTGCCTGAGGAAAATTGCTGATTTTTTTGCAGATGAACTGACAAAGTTTTTCATGCCAGAGTCTGCACAGATTGGGATTCAAACCTAGGCAGTGAGAGTTATTTAGATCTTGGTATTTCAGTAGCCAAGTGGTATAAGGGGCCTGCTAACCACACCACCTAGGTTTGAATTTGACTCTGCAGGGTAGATTCCTAGCATGAGAATGTTTGTCAGTTTGCTTGCTGATGATCATTGTTTTCTCTAGGCACTCCAGTTTTCTCCTGACTCAATTTTTAAGTATTACACATGAGGTCTTGATTTTTATTACCTTTACCATAAAAAGCCTTAAAGTTTTTGGTTTTTTTTAATGAAGAAGTAAAACTATGTTTTAAAGACTGAATAAGCTCACATCCCTCTCATTTTTATCATATTTATGTTAAGTGTTTGACAACTCTGACTTGAGTTAGGACATAAGTTTTGGGGTATGAAACATGTTCATTCTGAATCCTACCATATAACCTTTGTATTTAGAAGTTTGATGAAATCACTGAAATTATACACTTAATATATAGTAGTAATAACATAGAAATTTTACAAGCATGGAATGTTTGCATGTTTTTGTGCATGTACATCACTAAATATACACAATATGTACATACATATTCACATTTTCACAAACTTTCTCATCATAACAATAGAATGTACCTGATTATCTACAAGTAAAGTCATATTAAGATTCTACCAAAAATTATGTCATATTCTATTGTTGTACTTTATTCATTGAGTTCAACCTTGGAACAGACCACTGTGGTAGCTCAGTTGGTAGAGTGCTCGCTCCGTAAGTGAGAGGTCGTAGTTCGAACCCCAACTGGGTGTGACCCAAGACTTGAAACTGGGTAGTGACTGTTCTTTCACCAAGCACTCGGCATTACGAAATGAAAGTCACAATTCTTTTGGATGGGAACTTAAAATAAACGAGGTCCCATGTCATGGTGGGCTTGGCATGCTAAAGAACCCTGCTGTATAATGCCATTAGTGCAATACACAGGCAAACTTTCTGCACCTTCACCTATAGCTGGCAACATCTCAATAAAAGTGAAATATTCTTAACTGGGACGTTAAACACAATTACTCAACTCAACTCAACTCACTTCTGTGACATATGGAGCTAGAAGGTAGACACTGTTTTGGAGCTGCATGAGCTTGCAGTTATCTGTCATACTAAATACTCAATTTTTCAATATAATAGTGGAAACATATGGCCAAGTGTATGCACAGACCCATGATTCAAGGGTCATGAGATCTAGCCAGCCCCAGCCAGGCTGCATGGTATGTCTTTGAACAAAGCAATTAATTTCACATTGCTCCAGTTCTCTCAGCTGTCAAATGAATTGGTACCTGCGGATATGATGGTAGTTAGCCTTGGAATGGACTGATGTCCTATCCACTGGGTTGATGAGCCTATTTAAGCATTGTACTGTTGAGATAAGGAAATTGTGGCCCTATAACTGCCGTAGCTATTCCGGGCAAACTGAATAACCAGGGGGTAGCGTGTTATGATTAGTTACGTGTTATGTCATATGTCATTCACACGCTGGACGGCAATTATGGTCTGACAATGCAATTATGTTTTATCACAGAGAGAATGGAAAAACACAGAGTGAATATAAATAATACCTCTGGACAGACTTTTACTTTTGAATTGTTCCAATATTACCCCTGAGGTTTGACCATCTTTATGATAGATATATGTAGATTTGAGGATGATTTTGGATTAGTTTTGACATTTTCATGAAACCATTGAATACTTTAAATTAAAATCAATATGTATTTTGTTGTCTTCCTTCAAATTAACTTTAAAATTTGTTAAAATTCAATTTTTTTCTTGTTTTTAACAACAATTTTTCTAGATTTTAGACTCTTTTTATTTACTTTTCATTTGTTCTACCTGCTTGGGAAAAGGAAGCTACTTCGTATGAATTCTTGACTATTGGCCTCACTTAATATTACTCTCTAAGGTATACTAAAAGATAAAGAAATTAAATATTTAAATATCACTAATAATGTGCATTTATTTTTAAATATTATGTTGATTTTGAAAATAGATTGCCTTAAATTGATGTTTATGTAATTAAGTAGATAGTGTCTGGTTTCTTTCCTGACTATTAAGTGTTAATTAATGCATTAATTCCTGTCTGTATGACCACATATTTTTTTTTACATAATTTTATTCTATTTTTAAAAAAATGTTTATTTTATTTTCTTTATTGATTTTATGTTTTAATTTCTGTTTACCAAAATAATACACATTACATGCAAGTGTTAAATTACAACAGGCAAAAGTCATATCAAAATGTAAAATCAACAGGTAAATACATTTCAAAATTTAAAATTCGCAGGTAATACATTTCAAAATTTAAAATTCACATGTAATACATTTCAAAATTTAAAATTCACAGGTAACACATATCAAAATTTAAATCTAAATGTTTATTTTTACCTGAAAAATCACTTAACAGATGTATGTAATATATACACTTCAGTATAAACACTTAAAATCAATAGTTTCATGTTAGAATTCAATATTTTACTTGTTAAAATTAATATTTTGATTTCTGATAAGATGTTTAACATTTACTTCTCACATTTTATAAGTAAAAACAAAATACACCTAATAAATTACGTCAAGTTTAACCTGGCCGTTTGACCTTTAATTTGAATATTAAAACCTATCTATTGTGAAATTATGGGAATATGTAAAGCTGATATATAAGGATAGATGATAGTAATACTGAGTACCAGGTATCTATGGTAATGAAACATGCTGTTTTACCTAAATCACACAGTCTAATCTAATATTGAAATTAAAGGTCAAACGGCCAGGTCAAACTTGTCGTACTATACCCTTTATTTGTTTTGATTTTGGAATATTTGTGTAGTAAATTGAGTTCTACTTGAACTTCATTCTAAGTCATGAAAAAGTCAGGTTAAAGATGAAAATGTTTATAGAATTTTTAAAATACGACATAGAAATCTATCTTAAAGTCAAAATGTTTATTGATATCCGTATAAGAAATGCTTAGTTTTAACATTGGTATCCAGGATAAATATTGTAAGGTAATTGAAGCAATTGAGCTTTAACTGAACAAGTTCCTAAGATTTTATCTCTAGAGAACATGTAGAAAGTACTGTTTGATCAATATTTTATGCAACATACATACAATAGTACCGTATTACCTCTCTTATTGCCACAGTAAAGCTTGTGATAATGTCCTTAGTAACTTTTTCACTGTACTGTAAAACCTTGTTATGATGTCCTTTTGTAACTTTGCCACCTTTCCTTTTGCCACAGTACAGCAAAACCTTGTTATAATTACCCTTTGTGACTTCTTTTATAGCCGCAGTACGGTAATGCCTATCTGTAACTTTACCACCTAACTTATCAGTACAGAAAACCCTGTTATAATGTCTCTTGGCAACTTTTTCACAGTACAGTAAAACCTTGTTATAATGTCCCTCGGTAGCTTTCCCACCTCTTATTTTCATGGTACAGTAAAGCAGCATTATAATGCCTCTCGGTAAGCTTGCTATCACTAATATCACCACAGAATTATGAAGCTCATTGAATAATATATACTGGTAAATAGCAATGAGTCTTTTTGCTAAAGAATAGGTCTGACATTTTCTTTAAAAGTTCTTTCAGCACATATTTTAACATGGTCATCATAGTTTTTCAAAATTTTGCATTGAAGCTGCTGCTTGCAGCCAATACAATAAAAAAATTAAGACAGTATTGCAGTCTCTGATAAAAGATATAAAATTATGCTAAACCGATCAGACAATCATACAAAAATAAATCTAATCACCAAAATATATGTTAAGTTTACTCCTTAGCATCATAGTAGTTGGCCACAGGAGTTTTGGCATATCCACACTCTATTGTAAGACAGTATTACATTGACATAATGCACAATAAAACCCGCAAATGGTAAAATATGTTTTGGGTATATAATGCACCGATATGTGGAGCTGTTGTTTAAAGTTGATAAGAAGTACCTGATTTTGTTAAACAGAATATTGAACATCTGTTCCAAATATTACAGTTTAATTGTTGCATGCAGCCATATTAAAAAGTTTTGTATTACAATTAGAAACCTGCAAGTGGTTGCACACTTGCCATGAATTTATAATGCACCACTATGTAGACCTCTTGTTTGAAGTTTATAAGAAGTACTTATTTTTGTTAACAAAATATTATATCATCATTTCTGTTAATTCTTGTAGTAATGGTGATCGTTATGCTGGACAATGGCTTAGTGATAAACGTCATGGTAACGGTGAACTACGATGTGCTGATGGATCAGTATATACTGTAAGATAATTTTCAATAGATATAGACACAACCTCTCTCTCTATCTCTCTCTCTCTCTGTCTTTGATATGCAGGGTTTCATATCTCTCTCTCTCTCTCTCTCTCTCTCTCTCTCTCATTTTTTTGAAATTTTATTTCACATACATTAAAAAGCAAGCTATAGGTTAGATTTGAAATATGTTGTGAGAGAAGGTCACTTTTTTAACGGTAAGTTTTCACTGGATTCTTCAAATTTTGCCTTGATGGGTAAGTGGTCTTAAGTGCTGACTTTTGGATCACAGAAAGTCTCACCATCTGAATTCCACTTAGGATAGACCCTAGTGTGAGGAAATTAGTCATTTTGCTCATCAAAGGTTGGTGGGTTTTTTGGGCACTTTGGTTTCCTCCACCATCCCAGAACTTACTGCATAGATATAAGTGAAAGAATTTAAAACTACATTACTCCACTCTACTCACATTTTGCTCCACAGCAAGACTCACATGAAAAAAGACCCATTGATTTATATAAATACTTATACTTAAAAATACTTATTAATTAAAATTTAAACAGGGCATATTTGATGATGATTTATTCCATGGACAAGGAGTGATGATCCATGGATCAGGATTTATTTATGATGGTCAATGGATCAGAGGATTCCCATTTAAGATAGCTACAAAGTTAGTTTTTGTTGTTGAAAAAACACCAATGATTGCGAGACAGGGAAGACCTTTTGAAATCAGAATTGAATGTAGAACAGAAGATGATGAGCTTGTCTCAGGTAATTATCATTAGCAAAGTATCCATTCTTAGTAACCAAAACTACCCTTGCTGGCCTATGTCTAAGGGGCCTCTGACGCTGAGTGGTCTAAAATGTGCAATAACAGATCACAGCACCTCTTATCACCTAGGTTACAATCCCATTCTGGACATATCCTAGTGTAAGAAAAATTGTCATTTTGCTTGCTGATTGTTGGTGGTTTTCTCTGGGAAAACTGGTTTCCTTAAACATCCCAGAACTGATACACCTCAATATAAGTAAAAGAATCTTGACTTGGACATAAAACATCACTACTCCACTCCACACTTCTCTAGGAAAAAGAATTCAAATAGAAATTTATATTGACATGCAATTTTGTAAAATACTTGATGACTGTCACTATGCATATCAGATTAAGTAAAGTGGTTAGCCATGGCTAGGCTAGAAAATTAAAATCCTTGGCTTTTTCCTGGCAAAGTAATAAACCTTATTAAAAATTCTGACTGACAACAAAACTCATCTCTAGATTGGTGAATGTGTCAATCCACAGTGTCACTAACCACCGAGGTTTGAATCCCACATGAGACAAATCCTAGTATGAGGAAGTTTGTCACTTCTCTTGCAAAATGTTGGTACTTTCTCCTGGCACCTCATTTACTCTATCACTCATGAACTGACCACCTCCGTATAAGAAAGAATCTTGAGTGAGTTGTAAAATGCCATTACCTACTCCACTCTTGACAAAATGTTATTTACTTGCATCAAATATATGGGAAAGTATCAGTGATATCTATTTTATCCCCACCTATATATTTTGAATATTAAATTTGAACCTCTGCCCTTTTATCTGTCTGTCTTTCTGTCTGTCCAGACACTTCTTTTGTGGATTAATTCTCTGAAACTATGAATTTACAAAACTTGGTGCAAAGCATAAAAAATGATTGGGATGTGCATCAGTGATGTGCATACACTAACACAAGTTGGTTTCTGATTTTCTTGGGAGTTGTGGTCCTTTGAAGATAAATACAAATCACAAAAAAGTACATAGTTGTTGAAGGTCCTAATTCACTGAATTTGCTTGTTTCAGATCAGGGGAGAGAAATCTCATTGCAAGCAGGATTTAAACATTTCCCTCCAAAAGATGGATCCGCTTTATTTGATATGATTGAAGATGTTGAAGATAAACCAATCAAAACACCATTGTAAGTTATATTGATAAGGGAAATAACTCTTGTTGTTTTCATGGTTGTTTGCATGCTTTAAAAATCACATTCTATATAGATGTGTTTCACAATTAAGGTACATTATGCCAAGGAAAATCAAAGCACTTATGACACCCATGCACATTGGCTTGTTGTTTTATAGAAATTTTGATTAATTATGTGACCAGCACCAATTTGGGAATTCTGGGTAAATGGTTAGTAACAATGTAAAATGATGCTTAAAACACTTTGTCACCTTTAGTTCTAAATTGCTACAAATTGTCCCACATCAAATTGTTTCCGTATTTATTATCTGAATATTGTAAAGCTGTAATTAACAAAACCTTATCTGTCAAACAAAACTTAGGCAACGCCTTGAATTTTATTGAAAGAGATAGCTACCTCTGTAGAGTTTGAAAAAGACCACTGAGGTGTCTACAAATTTCTGTAGAATCATTAATATTCATTTGGTCAAAATTTCATAGTTTTCTAATTGTAACAATTGTTGGGAGAAAATTTTGTGGAATGGTTATTTATGAAAATATGGGGGGGGGGGGGGGGGGGGCTTCGTGGTAAGTAAACTAGTAAACTTTTTATTACCATTGAATTTTGTGGTAATTACCAACCTACACAAATAGCGGAATTTAATTTAAATTTACATATGGTCTGGTTTTAATTTGCATGGGGTAAGTTTTCACGATATGTGTAATTTCACTTTATTTCAACTTATATTTACCCATGATTGAATTTACCATGTAATATATAATAACTGGATTGTAATTTAGCATGTAAAAACATTTCCACACAGTTATATTCATAATTTTAGCATGAAAATACATTTACACACTATTGTATTTGAGCATGTAAATATACTTATACATTTTTTTTTACTTGGTTATATAGGCAATCAACATTGGCCTGTCTGCCACTTTTTAAACTTGAATTGAATATTTATTATGGACCAGTATATTCATGTATTATATACATGTATAAGGAAATAAAAGTGTTCATTTTTTCTAAGAAACACTAATTTCAAAAATCAATTATTGTGTATGTATTACCTGGGAATCCCAACACATTTTCCTAACGAAAGGTCAAGCAGACAGGGCAATGTTGTTTGTCCACATTGTAGCATGTAAATATATTACACATGATTGTATTTTCCACTGCATGTATGTTGTATTAGCTTTTGATATCTATAACACACTACTTCTTCAGGAAGAAATATTTTGAGTCACTTAAAATCAGGTAAGCCAATCTGTAGCATGTTTACATATGTAATGCTTATATGTGTACATGTACTGGTTGTAACATAATCGGCCATAGATTAATCTTGTTGTTTTCAAGAATATGAATCTATTTGTGTCTGTAATGTAGCCATACAGGGTAATTTGCTGAACAAGTTAATCACTTATTTACATGATAACATTTATTATTATCTATAACACTATGACATACAATTGCTCAAGCACTAGATTATGGATCATAGCATCTCTCACCGCCTACGTTCAAATCCCTTGCAGGACAGATCCTAGTATGTTTGTTAGTTCGTTTGCCAAAGGTCTATGGTTTTCTATAGGTCCTTTAGATTTCTCCAACATTCCTGAACTGACTGGCTCCATTTAAGTTAAACAAATTTTACAGGATATGAAGTATAAGAAAATCATTACTCAACTCAATATTGAATTGATAGAAAAGACTAGTATCACAGTCCCCATTATTTTAACCAAAATTGTTCACTATTGCAACAAATCAAGGACCGCAATTCTGCAAATATCAGGCAAAGACTTTTCAGTATTAGTAGAGTACACACGGACTTAATATGATGAATATATATTTATATATACATTGTATATCCAATGTAGTGGTCTGGGTAGCTCAGAAGGAGAAGGTCCCAGTCCAACCCAGTATGATGCATTGATTTCAAATACTTTCCAGTCCAAGTATTTTTAGGGGATAGATAAAGCTTATGGATAACAAATCCTCTCATCATCTGCCGTAGGTTTAAATCCACTCAAACAGATCTTAAAGTGAGAAATTTGTCATTTGGTTTATTGTTTTCTCTAGATATGAGTGAAATACCGGACTCTTGACTGGGACATAACACGTCTTAATAATACTCCACTCCACACTATAGCATTATAGGTCCTCCTGTAAAAAATTAAGTTTTTATATGACAATCAGCTTTTTGTCAGTACAACTGTGTTATATATGTTTTATTATTAACCAATTTACCAATATATATATTTAAAACTGTTTACTGTGCAGCATTATATGTATGGTGTGTGGGTTTTGTTTTATTACAATGAGTAATCAGGAGTTATAGACTTGCTTTACTTAAAATTGTGGTGAAGGTTTTTTTATTTTTATTTGTTTTTTTAATTAATTTTACGGTAAATTATTGTTGCTTTGAAAATTTACATGTACATGTCAACATTTTCATTATTTTATTACAGTTGAAGCTTGACCATCACAATTAATTCATAGTATTATTATAGGTCAAAAGTTATGTTGTTGTTTAACATTGCAGCGAAACCTCATTAAAATGACACTTATGACTCTATATCACCTCATTTATTGCCTCAGTAATTTGAAGCTTGAAAGTCCCATGTTTTTCATTCATAAGCCATCCTCAATTATCACCAACACTCATTTGACTAAACAAATGATGGCAATAAATCAAGGTTTTACTGTATTTGAATAAATTCTGTCCTGATTTTAATTCTGAAGAAAATAATCACATCAGGTGAAACTGGGGGTATATTCGACAAAAAAGAAGGAAAATAAGTGCATAACAGGGCTAAGGCTACTAAATTTAGTTTGTTGATAATTACAAAGAATTGTTTTTGTCTTGCTTTGGTGAGGTTAAGTATAACACACATATTGTCATTGCATTTTGCAATGAATTCACATAAATAGCAATTATTTTTAATTGATAAGATAAAGAAGACACTTTCAATACTAAGAAACAGAATAAAAAAATTGTATAGCTAAGCAGTTAAGGTCATGAACTCAGATTAATTAAAGGACCATGGGTTAGAAGCCCAGCTTGGCTTACTAGTATGTCTTTGAATAAGAGATTTAAAATCACACTACTCTTGTCCATCTGGATGATAATTTAATAATGTGTACCAGTAGCAATGCAGGAGCTCTGTCAGCAGTGTGTTTGCTCCCTGTGTGGGAGGTTTGAATTTGAATCCTGGCTGGTTCTGACCAAGAGTTTAAAAAAGGTAGTGATTGTTCTGTCCTAAAGCACTTGGCATTTAGAAATTAAAGCCACAGGAGCAACTTTAAAAACTGATTCTTCTTGTCACAGTAGGTGTGAAGTGCTGAGGAATCCTCCTTGCACATTGCCCTGAGTGCACTGCAAAGGTAAAAATTTTTCCAATTCACCCCTAGCTGGTGATATGTCAATACATGATTATGTGAATACTCTTGACTGGGACATAAAACATAAAACCTAATGCAGCATTAAACAATAATTCACATATTTCACTCACTCTTTACCTTATTAATTTCAGTGACTATGATGTTGTACCGTATCCATTAACTGACTTGATGAAAGAAAATGAAGATCTACAGCAAGCGGAAGAAGACGAGAGAGAAGATGAAATGACGTTATCTAAATCACAGTCACAACTAACACTTAATAATGGTTTGTATACTTCTGTTTTAGAGTAGATATAAGTGGCACTGTATAATGGGAACATGTTGCTAGATAAAAGCTATTTACACATATGTACACATATGTATTTAGAAATATGCTGTAACACATATATGCACACATGCAAACACAAGAAAGCTGTACAATGGGAAAATAAGTAAATTTGCACTGCTAGTTACAAAACACATACATGTATATACATACACATATATATATATATAAAAATATGCATGTGTGCTAATGTTCATGCATGGGCATCAATTTTCATGCATGGGTATCAGTTTTCATGCATGGTAACCAGTTTCCATGCATGGATATCAGTTTTCATGCATGGGCATCAGTTTTCATGCATGGGTATCAATTTTCATGCATGGGAACCAATGTTTATATATCTGTACCAGTATTTATGCATGGGTACCAATATTTATGTATGGGTAGCAGTATTTATTCATGAGTACCAATATTCATGCATGGGTACCAATATTCATGCATGGAGACCAGTGTTCATGGGTACTAGTGCTTAAATGCATTGGCACTATAATGTTTATGCATAGGTTCCATGTTCAGAAATCAAAGGTAGCATAAGAATAATGTAGAATAAACACTGAATTCTTTATGAACAAGAAAAACTGTGAGCCACAAGCTCACAAAAAATACCCCCTGCTACCCCCACAGAAAAAAATCCATCGGATCAAATTTTTAAATAGGAGGTGCACATTTACATTATATCACAAAGATTGTGTGAAAGTTTCATGAAAATCCATTGAAGGGTTTAGGAGGAGTTGCAGATAAGAGATAGGTACCCTAAGGTGTAACGGAAGGATGGACACTCCTATCACTATATACCCCTTACTTTTTAAGCCGGGGGTATAAAAATACATGATTACACAATTACACTCGGAGCATAGGGTTGCTGCAGTCTTAAAACATCACAAAAATTGGAGCACTTTGCCAGTACATTTAACACTAGTTACAATCAGATGCATGGCTTTTTACACTGTAAATATTAATGTTGCAAGCAAACTCTACATACACTATATGTGGCACATCAAGTGAAAACCATACTTATTTCTTTCAGTCAAAATTGTGGATGTTCTTTCCATGAATGGAAAAACCTTATGCCATAGTTTAATGTTTAATTTCACATGAAAAAATTCACCTGAATTTTATTTGAATCGAGGTTCTACATGAAAGTATATGAAAAAAATTGGGTGAAATTCATATGAACATCACTAGAAATTCATATAAAAAAAGATTCATGTTAAATTCACATGAACAAAATTTACCTGTGATTATGAATGGCCCATAAGTACAGTCAAACCTGTTTATTAAGGCCACCAAAGGGTACAAGTAAAAGTGGCCTTTATAGGCAGGTGGTCCTGATATACAGGTACAAATAATATAAATAAAGAACAGTTGGGATACAATTCTACAGGCCTTTATAAGCAGTTGGCCCTTATATAGAGGTGGCCTTTAAGGCAGGTTGGACTGTATGGTTTTCACCTGATTTGTCACATAGAAGTATAGTACATATAGAGAACACAGCTATATAAGCATTATATCATTTAAGGCTTATAGTATATTATTTGGTGGGCCGGTTTATTGTAGAACAAACAGAAATAGAAGACGGCGACCAGGCTAACTCCGAAGATAAAGAAAGTGAGGACAAAGATAACGACAAAGGTGACGACATAAGTGATATAGGGTCTCGCAGGTTTTCAATCATTCATGCCACTTCCTCCATGTCATTTGGTTAGTGTTGATTAAATTATTGTTAGAATGTGCAGTGCAAATGTGTCACATTCACTTATGTCACATGTCATATGTCACAGTTGAAGTGGTGAGTTCACAGAAATTTGTTTTCAGGACCACGAATCACAGGTTAATTGGTTATAGAAGATTGGTCTTTATTTGATAGACCATTAGAATTCATGCTAGAAGGAGCCATTATACCCTTATTTTGCCAAATGGTCCTATTGTGGACCTTAGTGGGCCATATTTAACATTGCATGAATCCAAAAATATTGATGTTTTGTCCTTTTAGATGGAAGTTTTTGAAAAATCCATTTTTGAAAAATCCTAGATTGAACATTGGAACATATTTGAAGCATAAGTTGGCAGTCCGGCTTGAATACAAGTCCGATTCATGCAAAGTATTAATCAGAGGCATATTTTAGGTTTTGAAATAATTAAAATTTAGATTTTAAGTTCTGTAAATAAGCTTTCATTAACAAATATGAAAAACAAGCATTATAGAATGAGGTACATACACTAAGTCAAATTAAATCGGTTTTAAAGCCTTTCTCATAACACAATGTGGATTTTCAAGTAACCTCCTGCATTTTTGAATGATGAATTGTTTAATGAAATTGAAGAATGTTTAGATAAAATATTTCTTTAAATTCTCACATTGTACACTGAATGTGGAGTAAAATTGTATTGTGCCATATCACCATTTGTGTATTACATGTTCACAATATGTGCGTTACATTTTTGTCTGGGTGTATTGTATGTCCACGGTTTGGGTATAACATCTTCACAATTGTTAAATACATGTTCACAGATTTTCTTGATTTTATAAGTTTTCAGATTGAGTATTTGTTTTGACTGTGTTTAGTGTTATATTTGAAATAAGAACTTATATAGCTTTCTATAATTCAGCTATGAGACAATTCAAATATTTATTGATAATGTAAATTTCAAAACAATTCAGCTTATTAATGATATAATCTAAGAAGGTACATAATACAAATAAATTTTTATTAAGATATTACTAAAATCTGTAAAATTTACTTTTTAATGAATATAAAGTACTAGCATTTTATTTTGGTTCTTGTAATATAATTTTTTTTATACTTTTCTCTGAGAGAGATCTCATGAGTCTACATGAAGAGCAAAATAACTGTTTTTAGTATTAATATTAGAAATTTTTTGGACAATTTTTTATGTTTCTTGGTCAATGAAGAATTGTTAAAAATATAATAATATGGTACTCATAATTTGTACAACAGTTGATGGACAAACCAGAGAAAACACAGAGATACCAGGTGATGCCAATGGTCCAGAAAATGAGGCTAGTGGCACTGGAGGATCTCCCAGGGAAAAAGAAACTAGAACCATGCCACCACCTTTACCAAGCAAACGGACTGAACGTGGTGTGTGTTTATGGAGCAATTTACAACTGGCACCGGCGCCACCTATGTACAGACCATTTGTTGCCATGGAAGAGGCTGAAGCTGAGGCTAATAATGTAAACGCACAAGGTCAAGGTCAAAAGGTAAATATTTAATTTGTTTAAGGTTTTGTATACATTTTTTTTAAATTATAGGAATGTTTAAGTTATGTATCATAGGGTACTCCTTTGAACTTTGACAGAATCATACTTTTCTGTTTAGCAGTAGAGTTAATGCTTGTTTACTGTAAGAATTGAAGGATGTTAATATACTAATATATGCCAGTGAAATAAATTTCCGTAATTTTTTATCAAAACAATATTTGAGAAAAATGATTTATAAATATCAGCTGAGTTACAATCAAACAGGTACAAGAATATTTAGTCTCAAAATATTACATTTATAGCTTACTTCAGTCAAAGATTAGAGAACAACTTAATCTTTCTCTGTGATTTCCAAAGTATATATCTTTATCATTGACAACATAAAAGTCTGGGAAATTACATCATGTTTTTGAACTAAACTTGGTATACACAGTGATTTTGTTACATTGTTTAAAATCTACCATCTGCCTTTTAAATTGGGAAAATCTGAAATACAGCAAACAGCATTATGACATGCTTGCTTAGGATCCTCAATACAGAGATGTTACATGTACTGTGCATCGTTACAACATGTTATATTTTGTAGTAAGAACAACTAGATTTAATTTGCTAATAGATTGGTGTTCTTTTTGGGAATTTTGGAGGTCAAATTGGGAAATTTTAGTCATTTTCTTAGGGGAAACTACCTTTATTCGGTTGTAATTTTAAGCAAACAAAATCACTGGTGCATGATTACCAGGATATGACTGGATAACTCTGTGCAATTTTTCTAGAGTTGTACCCTCATGTTTTTCTTATGAGATTTCTCGGAGTTGTGCAGTTTTGATATTATTTTCATATTTTACTATGTGTATATTTACAATTCTAATGAGAAAAGTTGTATGAAAAACAAAATGATCTCTGATTCTCTAATGAAGTAAGAGAAGAGTGTCATATTTTAATTAGAATATGCATGGTTGAGTTCTTCGCAAATGTTTTAAATCGATTGGTTGGTTGGTTGAATGTTGCTTAACGTCGCATCAGCAATTTTTCAGCTATTTGGGAAGAGAACTATTTAATTAATCTCTATGGATTAATCTATGAACAATTTTGTGTATGCATGTGAGGTGCGAGTGTGTTGTATGGTCTGTCTTGTACTAGCGCGCACTCAGGGCGACTTTACCGTGCTAGCTCACAGAGTCAATACACCGCAGACAAGCGTACCACTCCCCCAGTCCATTATACTGATACCAGGTGAATCAGTAAAGGCCAACGGCAAGGAAAATTCACTTTCCCACATGTGGTCCGAGTGGGACTCGAACTCACAGCGGTGAGAGACCCTGGATTTGAAGACTAACGTCTTATCCATTAGGCCACCTCTTTTAAATCGATCCCATTATTTTGTACTGAATGATATCATTATAAGTATTTTCAGAAAGTAGGATTTTTAGTCATGTATATTTAGCTATGTAGTAGAATTTTTAGCCTAGAATAGCAAGTAGTTTTTAACTTTGCTATGTAGACACATCGATATTAAATTTATTTTGCATGATAGGTATTCTAAGTCTATCAAATTTAGATTCAGAAATGCACATAACAAATACAGCATAAAATGTACTTTTCCATAAGTAATGTATATCAATTAATATTTGAGTGCAATGCAAATATCTTAAATTTGGAGGTACGGATGGTACAAGATGGCATCACGTTGTCATCATGTTCCCCATAAGATGATGCCATGTGATTGTCTCTTTATTATGATGTCACACAAGGTCATGTGTTCATGTGAGATACTTGTATCTCATGTGACATCAAACACTATTTCACAGGATCAGATATGGTAGAAATGCAATGGAGGTCGCCGCTGTACCATGTGATCAACACCCCTAAATGTTTGTGTGGGATATGTAAAAAATGTTTATGCTGCAAATTCCTTGAAAAACACTGTTTTTACAGGAAAAAATGTAAACTAATTTGATTTCATATCAAAAGCAAATAAATGTTCCGACAAACTTAAGATGGGTATCACATGGTACAGTTGTGACCCCATTGTGTTTAAAATTTTTGCTATTTTTTTATTGATTATCTCTCTTGGATGGGGGCTTGTTGTATGAAATTGCTTATTCAGCACTTTTATAATGTATGATGAATGAACTTATGTTTTAGGTGGTATAACCCCTCTGAGTCGGAGGGATGAGAGCCCCCAAGGGATTCACGCTACGGCATGTAGGTCATGCATGCAGGTTGATGGGAAATGGGACAACCTCACACTTAATTCCATTAACATTGTCACATAACAAGCTTTATATTATTATCCATACTTCTATTAAATAAAACTTATTAAATCAAGCTTTATTTATTAATTGGCATATTCAAATACTCACAAATTTGGTAACATATACTTTCTCATTTACTACTTTTGAAATTTTATAAAATCATACAATTCAAAAGTAAAACATGAAATTATTATAAATATATTAGTAGTTTAGTTATTTAAATTTCATTTTCTGAAAATCCATGGGTATCATAAAGTCCATAATTTGGCCTTTCGTTTTCCATTGGAATAATTCAATTGATCATCTGGCAGGGTTCAAACTGACTTTTTGAATTTAGGAGCCCAGTGTACATTATGGAAAATGTTCTGTTGCCATTCAAGATTAGTAAAACTTTCTTTTGATATATTTCTGCATAATTTGCTACAATCTCAATATCAATAAAAGCACTCATCTTCTTAAGTAAAAACTGTCAACAAAAAAAAAAAAAAAAAAAAAAATAAATAAATAAATAAATAAATAAGTCCATTCTTTAAATATAAAGCTTGTTACCTAATGGGGTATATTTCTATATCAAGTTTTTGAAAATATACCTCATCTTCTAACATCAGATATAAGATATTATATATGGATTTAAATAGTTCCCTTTTCCTTCAATATATCTTAATTAGCATGTATTCACACTAATAGGCATAAGATAATTTTATAAAACTTGAACATAACAAAAGTTTTCTTCAATAGAAAAATGGGCATGGTACTTTTTTTAAGTCAAAGGTCAAAGTCAAAAACAGATTTTTCAAATACGGGTTTAAAAAATATACTCATAATATTGTGGTAGTCATGTTTTCATGGTTTGACTGTTTCAGTGAGGAAAGGATACATGCTAATTATGATATATATGTACATGTATATATATATTTATTTTTTATGTATATCAGGTCAGGTTTCCATGGTATTTTTACTAACATGTTCAACTATTAATTTTGATATTTTGCCATCTGTAATCAGCTGGAATATTTAGGGGAACTTCCACTAGGGCAGTGAGCTTTTATAAATACAGGGATCTGGAAACTTTGGTTGGCTGGCCTGTTGGACATGTCTTTTGTACAAGCAAAAAAAATGGTCATGGGGAAGGGGATGTCTGGTTAATGTATACAATTTGTTATAGAGATTTTAAGAGATCCTGTATGGGTTATTATTCTGGTCTATTTAAAGCTGATTATACATAGTAAAATATATTTATAATTTACAGGTATATGGTCACATTTTCCTTCTCTCCAGAAATTACTTAACCAAGGAAATCAAATTTTTGTCTCATAACTGTTACTATGACTACCATATTTACCTTGTTAAAATCAATATTTGCCACATTACCCATGTAACTGTTACTATGACAACCATTTATTCCTTGTGCATATGTTTAAAAAGGATATTTTCTCCAATGTAGGCTGAAAATTTAGAGTCTAATTATCTTCCCTAAGAGTAAGATTTGATTTTTTTTAAAACAAAGACCTAATCAATGGCATGTACTTGAAAATTCATATGAAATAATGATAAAAATGTGTTATTTTCAAAATGGCAAATCATGTGATGATCTTAAACTTGGGTACAAGCATGTATACCAAACTCTAGTTTCCTTGTACACTGATGGTTTTTTTAGCTCACCTGAGCCAAAGGCTCAAGTGAGCTTTTCTGATCACAATTTGTCCGTTGTCTGTCGTCATCGTCGTCGTCGTCGTTGTCGTCGTCGTCGTAAACTTTTCACATTTTCATCTTCTTCTCACGAACCACTGGGCAGATTTCAACCAAATTTGGCACAAAGCACCACTAGGTGAAGGGGATTCAAGTTTGTTCAAATGAAGGGCCACACCCTCTTTAAAGGGGAGATAATTGAGAATTATTGAAACTTTGTTGGTATTTTTCAAAAATCTTCTTCTCAAAAACTATTCGGCCTGTAAAGCTTAAACTTTTGTGGAGGCATCCTTAGGAAGTGTAGATTCAAGTTTGTTCAAATCATGGTCCCGGGGGTAGGGAGGGGCCACAAGAGGGGGATCAAGTTTTACATAGGAGTATATAGAGAAAATCTTTAAAAATCTTCTTCTCAAAAACTATTAGGCCTGAAAAGCTCAAATTAAAATGGAAGCATCCTGAGGTAGTGTAGATTCAAGTTTGTTCAAATCATGGTCCCCGGGGGTAGGGAGGGGTCACAAGAGGGGGATCAAGTTTTACATAGGAATATATAAAGAAAATTTTTAAAAATCTTTTTCTCAAAAACTATTAGGCCAGAAAAGCTCAAATTAAAATGGAAGCATCCTCAGGTAGTGTAGATTCAAGTTTGTTCAAATCATAGTCCCTGGAGTAGGGTGGGGCCACAAGAGGGGGGTCGAGTTTACACAGGAATATATAGAGAGAATCTTTAAAAATCTTCTCTCAAAACTAATCTAGGCCAGGAAAGCTCAAATTAAAATGGAAGCATCCTCAGGTAGTGTAGATTCAAGTTTGTTCAAATCATGGTCCCCGGGGGTAGGGAGGGGCCACAAGAGGGGGATCAAGTTTTACATAGGAGTATATAGAGAAAATCTTTAAAAATCTTCTTCTCAAAAACTATTAGGCCTGAAAAGCTCAAATTAAAATGGAAGCATCCTCAGGTAGTGTAGATTCAAGTTTGTTCAAATCATGGTCCCCGGGGGTAGGGAGGGGTCACAAGAGGGGGATCAAGTTTTACATAGGAATATATAAAGAAAATTTTTTAAAATCTTTTTCTCAAAAACTATTAGGCCAGAAAAGCTCAAATTAAAATGGAAGCATCCTCAGGTAGTGTAGATTCAAGTTTGTTCAAATCATAGTCCCTGGGGGTAGGGTGGGGCCACAAGAGGGGGGTCAAGTTTTACACAGGAATATATAGAGAGAATCTTTAAAAATCTTCTCCTCAAAAACTATTAGGCCAGGAAAGCTCAAATTAAAATGGAAGCATCCTCAGGTAGTGTAGATTCAAGTTTGTTCAAATCATGGTTAAATAATAGTGTATTTTCCATGCTGTATTCTTTTATATAAGTATTTTGATATAAAGTTAAATATATTGTTCATGAGAAATATATTAATTGTACTTGTATTTAAAAGCTAATTTTTAATGTAAATCCTGCTGTATTCTATAATTTCTATTTGCCATTTCCCGATTACAGTATTCGGCCTATGCATTTTCTCTCTTTTGAGATTGGTAGATTGCATGATGAAAATTTTTTTTAAAATTATTTCATTGGTTGAAATGCTGTAAGAAAAAGGTAACGGAATAAGCCGAGGCTTGTCGAAACATCAACCTTTTACGGTACATAGAAATACTTACAAATTGTTTAGTGAAAAGCATCGGTAGGAAGTATAGATTTCAGTTTGTACAAAACCTCCCTCCCCTGCACTCACTTCAATACTGAACTCATTTCGGCTTCTACCTAGCAAGTTGCTCAGGTGAGCGATGTGGCCCCTGGGCCTCTTGTTTAACATTACAACAGAATAAAACAAAATGCCCCAATATCCCTAAAATAAACATTTTTAAAAATTTTTGACAAAATAAATGGTCCTTAATTAATTTATTTTGGCCTATATTTCATTTTATTAGCAAACGCAGAACTTTTTATCTTGAATTGAAAAAATGTTATTGAGATAATTTCATAACATTTCTGATTTCCTCGGGTGAGCAATTAAAGGCCCATAGATCAGCTCATGTTGACATGTATGAAAGGATTTTTTCACACATATATTACACCTGTTAAAATTTTCAGCTGTTTCTAATAATAGTTCTACCAGTACCACAAGTACTGATACAGGTATATCTATAAATAGTAAAAGTACAAATGAATTTGTATAAAAATTACATTTCTTAAAAAAAATGTAAATAAAAATGTCACTTTTTTTAAATTCTATACTTTGAGTTTAGAACTAAAATATTTCATTTGAGTAAATTCTTAATTTTAAGAAATTCATAGTTTAATTTTATATTAAATCTGTTTCAAATTTTCATAATAACTCGTATGTAAATTAACAAATGTAAAAATCTTATACAAGTGCATCTTGTTTTTTTTTTTTTTTCAAACGTGTGTCAGTCGTTTCCACATATGTTTCTTTCTATTTGTCTTCACGATTGTTAAAAGTATCACATATTGTTTCAAATGCAGTGCACATATACCAGTGCATAATATACAGTGGTTAGCAATTTTAATACATGTATACAGAGAATACTATTTCAGATGTTTGCGAGTCTTGTTTTCTGTTGTTTTCACACACCAGCTTGTAACATGCCAAAATCACATGTGCTTATGTCATACAATAAATACCACATATGTATGTAAACTCAACTTCATTTTCCAAAGTCACAACACAAATGATGTCAAGAATTTGGTTTAAGTTTAACTTTTTTATGGCATTAAATTAGGCCTTGCTCCTAAGAATGAGTGATGTAGTCACTTCCTTTTCTTGCCAGTAACCTCTAAATTTGCATAAAATCTATGTTTTCAAACAAATGCTGAGTAGTTTTACATCATGGATCCCCAAAATAGCCTCATTTTTACAGGAAAACATGAACTGATATGATTCCATAACCAATGGAAAAAGTTGCATGTTGACCATTAACCTGACATGCGGTACCCTGTCTAACCCCATTCAAAACAGGCTGACATCATGGAAACATGTGGTTAACCTAAAATGAAGTTGAGCCGTTTAACACTTTCACTATTTATGTATGGATGGGGAGACCAATGGGGACACTAAGTTACACCAATCTATTCTTGACATTATTCTAAATAGATAAAAACTTAACAGGTAGATAGATGAGCTGACTATCTGTAAAAATGGATGTTTTTATTTTGAATGTCAGCTACAACAGAAAGGAGGCGGTCATCTGTTGACAAGACGGCCATTATTGGTTCTACGCTGTGTAAGAAATAAACCAAGAGTCACGATTTAGAATTGAAAACTAACTTCTAATTTTGTCACATAAATATTTGTCTTGATGAAGAACTTTGTTGTGAACAATAGTCACTTCCCTTGTGACAACACCATGTTACTGTCACATCCCTTGTGACACCACCATGTTTGTCTTAAAAACAAAATGTCACTGCCCTTGTGGTATATGTATTGTGTACACATATATATTATAGAGATTCCGAAGTTGCATATACAGAATGATCAATAACTCTTATTTACCAAACTAGGAAAATTATATTGGAAAAACCAACTTTCCTGATATAAGCGAGCCTATAGAATTTCTTACAGTAAAACCCTGTAATAATGCCCTGTTATAAATTGTGAATTATGTTTATTGTCACACATTTCGTGAAGAAATAGTGGTGAACAAAGTTTTTCTATATACCAATGAAATATAAGTGTAGGTGAGCTACCAAGATATTAGGTCATCAAACAGCCCTGTATCTTGTCAGTTCATTTGCTGTAATTTGGTTTTCTCTAGAGCGCAAAACAGCATTTAATATAATTGATCCATTCTTATTTTTGTTGTGGTATTTGTTGGTGTTGAAAAGTTGTAGAAATTTTTCACACTATGTGCATCACAAAATCAAAAATGGATATGATTTTTTTATATGTAATGCATCTACTACAGATTTTATATTTCCCTTTTCCTTTGAAATTTATATCACCTCTAGGAATATAGTTTAGTTACAAGGTTATTACCCTTTTTTAATCAAAAGTTATCACCCTTTTCAATTTTTTTTAAAATATAAGATATTGTTTATAGAAATGAATTATCTATCCTCTGTAATATTAATTAGTTATATAAATTTCTTTCCTGATTAACATATTTCTTAAACTAAAAGAAAATAATAAAAATAAAAAACTAAAACAATTTTAAAACTGAAGTTTTTGAATAAAATTAACTCCTAATCCCAAGAACCTATCACTTTTCCTTTCACCCAGATCTTTTGAATTTTAACAAAAAAAATTACCATCCTTCTACACTTCTTTCTGATTGCTTTGTTGATTGTGGGCACTTTTTATCAAAGTTCTTTATTTTACATTTATTCTTATTACTGTTATTATTTTCTTATTATTATTTATTCATCATTAAACATTTCTTGCTTTTTCTGTTTTTAAATGAATGCTAGAATTCTTTCAAAAAAAAAAGAATCTTTTTTTTTCACAAAAAATTGTAAATTTAGTCAGTAAATCTCATAACAAATTTACATATTGGTAGAAAATTATTTTACTTTTTTTTTAATAAAATAGAATTAGTTTTAAAATTAAGTAGAATATATTTCTTATGCACATAGATATAAACAAATATTAATTTTAAATTATCTTATTGTATTATAATATTTAACTGACTTTTATCCATTTCTGTTGTCAAAATTAGATAATTTTAAGTTTTTAAGATATTTTGATATTATTTGTATAATTTTTTCAGTGGACAGATTCAGAAAAGAAAAGGAGAAAAATTTAGAAGAACAATATGCAAGATTAGGTTTGTTAAAACTACATAAATAATTTATTTGGAGTTTGTCTTGAACAAAACAGTACTGCTATAAATCAGGATATTTCAATCCAATTAATTTTCATGAAAATCAACATTTTAAGTTATTCACAAACTTTTATTTTCGCATTTTTATGAGCACATATGTTGACAAAATGAAAAAAAAATTATTTTGTCAACACAAGTTCTGAAAAATCAGTCTCACAACACAAGATTCTTTTACTTAAGAAATAAGGTAAATTTCCAATGTCTTTATGAACTTGCAAAGTATAATGGGCTGTCTCAAATTGAGACAAAATTTGAGATAACCCATTATACTTTGCAAGTTCATAAAGACTTTGGAAATTTACCTTATTTCTTATATTAACAATATTTATAAAAATAATCTATTGCTGCCTTACATTTTTCATGTTAATTTGAAAACAATTTTTTAAAATACAATGTTGGTATACTTCTCATAAAAATGGGTCGGTTCCTGTCAGTCAACATGAGCATTTGACATCTGACATCATAATGGAGTGTGTGGAGCAAAGTCTTTATGAAGTGGCAAAGTATAGTCGATGTCAAATACTTTATTGAAGGACAGATATTGCAATTGTAAATATTTTTCAATATGATATTACTATAAAATGGAATGCATACATACAAAACTACTGTAAATTTGGGAATTTTTCACATTCATTTTATTTCATTTTAAATAGCAGTGTTAGATTATTTTTTCACATGTTTGATAAAAATTCAAGAAAACAGGACCATTTTTGTGTATGGCAAAAGAGAAACTAAAATAAAGATGTTCTTCATTTCACTACAATACGATGTGATTGATTCATTGTCATGTAAGATCAGTTTCACATGAACATTAAATATTTTAAATTTACACAGTTATCCCCCTTTCATGAAAATAAGTAATTATAATCCTCCTTGAACACTTGTGATTTTACCTTTTTTATATAAATATATATTTTAGGTGAATATGTTCTGATGGTCCATGATGTCACAAATCCACCATTTTTAGGCCGTAGATTAGAACCAGCATTCTTACTTATAAAACTAAAGAGACCACTCCGGGAGAAGAAGAAGAATACCAAACCCAAGTATGTATTTTACACATTTCCATTATGTATAAAATTAAACAGAGTTGCTGTTGCATTTATAATAAAAATTACTGTAAAGTTAATCAAGGGATATATGAATTGATGGATTGCTGGCCATGCTCACAATGTTTCGACAAAAACCTGGCATGCTAGAATTACACGTAAAAAGAATGAAAACTCTGTCTGAATTGTGTCATTTAATGACATCACTGACACTAGTACATCATTAGTTGCCGTGATGTTGCTTTGGTACTGTGATGGCGGCCAGTGTCGGAACATAAAAGGCGTGGCCGGCGATACGTCAATCAGTGTATGTTTATGCTTAATTATGATTCTAATTTCAGGAAATAAATAATAATTTCAGATTTGATTTTCAGTTGATGTGAACTTGTAGATTCCGTTCCTCAGTTGACATGAACTTTTTGATTTAGTTCTTCATTTGAATCTTGTTAAAAAGGAATCTTAAAGAGCTAAGCTAGCTAAAACTGGACATACAATTTGGTTATTCAGTAGTTGTAGCTAGCTAAGATCTTTAAGATCCCTTTTTAACAAAATTCCTCTTACTTAGAGACAAAAAAGGTGTATATATTGAATTCTTTCATAAAATGCTTTTGAATTATATTTCTGTTATTGTAATGTGGACTTTTGTGATGATGCTGACTATTGGTTTTTCAGTTGTAGCTAGCTAAGCTTTTTATGGTCCCTTTGCAACAGAATTCCTCTTACTTACCGGCAAAAAATGTGTATATTTTCATAAGGTGTTTTTGAATTCTATTTTTGTTATTGTAATGTGGACTTTTGTGATGATGCTGACTATTGGTTGTTCAGTTGCAGCTAGCTAAGCTCTTTAAGATCCCTTTGCAACAAAATTCCTCTTACTTATAGACAAAAACAATGTAGATTTTCATAAAATGCTTTTGAATTATATTTTTGTTATTGTAATGTGGACGTTTGTGTTTTTGATGTGTGAAAAAAAATTACAAATGTATGCAGATTAAATGAAAAAGCGACAAATTGTGTAATAACACCCATCTCATTTTTGTTTTTTTTAAATCTTGTATGTTGTATTATTCACCTTCTTCCTTAGGGAATTGTTTTTCTTTTCCAACATTTTATTTATTATCATAATAGTAGAAAGCCGTAAGTAAAGATTTAATAAATATGGTGGATTTTGGGTTAAAACATGGTGGATGAATTTTCTTCACATAACTCATTTGTCATAGAAATTTATTTTGATGTAACACATGCACTCAACACTCTGGATTTTTCAATGGGAATTGTCACGTGATGGTATTTCTTATCTTCAAATCACCTGATTTTGGAATTATTTTTAAACCGTTTTGTCTTTATTGTGCACTGGCCCATGAAACACTATTTAGATTCTTAAACAGAGGTGTTTTCAGCATGCACTGAGCAATAAAAATAAGTTGAATCTCATCCAAAAGGTTATTTTGATTAACTCTTTGCAGCTCAATTCAGGAAATTCAAACCATCACAGAAAATCCTGAGCAAAACAAAATGTTAATTCTGACTAAAAGCAATTGAAAATGCCATTTGACCATGGCTGCTATCATTGTTATATAAAGAGTTTTGTCTTGGCATGAAAACGAATGTTGAGCATGAAAAAAATGCATATTTTGAAGAAGATAATTAAACTTTCTGTTCTATGCATATAATGGGTTATGTGATAGAAAAGATCTTGCATTGATCAATAGAACAATATGGAGTTTATCAAACTGATTGAATAATTTTGATAGGTGTCTTGTCCAGCTGTCCACTATACCAGTATTAAAATTATTTGACAAATTTGATAAATGAATGTTTAACCATCATTATGCAAGAACCTGAAAATACTGCGTACTGTGAAATCATTTGTTTTTGTTGTTCTAGGAAAAAATAAATGTGAGGTTCTGATTTTGTGGTTTATGGTTTCTGTTTAACATAAATTTGTAAAATTATACTATTTTATTGACATTTAAATTTGTGAATAAGGGTATCTATGAACAACAATGAATACTGGAGACCACAAAAATTAATGATTCCACAGTTGAAGCTTGGGATATAAGTACAAAGTATGCAATTGTATATAGACATGTATGAAATAGATCATAGTGTGATATTATAATTAACATACTTCGACTGTATGAAGAAAGGGAGATAACTTTAAATGGTATAAGGAAAGCGAGTTACCGGTAACTTCAAATGTATTAGAAAATATAAGGGAAGGGAAATAACTTCAAAAGTATAAGGAAGGGAAGATAATTTGGAATATTATTGATGTGTATATTGGTGAAGGATAGGTTTACACTTTCAAAAACTTTGATTGAAATCTTTGATAAAAGAACTTTGATAACAACAATTTTGATAAAAGTTAATATGTGTACATTATCAAAGTGCTCTGTCTAAGCTTACAGAGATGTGGACCTCGAGTACTGATAAGTTTTTTTTACGTGAATTCGCAAGAGTAGCAACATGCACAAAAAAATCCTACTTTGGTAAGATTCAAATGTATTTGCGATGAGCATCATCTGACAAAGTGAAAGTAAAAGTATGTAAATATCTTAAAATGAATGATTCTTATGAAAATTAACTTAGGCGGAAATTTCCCAACTTACAATGCTAGCAGCACTAGTCTTATAAAGTTAATATAAATTTCTTCAAACAATTCATTTAATATAAGTATGTTTTTCATAATCATGTCACTTGACATTTGATTTAGTTTAATATGAAGTTTAGATTGGTTGAATCTCATTAACTGTGATCACAGTTTTTTTATAGTTTAAACCTACCTTCACATATATTAGAATGGTTAATGGTGACTCTTGACTAATTAGTAATGAACCACATTTACTCAGACATTTTATTGTTACAATTTGGTGGTAGAAAGTATATGATTTGAAAATGCTTTATAAGACAATGGAGATTATTTCATTTATATTGAGGCAGTCAGATTGAATGGTCAAAAGTATGCACTTGCAGATCATAGCATTTCTCACAGCCAAGGATTAAATTCCAGAACTGGCACAGATCTTAGTATGAGAAAGTTTGTCAGTTGGCTTTTAGAAGACCGGTGGTTTTCTTGGGCTATTCCAGTTTCCTCCACCATCCCAAAACTGACCTCCCTGAAAGAATCTGGGGTGTAAAACACCATTACTTCATTCCTTTTCATCCCTTTATTATGTCACTTAGTTACAGTTTGATTCAGAGTTATGCCCCTTTTGAGCATCGTAAAGAATGATATTTAACTAATGTGTTATACCATATTTTACTCAGATTTTTATCAATATATCAGTACCTAATCATCTTTAACCAATCATTTATTTCTTTTTAAAAAACATTATTTTTGCTTCATATATTTTAGGATTCCTAAGTATTGTTAATCATTTTTGTTAAAATCATTTACCTTTGTGATTTTACATACAGGTACAAATTTGGAAAGAAAACATCTTATTCTTATGCTTGATCAAAAAAGCATAAATGTTTTATTATTGGTATGTTAAATTTGTATACTTGTCATGGTCAGGATGTCAGCTTTTTTATGGGAGCCAGAATGCACCAATTTTAGAAACAAATGCTTTGGAATGTGTTGGAATTTGGAATAAGCACAGCTTTTATGCTGCACACATACTGAAGCTAATATCACGTCACCAGAGTAAAATACATCTTATGTTAAGGATTTTAATGCATAAATTTTAATGTTTGTTATGAACAAGGCTTACAATTTGGTATAAATATTTATGTTTAAAGCTTGGACCAAGTTTTTCAAAGCACCTTAAGCTTAACCAAATCATCTTGGTTAGTGAAAATTCAAAATTAGAAATATTCATTATAATTATTGACATACAAATGTGACTTAATCAAAAACAAACATACTTATCCATTTCCGAATCACAATCCAGAAGCAAAGTAAAAACTTTGGAACTGACAAGTTAGGTTAGACACGTGAACCTCCACCAGGGAAGTGAGGCCGGGTGCTCCGGAAGGGTAAGCACCTCCTGTTTAGCTAGCTACACCCGTCACGTGTGTAATCAAAATTGTGTGAAAGGAACATGGAACTATGAGACGTCAAATATATCCAAGGCAATCCTGGACACAGAGACATCAAACTTATCAACAATACTGTGATGACGGCCATAAAACTTTTTGAGGGCCTTGATAAGCCTAGGCTTGCAATATCCCTGAGTCAACAATTTATTTGCAAGCAGCCTACTTCGTTGTACAAAGTCCCCGTAGTGGGAACAAGCTCTACCATAGCGTATTAATTGGGAAACAAATACACCATAAGCAGGAGAAGCAGGTATATTGCTGCATAAAAAAGGAAAGTTGACAATAGAAAAATTGAAGTCATCACGTTTGTCATAAAGTTTCAAATGTAGCCTTTCTTGTGCGTCATAATTCAGGTATAAGTCTAAATATGAAGCAGAACTTGAGGAATCAGTCGTGTCTTTTATTTCAAGCTCACTAGGATAGATGACATTTACATAGTCTCCAAATTTAGGATTGTTAAGAGACAGAACGTCATCTATGTATCTGTATGTTGAATTGAATGATTTGGCGACAGTTTTCTCTCCAGATTTAACAAGGTTCTGCATAAATTCTGCTTCGTAAAAATAAAGAAACAAATCAGCAAGCAATGGTGCACAGTTTGTACCCATTGGTATACCGATTGTTTGCTGAAATACTATATTACCAAACACAACAAATATGTTATCTATCAAAAACTCCAACATTTTGTTGATGGTATCTTCAGTATATTTTTGTTTGGAATCCGTATGATGCTTGACAAAATAACCAGAATCCCTGTTCAGCACCAGATATTTGTATCTTGGCTTACCGTTTTTGTAGAAGAAAGACAAGTGAATAATTTCTTTAAGACGTTCTTTCAATTTAGAATGAGGGATTGTGGTGTATAGTGTAGAAAAATCAAATGTTTTTATACTTTTTACATGAGATAAAGTATTAGAAGCAAGATGATCAAGTAATTCTTTAGAATTTTTTAGAATCCACATTTGGTTGATTCCAGATGTAGAATATACTTTTTCTGAATAAGACTGAAGACCATCTTTGACGATTGTCAAAATTTGTGTTAGAGTTACCGATAATGATTTAGTAGTACATTTAGATGAGCCTGCTATATATCTTTCCTTGTATGGATTTTTATGAAGTTTAGGAATCCAATACAAGTAAGGAAGATCAAGATCTTCCTCTTTAAGATTGATACCAAAAGACTCGAGAACTCCCCTATGGTTGGAAAGAACTTCATCTTTGGTAAAATTAGTTCTAGAATATGCAGGGTTATTTGATATACTATCTAAACCAAGCTCCTTAATAAGACATTCAAGGTAGAATCTCTTACAAACGAGAATAATGTTGTTGGAAGCCTTATCAGCTGGGACAACAACATATTTGTTGTATGTCTGTAAGAATTGCCTTGATTTCTTGATCCTTGAGTACTGAAGACGGTTTAGTAAATTAAATTCTTTGTGATAATATCAACTGTATGCATTTAATTTTGAAAAGAAATCTCAAAAATATTACTTTCCACACAAGATATAAAATTTCACTAACCAAATGGTTAGGCTAACAAAGCTTTGAAGAACTAGACATCATTGACAGAATCAGTGTTCAATCCAGAGATGAACTTGATTGAGGTCTAAAATTTGGGTCAGATAGATAATGTAACTTATTGCATTGTATTGGAAAAGATCTATATTTAGTCAAAATGAATATAAAATGGTGAAAAAGATAAAACTGGATTTGATCAAAATTCAACTAAGATAGAAGAAATGAATTATGGACCAGGATTGGCCCAGTGCAGAGAGTAGAACAAAACTATTATTTTAGTGCCAAAAACACACAAGTCACATTTAGATTGAACACTGAGTATTAGAATTAGGTCATATTTTATTTAAGTTAAAATTAATTAGCCAAGGTCTTACTTGGAAATCATTTGAGCTTAATCAATTATTTTTATTTTAGATGACAGATAATTGTTATCAAGTCAAGCTTAAGAGCCTTTATGAAGTCTTTATTTCAGATTGTGAATCCTAAAAAGACCATTTTCAGCCAATGGACCATAAGCATCTATTTAGGCTGAGGAGTTATACTGAGCAAAGGTCTAAGAATTTCATTGATTAAGGAATTTCTTTCAGGAATTGAATATTTATTTTTGTTTCATTTTGAAGATTAAATGTTTTAGTATTCCATTGTATTTTGTCTTCTACCAACTCCTATTAAAATTCATGTAAACATAGATTATTTACATTTCACTATATTTCATTTTGTGTTTGTTTCTTTGTTTTTAAGTGAGAACGAAGGTCCCAGGTAAACTATCAATGCATCATCATTTTAAGCCATCTTAAAACTTGTAGCTGGAAATCTCAATCTTCTAATAACTATTATATGTTATTCTGACTACATTCTATTTTAGCTTAATCTTAATTATTTTTTATGCATGATTGTATTTAAATTTCATACATGCTTATTATATGATGTTACATTAAGTCTCAAGCCCATCTGTCTCGTATGCAAATCCAGTTTCAAATACAGCCATTTTAAAACTTGTAGCTGGAAATCTCAATCTTCTAACTACTATTATATGTTATTATAAATACAGTCAAACCTGTCTATAAAGGCCACCCAAGGGAACTAGTAAAAGTGGCTTTTAAGGGCAGGTGGCTTTTATATAAGGCTCAAATAATATGAATTAAGAACTTTTGTGATACAATTCTACTGGCCTTTATGAGAAGGTGACCCTTATATAGAGATGGCCTTTAAGGCAGGTTGGACTGTTTTTCTATTTTAGCTTAATCTTAATTATTTTTTATGCATGATTGTATTTAAATTTCATACATGCTTATTATATGATGTTACATTAAGTCTCAAGCCCATCTGTCTCGTATGCAAATCCAGTTTCAGATACAGAAAATGAGTATATTTATATCCATCAGAGTAGAGTTGATTAATTATGTTTTTGCCCCAGTCAAGATTCTTTCACTTATGTTAGGGTTGTCTGTTCTGAGATGGTGGAGGGAAATGGAGTGTCTAGAGAAAACCACCAACCTTTGACAAGCAAACTGACAAACTTTCTTACACTAGGATCTGTCCTTAGTGGGGTTCTAACCAGGTAGTGCACCACCATAAGCCAGCACTTTAGACCACTCGGTTGCCAGAGATAATAAAAGTTTATGGTCGGCATTTTTGGTGGCACATTCTGCCCATCAGATTTTTCAAAGTCTTTCTTTTTAATTTTTCTTTTATTTGTAATTTAGAAGTTTTTCACACCTTTTTGTTAAGTTTGTGTATTTGTGCTATGTTATTTGTAATGCTATTTGCTATGTTTATTTTTTTTCAATATAAGCAGTTTTCATCTTTTTAAAGAAGTATTTTTGCTTGTTATTCTTCTTAAATAGTTTCTGCTTTTCAATCAGTTTATTAAGCAATAATTTTAAGAAAATCATTTAAGACTTTTGAACATCTTTTAAAGTATTTAAATGGCAGTGCTATGGAGCATCTAGCTTCATGTTGAAGGACATTTTGCGCAATATTGAAGTCTTCATCATGTCTGACTAAAGGAACATTTCCACTCAAACTATAGATAAAAACTGTATCAGATATTTTGGACACCTTTGCTGGGCTCATTTTTCAAAACATTATCTTTTTTCTTTCAGTTTACATTTTTTTCTTTTCTGTGTAATTAAGAGATAGAACATTTGCTTAAACAATTGTCTAGAATTGACCATTGTTCAAATGTTTTGATATACACAAATTTCTTAAACATAGTTTGCACCTTATTTAATATATGTACATCTTTGTTAACATTATACATGTGTAATAAGTTTTAACTTGATAATTAAACTATAGAGACTGACCACTGTCCGAAGGTATAGGTAAGATCAGAGCAAGTTGACCGCTAGTTTAGTAAATGACCATGCTAGTTAAAGTGGAATCTTTAACTGCTGCAAGTAGAAATAATAATAGTTTCAAGATAAAAAATGCAATAGAAAAACATAAAAGAGAGAATAGAAATATGCTGACTTAGCCAATTAGATAGATAGATAGAGAGAGAGAGAGAGAGAGAGAGAGAGAGAGTGAAATAGAAGGCTATGCTTATTTAGCCAGTTTAATAAGAAGATAAAATATGCTCTAGTTATAGCAGAATCTTTAAATGCTGTGAATAGAAATAATAGATTTAAAAATGCACTAGAAAAGTTATAGAGAGAAAGGGTGAAATAGAAGGTAGTATGCTGGTTAACCAGTGTGCTAGGAAAAAATAATTGAATTTTAGTGAAATATTTAATTGCTGCAAGTAGTAATACTAGTTTTAAGATAAACAAATTCACTAAAAAAAAGTAAGAAAAATAGTAAGATAGATAGCAGTATATATTTATGATGCTTATATATGTAGCCAATTTGCTAGGAAAAAAAATTCTCTCAGGTTTTGCCAGGTAGATATTGACTTTGTAGAACCTAAAAAACTTAATTGTTCTGAATACATAATGTAGTTATAGGGCTACAATGCTTGGTAGAAACTGCCAATTTCTCTTGCCAGATCTGTAAAAGAATTGCTATCTTTTAAAACTTTAATGTTGAACTTTATTGTGCTAAGAATTTTAGCAGGCTAAGCAACATAGTGAAGCAATTTTCTTATTGCCATAACAATAGATAGTTTCCCTTTATTTTATTGATAATAATTAATTTTTTGTAAGAACCAATTTTGTACTGTTGTTGTGAATGTTTTATCATAATTGTAAAACGTCATTTCAAATATTAAATTTTACCCATTACATTTTAATCATGAATCATAGTGTATGGGATGGGGAATGGTGTAAATGAATATTTTAATATCTGGTAACTTAATATAAATTAAAATTATTCATTTTACTTCTTTTTAATAAATGCATGTATTCTTTAGTATTTTAAATTTTTCAATATTTTTTATTTTATTTGCAACCTATTTTAATTCTTTTTTCTTTTTTTTTTTTTGTCTGTGTAGTATAGTATTCCTTTTTTGCAAATCAATCTAAATGATACTAGTTTGAATTAGTTATTCATTTTTTATTGTTTGGTAATCGTGGGTTTACATTGCTGTAAATTTGAAAGCAAAACTTAAGTTAGTAAAATATATAGGGAAAAGGTAAAAAAGATCATGGAAAAAATTTAAAAGGAGGTAACTTACTAATGTCAAAGAAATACACATGCTTGCTTCCCCACAAAATTATAGAAACTAATGCTATATATAAAAAGTATTTATAGATAAGTTTATGCTTATTATATCTTTTTAATGATTACTATTGCTAATTTAAGCACACTTTAATATTAGTTGCACATTATGTTGTTTATATAATCATTTTCTGTAATGAATTGTCATTATTTAAAAATGTGATTTTGTTGACATTCTTTCATTTAGTCTGTCAGATAGTTTGGTTAAGGTTGGGAACACAATGGGTATTTCAAAAATATGTAATGTGAGGAAAAAACCATTGACCATGTATAGTCCTGAAATAATTACAAATTGAATTTCAAACAAAATTTTGGTATCAGGTCTCCACTTGTTGGAAACTTAAGAAAAAGTGGAAATGAATGAACAGTTTTGGTGTCACAGTTTGTAAAGCAGCTTGCCTTTAGAATGGGAGGTTCCTGTTTGGGTGCACAGTCTGGCCTAACGAACTGATGGATAGGCAATTGAAGGCCATACGAAATGCATCTGGGAATAAGGTTGTGAAGTTTCCAATACTCAAGAAAATTGGGTTACGAAAGTGGCAGTCTGGATAGCTCAGTTGGTCAAGAACTCACCAATAAAATTGGAGATCCTAGTCTCGATTTCCAGTCCAACCATACAATTTTTCTTTTTCATGTTATAAGTTGATATACATTGAAATACAAATGTTTTTGTAATTTCTAAAAGTGTATTTATTTGTAATTGCATTTGTATTTGTTAACCTGTCTGTTCACATATATTTTCTGTATCTGTATTCATTATCATGATTTTATAACCCTCCATTTTTGAAACAGGACAAACTTTTAATTTTATTTTATTTTATTTGTGTGTCTAGATAAATGTATATAACCTTTATATAACCCTCAGTTTAGCAACAGAGCAAGTTTTAATATTATGTTTTCTGTGTATTTCAGATGGGATACCAAGTCACACATCATAGAATCCATGAAAAGATCAGAAGCCTCTGGTGAATCTTAAAGACAGTTATCTCCCTTAGTACAAAAGACAGTTATCTCCCTTAGTACATGTAATGTCTCCTGTTTATTTGCCATGGTGCTTTCATTGTCTCAGTTTGGATCTGTGCCAAAGTCATGTGATAGTGGTTACAAAAGTCATGTGATAGTGGTTACAAAAGTCATGTGATAGAAGTTACAAAAATCATGTGATAGTAGTTACAAGCCATGTGATATTGGTAACAAAAAGAATGCTTTATTGGATATCGAAATACAGTAAAACCTATATATAAAGACCACCCAAGACATATGGACGTATCTTTAAAGACAGGTGGTTGTTATACAGAAGTTCTTTTTGATTTAAATATGAAACAAATGGACCTTCGGACATTTGTCATAATGGGCAGGTGGTTTTAATAAAGATATTCCTTTTTGGTGTAAATATGAATCAATTAGACCTTAAAACATTGGCCATGATGGCCAGGTGGTCTTGATAAAGAGATGGTTGTTGGTATCAGATTTTACTGTTGTCATGTAATTAGTGGTCACTAAAATCATGTGATTATTGGTTGCTATGGTTACCTCATTAAAATTGTTACTGCTGATTATATATATTTTTTAATTTAGAACTAGATTGTAGTTTAACCCAGTTACTTTTATAATTTTATTTTATATTTTAAAATTTTAGTGATATTTTTTGTAATATTTAAATGCTTAAAACATGACTGTGATATTTTATATATGTTGCATATTTGTCTCCTTCGAGTAGTTATTACCTGTAACAAAAATTTTCATCATGATATTTTAAGAATCATATGATAACATAATATAATGATAGTGAATTTTCAGTAATTACTCATTTCAATATGAAAATCAATGTAAGCATTAGTGAGAATATATGGACAAAAAATCACACATGCATTTGTTTGTCAGTTTGTAAAAGTTAAAAAAGTATCTTGTTTATTTACAAACGTATTTTTGAATACTGAGCACCTTGATACAAATAAAAGAAATCTTGATTTGGACATAAAACATAATAAATACACTACTTCAAACAAACAAAAAATTTGATAACCTTTCTGTAAGTTTTCAATAGCACAGACCTTTTTATTTATTTATTTATTTGTTTATTTACTACTTTCATGATTTGTAGTAAGTCTCCTTAAGATCAGTCAGTATATTTTTTTAACTTCTATGCTTACATTATATTAAGTCCCACAATCTCCAAAGACCTTATACATGTTATATTTATTATTTTAAAATACACCAAAAACTATTATCATTAATAGTTGTTTATTTGGGGTGTTTCACATATGAGTCGTAATTACATATAAAATTGCCAACTTAAATATCAGCCAAATTTATTATTTCCCTGTTAATGACATAACAAGGGTTGACTTTTTAGCTCACCTGAGCCAAAGGCTCAAGTGAGCTTTTCTGATCACAATTTGTCCGTTGTCTGTCGTCGTCGTCGTCGTCGTTGTCGTCGTCGTAAACTTTTCACATTTTCATCTTCTTCTCACGAACCACTGGGCAGATTTCAACGAGACTTGGTCAGATGCATGTCTTGGTCGGTGCAATTCAAATTTGTTCGTGGTGTTGCCATGGCTACCATAACTAGGTCAAGGTGACCTAGGGGTGCAAAAATCTTAAAAAATCTTCTTCTCCGAAAGTATTGATTAGAGAAAAAATCTGATGTGATATTTGGCTTCTCTAGGGTCTTTAGCCTATACTTTGTTCATTTTGTGAAATTCGGACAAAAAATAGGTTACGCGTTTTTGCGTTTAATTTTGAAAAAATCGTAAAATAGCTTCAAATTGTTATAACTTGACTATTTGGCCAGATAATGACATGGGGTTTTCAGTTTTGACATCTTCTTGTTAGTATCTTTAAATTGAGGTCAAGGTCAATTGTAAAGGTCGTGACCTAATTTTTTTTACCTCTGATTATAATTATTATCTCGAAAACTATAAACTTTTTGTATAGGCATGTATATTAGAATGTTGTAGGTATTGATACAACAATCATTTTGGTGTATAGAAAAAGGTCATGGGTTCAAAGGTCAAGGTCACAGATGTAAAACAATACCAAAATGGTTACTTATCTCGAAAACTATAAACTTTTTGTATAGGCATTTATATTAGAATGTTATAGGTATTGATACAACGATCATTTTGATATATAGAAAAAGGTCATGGGTTCAAAGGTCAAGGTCACAGATGCGAAACAATACGGAAATGTTTAATTATCTCGAAAACTATAAACTTTTTGTATAGGCATGTATATTAGAATGCTGTAGGTATTGATACAACGATCATTTTGATGTACAGAAAGAGGTCATGGGTTCAAAGGTCAAGGTCACAGATGCGAAACAATACGGAAATGTTTAATTATCTCGAAAAGTATAAACTTTTTGTATAGGCATGTATATTAGAATGTTGTAGGTATTGATACAACGATCATTTTGATGTATAGAAAAAGGTCATGGGTTCAAAGGTCAAGGTCACAGATGCGAGACAATACCGAAATGGTTAATTATCTCGAAAACTATAAACTTTTTGTATAGGCATGTATATTAGAATGTTGTAGGTATTGATACAACAATCATTTTGATGTATAGAAAAAGGTCATGGGTTCAAAGGTCAAGGTCACAGATGCGAATCAATACCGAAATGGTTAATTATCTCGAAAACTATAAACTTTTTGTATAGGCATGTATATTAGAATGTTGTAGGTATTGATACAACGATCATTTTGACGTATAGAAAAAGGTCATGGGTTCAAAGGTCAAGGTCACAGATGCGAAAACAATACTGAAATGGTTAATTATCTTGAAAACTATAAAAGTTTTGTATAGGCATGTATATTAGAATGTTGTAGGTATTGATGCAATGATCATTTTGATGTAAAGAAAAAATTCATTGGGGTTTAGTATTTATGTTTTCTTTAAATCTATCAGCTAGCCATTAGTTATCAGGTGAGCGTATAAGGCCCATGGGCCTCTTGTTATATGTTTATTATACCCCCGCTTAAAAAGTGGGGGGTATATAGTGATAGGGATGTCCGTCCGTGTGTCCGTCCTTCCGTTACACCTAAGGGTACCTATCTCTTATCCAAAACTCCTCCTAAACCCTTCAATGGATTTTCATGAAACTTTCACACTATCTTTGTGATATAATGTAGATGTGCACCTCCTATTTAAAAATTTGATCCGATGGATTTTTGGGAGAGGGGTATTTTTTGTGAGCTTGTGGCTCACAGTTTTTCTAGTTTTATGTTAAATTAATCATATCTTGATCAATCAGCCAAAAGTAAATAGATAAAAATATTATATAGGGTTTTATAAATATTAATATTGCAAAACAGCACATGGCAATACTGTCATAACTAAATAACATTTTCAAATTTGCTATTGTTTCCATGGAAACTGACAAAATGTGATTTTTATAAACTTTATATTTCTAACACGATAGTTGTTTAAATTAGTGATTCTCTTATTTTCTGTAAGAGAGCGAGTATTTATTCATAATGTTGGTCCATTTTGTGGGTTTTTTTTCAAAATTTTAAAATGGTTACTGTTACTATAGTTTTCAAAATGGCTACTGTTGCTAGTTTTCAAAATGACTTCTGTTGCTTAAATTGCTTTAGTTTCCAGAGACTTTTCGATCATCACAGTTGTAGAGGATTTCTTGTTTAACTTGATATTGTTATGTTTTGGACATTGAACTAGTCATCACTTGTAAGGTATATATTTGTCCACTCACTAATTGTTGAATTTGTTATACCTTTCATGGTCCATATGTCTATGTTTACTGTATTTTTAATTTTTTGTATTCAATTTTTGTTCATTTCATAATTTGCCAATTAACACCATTTTATTAGATGTCCTTTGTTGTACAATTTAAATTTTAAAGTACACACATACACATGCTTATCCACATGTGGCACATGAAAGTTAATTTTTATGTTAGCTGTTTCTGTTTATTTTGTTTATTTTTAAATGCAGACCTATATGTATACATACGTTGTTGGCGTTTGTTCACAAGTTCAGCATTCCAACCATTAAGACCATTGATCTTGCTTTTATATTGTATTATGTATTAAAAACCAATTAGTCCTTTAGTCACCGATATTGTTCTTAGAATGTTTGTTCATTTCACCACAAAATATATATCTACTGTGTTCATGATGTTGTAGTTTTCCAGAGTCTATATGTATACATAAATTGTTGCCTTTTGTTCACAAGTTCAGCATTTGGACCAATTATTAAAAAAACTTTATAAGTTTTATTGTGATTCAACATACATTTTATTGTTCCAATTTGATTTCATTATTTATAAATTTGTGTTAAGTATTCTTTTCTTTCAGCTTTCTATTCAATATTGATTTTTTTGTTTCAGTATTTACTTTTTTACTAATGTATATTAATAAATTTCTTACAGTAATTTTAAGCACCTTATTTAGTAAATTGACTCTTAATTGAGAGCACTTTCTGAAACTTATAATTACATATTATACCAGTTTTAATTTTACAGCACTAGACGGCCATTTGGGAATACAATTCCTCATCAGTAGTGCTTGGACCAAAATAAATTAACGAATTAATCCTGATTTCAAAGGTAGCCTTTTCAAGAAATATCAAAATATGCTAGGGTTAGGGTTATTTTTTAATACAATGAATAATGATAATAAAAATACATAATGTGTAAAATGCCTCTTCAATAGTTGTTGAATTTGTCAAAATATTTATTGTGTTGCATTTCATATTATTTAAATAGAATATTTTGTCTCAAAATTCCAATTAAATGTTACATTTTTCATTATAAAAATCTTTATTATATAGAAAAAAACCAATATACATGTATCTGCTAGATTTTTACTTTTATTATAATGTAAATGCATATTTTTATAAAAAGACCGTTTTATAACCCTAGTAAATTTTGTATGGGTTATATAACTGCTGATAAAAATATTGGTGAAAAATTTATTTTAATTTGTTGAATGGTATATTTCTTTTAATTTTTAAGCCACTGTGAGAGTTAAAGATCATGATGAATTGCGAATCTTATTATCAAAGAATGGAAAAAATCTGAAAATATTTGAATCTACATTTTATTACTGATTTTAAGTATTTTATATTAATTTAATTTAAATTTTAATTTTCAAATAAAGTTTATCAATATATTATTAAAGTGTTTTTTTTTAATTTAACCAGAAGCTGGAGTTTAATTCATTAAAGTGGAAAAAGCAACCTGTTTGTTATCACCAAACACACACATATCAATCAATGTCCATATCACAATGCCAAAGCAAAGTAAAACATTGAAAACTGGCATATTAAATTTGATTTAAATTTGGCGAGTCCCGCCGAAAAACAGTGAGACCGGTTGCTCCAAAATTGTCAGCTAACGCGTGTTCTTTGCAACGAACAATGCAACTAAGAACTCCAAATAGAGGAAGGTAATTTAAAAGTAAAAAACATAAATTTGTCAAAACAGCAATGCAATCAAAAACACAAAACTATACAAGTAAAGGATAAAACAACCTGATAAGACAACAAAGGACAAACCACATATTGAGGACCACTGATAAGGAATCTTCCAAAGGAACTGGAGTAAATGTATAGTGTTGTGGTTTCAGTACCATTGAAGTTATGATATATAAACAAATACAGACAGATTGGTCCATGCAAATTGCACTCCATAACAATTATTACAACTGGCAAATTAGGTTATACGCAAGTGCTTTGAGGAGGCAAGTATCTAGCTAGCTACATACATCATGCATAAATCAAAACGGATAATGATCGGAACATGAAACTATGAGACAAAAATATATCCAGAATAATTTTGGACATAGAGATACCATGATTATGATACAAACAAAGGCTACGCGTCGAACGTGACTTCAATTTTTCTATTGTCAACTTTCCTTTTCTATGTAGCAGCATGCTTCAACACGATGTGTTTATTTCACAATTAATTCACTATGGTAGAGCTTGTTCCCACTATGGAAACTTTATACAACGAAACATCTGCTTAAAATAAATCGTTGACGCAATTATATTACAGACCTAGACTTATCATGGCCCTCAAAAAGTTTTACGGGCTTCATCACAATATTGTTGATACGTATGATGTCTCTATATCCAAAATTACCTTGCATATATTTGACGTCTAAAAGTTCCAAGTTCTTTTTATTTTCAATTTTGAATACACACGTAGCAGATGTAGCTAGCTGTACGTTCCGGAGCACCCGGCCTCACTTCCCTGGTTAAAGGTCATGTGTTTTACTTAATTTGCCAGCTTCAAAGTCTTTACTTTAGTCAAGAATTTTTGTTTGTCCATGGATATGTATGTTTATTTTTGATCATCACAAATATTGTGATAACGGACAAAAAATGTAAGGACCTTACTATGCAAAAGTTTGTGTTTGTGGGAGTTGCAGACTCTGAGTGTTCTGAAAGAAGTACATGTTTTCAATTATTAAATAATTCGGGTTGCTGAAAGTATTTCAACTTCACTACAACACACCACTGGGATTTACTTCCGAACCCATCCATCAGTAGTCCCAATATGTTTGTATTTTCTTGACTTATTTTCTATGTTTATTTTTTTAAATTTTATTTTATATTGCTTGGTTCCAGCATCTGTGTTGTTCATTTTTTTAAATTCTGTTCTTATACATTTTAGGTTATGTCACGCTTTTTATGGACATAAACATTTAAATGCATACCACTGCGGTAGCTCAATTAGTAGAGTGCCCCTCTGCAAGTGGGTGGTCATGGGTTCGAACCCCGACCGGGTCTAAACTGACTTTAAAGTGGGTAGTGATTGCTTTTTCGCCAAGCACTCGGCATTACGAAATGAAAGGCATGGGGTTTTTTTGGATGGGAACATATATTTAATTAAATGAACGAGGTCCCCTATCAACGGTAGGTGTGGCACAATAAAGAACCCTGCTGTATAATGCTATCAGCGCAACACAGGCTAAATGTTTGCTATAGCTGGCGACGTCTCGATATAAGTGAAATATTCTTGACTGGGACGGAAAACGCCATCAAATAGTGTGTTTCAATTCTAATTACTTAAGTTAATCATACTGTGTACATTGATTCTGTATATATAGCTTTCCTTTTAGAATATATAGACAAAAATTGTTTAGAAATCGTGTAAAAGAATTAATCAAGTATACTTTTATTCTCTGATTACCTTTAACCCCTAATCACGTGACTTATTAATACATATAAATTGATTTCATTGGATATTTTCAAAACTTGATCTTTCATATGATTTATTAGAAATATAAAAATAATTATAATGTATTTATCTCCAATATAGTATTGGTGGTACTGAGAAAGTCACCATTTTTTACTCAAAAAACGCACTGCAGGTTATCGAACATATATTCATACTCATCTAATTTCTTGAGTATTTTTCTAAAATTTTCGTTAACGGACAAATTAATTGTACCTCCCTCCCTACATTAGATATTGAACATATTTTGTATTCTGTTTAATTCAAAATATTACGTTATTTTTGTGTAAAAATTCAAAATTTTGGTTTTTTTTCGTCCTTTTTATGTTGGCGAAGAGGAGAGGCATATTGGTATTTTATGGCGCTTTCATGTTAGCGTTACCATGGTAACGGATATACATTGGAAACATCGTGACAAAACAAAAGATATTTGATTATTGAAAACATAAAATATTGACTTAAAATTAGCATTTAAGTTTTTGTTGTAAATGCATGAGAAGTTTCTTTGAAATAAATATTCAGATCTTGTAAAATTGCAATAAAAAACTCTGTAAATGTTGTAATTTAAGTGATTAAGTCGACTTAAAGACTTTTTCTGTAAAAAAGACAGAATAGTAAATCCTCCATAACTTTAAGAATAATTGAGATATTTATCTCAAATTTTCAGGTTATGTTATTAAATCTTGGTGCTTTCGAAAAATGCAAAAATCTGAAAATGCGATTTTTGCGCATCTGGACCCATTTTCCCAGTCACCGTCACATATATTAAATGTATATGTTTGTAACCCACCTGTAAATCTATACAAGGGATGAGATGGTAAGAACTTTCAAAACGTTTTACTATCAGTGATCGGAAGACTTTATTTTATTATGTTTGTGGTCGACTCATTGTTCCCACTTTGCTGTTTATTATTTCCCTTTAGTATAGTAACACCTTGTATCAGTCTTGCTTGACATGCATTTAAAATACATATTTAGATATTTTGTTCAAAATGCACTTTCGTGCTATATTGAAGATTACATGATTAACAGCGCCAATAAGTATTTCCAATCACTTTCCAACTTTTACGTTTCTGTTTCATAACTTTTTTTCAAATCTTTTATAAGTGGCGTGTGTAGCTAGCTATACAGGCGGCACTTACCCTACCGGAGCACCCGGACTCACTTCCCCAATGGGAGTTTACTTGTTAAACTTAATGTGCCAGGTTGAAAATTTTCACTTTGCTTTTGGGATTGTGTTTTGTACGTGTTTTTTTAGGTATGCAAATCGTATGCACCCGGCTTCACTTCCATGATGAAATTTCACGTGTCTAACCTGACTTGTCAGTTCCAAAATTTTAACTTTGCTTCTGGATTGTGATTCGGACATGGATTAGTATGTTTGTTTTTTGGTTATGCGTCTAAACAAAACATGACAAATGCATTGAGCAATCTGCTTTTAATGCATAAAAGTAGCAAAGCTATGTCAAATAAACTGTAAACAAAACCTAATATACACAATGGGAAGAGGTTTATAATGTTTTATGTATTAACACCAAAAACAGAAACAAGAAAAACGATAAAAAATAAAATAAGGAAAATTTGTCTATTAATCAAACTATATTGGTCAATCAAAAAAGCTCAAGTTTAAACCTTAATGTATAAATGTTCAATGACCTTGTATCAGCGAAAGGGCAAATTACATAATGAATTGTACACTTAAAGTTTGGTCTTTTTGTGATAAATACAGGCTACTTAAATTCTAGATCCAAAACAATTACATATTATACCAGTCTTAATTTTACAGCAATAGACGGCCGTATCGGAATACAATTCTTCATCAGTAGTGTATGCTATCACTTGCATGATTAGCTGATTTCAGGTGTCATACAGAATATTCGCTCGAAACGATGCGTAGTTTTTTTGAGAGAAAACACTATCTCACATTTTCATATTTGAGTGGATGCAGTGTTACTGACTGTCGTGTTCGTTGATGACTTTACCATGACGGATTAAATGGATACCTTCGTATTTTTGTGCTAAGCTCATTTAAAAAAATTCTCAACCTCTATAAAACAAGGGGCGATGTTACTCTTATATAAATATTACCAAGCTCATGTAAGGCAATACTTTGAACGGCCAAGCATACGTTAGTTATAAGAATTAAAAATTAAGATGTAGATCATTTTGATATTACGAATGTTTTAGTAGTTTTTTTCTTTGGCAAAGTACAATTTGCATTGATAATGATTTTTGATTGAGTATAGACGATAGCAATTTATACATATGATCTACTAAGATACATAAACAAACAAAACAAAAATTAATACCTATCGACATTCTATTCAATGCAGCAAATTGATAAAATAAAATAATATGTCAAAAAACTCGAAAAAGTATATTCCTTCGAACAGACATTCAAACTTTAAAATATACATTTTGAATACTTAAACAGAACAATATATATTATACATGTATTACATTATACAGTATCTCAAGATATATGGTATCCAATATATTAACACTCTTTTTGTCTTAGAATATGTGTCTCAGAAGAATGGGAGTTAAAAGCCATCTATGCATAAGAGTCACCTGCTTATAAAGGCCAGTGAAATTGTATCCCAATTGTTCTTTATTCATTATATTTGAACCTCTATATTAATGCCACCTGCCCATAACTTTTACAGGTTCCTTTGGGTGGCCTTTATAGACAGGTTTGAGTGTAGTCATTTCTTTTCTGAACTTTATGCAATGGCAAGTCAAGTCAGTAAGACAGTTAAGGTTCCAAGACTATTAAATTCAGTTGCTTCATCATGCTTAACTAGTCGCTTTTGTGTTGATTTTACATCGATGGTGCCTCTCAACTTCAATAGCTTTTATAGTCGTAAAACAGTTCTGAACTTCGTGTTTGAAATAAGTTTAACATTATGAAATATTTTTTACTCGCATGGTATTTTGAAAATGACTACATCAACATGTTGTATGCTCTAGATTAATGACAACAATATGTTTTCACCCCATATACGGAGTGCAGTCGTTGTTTTATTATTTTTAATAAAAACACTAATACTATATTTACCATTGTCTTTTCTAGCACTCTAAATATACAACGCTCTCAAATTCTTTAATAAATTCAATGCAAACTCCACTTCTCTTAAATCGAACGCTATACCATTATGTGTATCGACACCAAAAAATTACTATATTTCAAACTTCAAAATTTAATTATTTATTCTAAAAAAAATATCTACGACAAAATCCAAGCACCCAAAAAGTTAAGAAAATACTACCATGATTAAATTTTTAATTGAATGCAAAATAAATGTTTAAACCACACACTTGTATCTACAAATGGTTCTGATAAATTAGGCTTTTGATATTTTCTTAAGCCAATTCTAAACATTGGAGATTTAAGGAAAATTTAAATATCAACTATGAAAATATTAAAATACCACAAACAGGTAAAACATAATAATTACGTTTAAATCACACATTTCATGAACACAATGATGAAAAACTCTACTTGCCAATAATAATAATAATAAAAGTAATAATAATAATAAACATTTAAATAAACAAATGTATATTGATTATAGTAGTTAATTCTGATTTATCAATTTTCTGAGTACACACTAAACGTTGACGAGTTTACGTTCCCTCCCTCAAGTCAAAATTGAAAATCTTTGTAAATAAACTGAGGTTGCATATGCAAAATTACTTCTCATGCAGAGAAAACGAATTGTTTAATTTTATTTTTCCACTGCAATGTTGTTTTCGTCTTTCAAAGGTTATATATTTTTAATATTTCATTACTGCATTATAAAAATAGTATCCCATGTTTAAAATTTAGTTTGGCTTTAAATTTAACATCAGCAATCTCTTTAACAAAACTTGTGTCAAGAATTCGTCAAGTAAAGAATACGCCACTTAAAAGTCTAATATTTTTGATTTATTGTACCCACCAATTGAGACGTAAAACAGTATTAGAACTATATAAATCTAATGAGTCCTACCAAGATACTTGAACCTTCAGTAAACAGATTTGAGATATTCTAAATAAGCGCTATATAAACAATATATTGTTGCTAGCATTTGTCAAACATGAAAGACTACTTCTAGTTACTGAACTTGTATGCATTTTTTACAATAACAATAATTATATTTTTGAATTAAAAATCCTGGATGAATGAGACGTTGAACAGAGACCAGAATCAACTGATGTCACTTGTTACTCTCCCTCTTGGGTGGTTAGCCGATTGTATGACGTTAACACCTTAGTCAGTTCAGATCTGTCAATTTTTCCATCTTTATTTACATCACACGTTTCTAACAAAATGTCTTTACAAACTTGTAAATCTTCCTCATCATAATCCTACAGATGTAAAATGAAACAATTTTATCTACAAAAATTCACTTGGCAGTGTAATGAAGAAAGGAGAAAATATGACGAGATCAACACATATATTGTTGTTGAGTATAGTGACTCTGTATGCACATCAAAAACAAAGATACTACTCCATGTCCAAATAACAATCCAGAAGCAAAGCAAAAACTTTGAAACTGACAAATTAAGTTAAACACGTGAACTTCCACCAGGGAAGTGAGGCCGGGTGTTCCGGATTTCACAAATTTGCCAATAAGATACGTTAAATTAATATCGTCTTTTTCAAATTCATTTATCTGTAATCAGCACAAAATGTTTTATGTATTTACAAACGAATAAAAAAGCAATGCCAAACTGATGAACTTACCACTTCCAACTAGAAGGGTAACAATACTAGTTTATCTGTTTAGGTTTCACGAGTAAAAAAGTAAATAGTTCTTACGTCTTCAACAAGATCCATTAGATCTTTCAAGAAACCATCAAGCTCTTCATCTTCAATTCTATCACTCTTATCCTGTATGTACAAAACGTAGAGAAGTTTACTATATTTTCTTCAAAGATGTATTTGTTCTCTCGATAGATTGGTGCATCATATTCATTTTCTTTATTTCTATATTATACCTAGCTTAGGTGGAAACAATTATATACTAGTATACATATGTTCCAAAACATGTATTTTCTTACTTGCAGCAAAATCTGGTATGACAATACATGTATGTAATTTCAGAAAATCGAGTTAAGGGTTTCGCGATCTGATGCAGAACGTTTATAAATACGCATACGTTTTAGAAATATGAGAAGGTAATAAAAGCATGTAACCCAATGTAAACATTCACGCCTTCTCACGCGTTATTTGTTACGACCATTCATTTAACCAGACTCGTTGTAAATATTGCAATCGGATTGTGAAAGACTTATACAACAATACGCACTTAGCAATGGTCGACTTAATAACATCGCCTATATAATTAGATAATAATCCAATGATATTGAAATCAATAAGTGTGTTTATATTTTTCAAAACCACTGAAGTATTAAACTAGGTCAATGAACTTCAAATTCGCAAGTGCAATAAAAATCATTAAAGGATTTAATCAATAAACTACAAGCTGTAATTTCATTTGAACTTTGTTTCATTTTCACTGCAATTTCATCTTCAAACACAAACATACCAGTTCAGCCCATGTCATAATAAGGCTTTCAGTTCACAAGTGTCGTAAACATGTTATTGGAGAATTAAATTAAGAAACTACAAACATTCATTCTATTTTCAGTTTGTTTCATTTCTACTGTAGCTTCATCAAGTAGTCTCAACATAGATGAATAGTGATTTAATATATTTACTTACTCTATCGTATAAATTGAACACTCTCTCGATATCTTCATCAGTTAATTTGTTTGCACCCTATAATAACAGTAAATAAAATGAACTTGAACTAGAATTACTTATGAAATCTTGCTTGTACTTACTTTTAACATATAAATCTGGATCATGTTCATTTGCTAACGTTATAATTAAATTAAAATCACGTTTGACGAAAATATGGGAAAACAAGAATAAAACTAAAATTAAAACAAAATACCTGGACAAACAATTTAAAAACAAAAGTCTTCTAGTAATTTTATTATACTGTAAGGTAAAGGGATGATTACAAATATAAAAAAGAAATGGGGTCGAAAAAATGATTATTCTGGACAAATACTTCGGTGGTTACTATAATTTCAACTTAAAAATCAATAACCTGTATATAAAAATGAATCAGGACAATATAGTCTCACCTGAACACTAATATTCGAAGGCTCATTAAATGTTTACCTAAAACTTGTTTACTTCATATTTAATTAGTATTTTGTACAATATCTAGTAATGGTTAAACAGTTTTGTTACAGTTTTTATGTAACAACAAATGTACTATATTTGTATATATATGAAAGAGGAAAGAAATATAAGTCATATCCACGTTTAATTACAAACAACAAATTAGAGGCTTATAAACTGGATTGTGGTATCATATTAATCCATCTTTTCCTATCTTTGTTTACTTATTGTTTCATGTTCATTGTTGCCTTTGTTTATGCCAAATACATGTGTCTTGTACAAAATCAAAATTGAAAATGAAAGGAACATAGAACTATGGGTCATCAAATACGTCAAAGTAAATTTTAGATACAGGGACATCATTCTTATCACAAATATTGTGATTACATACAGCATAGGAAAAACATTATTGTCTTATTTTCGTATTGGAAAAAGGAACTTGATCAGAGCTACATAAAAAGACACTTTCGAGTTTGGCAAAGCGTTGTAGAATGGCATATTACTGTCATGGTTAAAATAAGAACAATAAAATATGAATTATTAAATATGATTCTGTTAAAGAAAAGTGTTACATTATAAATTGAACAAGTCACGTATTGTTTTATTTTCATATTGTTCCTTATTTTCATATTGCTGCTTATTCATAGCTATCATTGAATCTCTCATCAGCAACAAATCATTAACGTTTTTTAAGATTGTTTAGAAGGCTCAATGATTTTTTGTAGCCTAATATGTTCTACAGTTACGTTTTTCCAAGGTACTCAAAGCGTGAAATATTGATAGAATACAGTTAACATTTTATATATTATATATGTAATACAACATCTAGTAAACACAGTAATGTCTTCATGAATAATGAAATAATCTAGTATTCAGCTTTTAAAATACACCCAATAACAATTAATTGTCATTTGACACTTCATTTTTTGGAACAGACCAGATTCTACTTTTGAACGATTTACATTAGGAAGCATAAAACGCCATTCGAATGTGATAAAATTATAATCAGAAACTTTTTTTAAAAAATAGTTAACTTGAATAGAAAAGAGGAAACATTACATATAAAGCTTTATATTGGAAAAATCTGTCGGACATTTGACATGTGAATCTCGTATTTATCTAAAATCCAAACTGTTCTGATGTAGCAAAAACAATTGCTTTTCATTATTTTATATAAAATTCAGTTTTGAAAAATATTGAACTGAAAAACAGACATATTAAATAAATTATGAAATCACAATCGAAAAGCAAAGTGTAAACTGGCAACTAAAGTTAAACACATTAACTTCCACCATGAGAAGTGAGGCCGGATGCTCCGGATTTTTAAAAACCTCATATGTATGTGAACTGATAACATTTCTTACGTTGCGCCTTTAGATACATCATGTCAAATACCATATTGATAACATTACAAAATATACATTGTATATATAAAAATACAACCGACTTACACTCGGTCCCTTCTTTGTGAAGAATTTCTGAAACGCATATGTTCATATTTACGGTCATTCAGATTCGTATTGATTGTGTTGTTAAATTTCTAAATCATGTTTGATTACCAAGCTGTTTAGAAATAATATCGCCAGATAAATAATATTCTGTTAGTCGATTGCAGTATTCCAATCACAAAACTTTAAAGTTATCTTAACACATTTTGGTGAATTAATTTTTAAAAATGAATTCCTAATGAAGTTGAAGTACGTTAAGAAAAATTTCATAAAATAAATGAATTTAATTCAAAATAAGCAGCACAAATTGTAGAAAAATATAATTTATATGATATGGGCCTCGTTATGTACTAATCAAACTAATATTTTCATTAATTTGTCAATCAACGGTCCTCGCCTAACTTCGGCCATAACAGAAACAAAAAAACAAGATCATTGCCTATTGTGTTTTTTTCCATTAGGTCATATAAAATATTATATCAAATTAATATCGGGAGAGAATCGATGTGAAAACTATAAAGCTCATGGTAATCTTACCTTGAAAATTGGTCTACAGAGGAAATTTTCTTTGACAGGTAGTAACCTAATAAAACAATAAAAATTAAAACATCATCTCTTATCATATTACTAGAAACAATCAAATAATGACTACATCAGACAATGATCTTGACAACAAATGTTCAAAACTACTTATCATCAAACACAAACATACCTGTCCTGTCCATGACCAAACCAAATTAAAAACTTAAAAACTAACTAATTCTGTAAACACATGAACTTTCATAGAGAAAGAGGCCGAGTGCTTAGGAAAGGTTAGCAACTCTTGCCCAGCTAACTATACCTTCCAAGTGTGGGGCCAAATTAGATTTGATTAGAGAATTGTTCTTATTTATATTCAAACACGATATGGCTGCATCTTAATTGCTGTAAATTAAAAACATATTTAGTAATAATTGTAACCTATGTACACGTGTTATATATGGTTGAATTGATACATGTACAAACAACACATTATGGCATAGTTAAAAGACTTAGCAGTTGATTAATTTTGCATGTTCCCTCTTAAATATATTTGTATATATACGATAAACTCAAAATCAGGTAAACAAATAAGGCGATGCATCTGTTAATTACTTCTTTCTAAGAAATAAAAACTACATTGATTCCAGTAGCAAGGCCAAATATATATAATTACAAAGCAGTTTCATGTTCTAGAGTAACTATTTGTAACCTTTTAGTCATGCCGTTCTTTGATTTCGCCGCAACAACAAATCATGCATTCATTAATAATATAACGACGCTTGATAATAAGGATATCGTGTTTCTAGATCTTATAATATTAAGGTAATCGTGGCATCAAAGGTTATTAAGATTTAAGCTTTTGAGATAAATAGCCCAAATACATCATACCAAGGAATCTATTTTCTAAAACAAACATTGGCATTTGTTTGGCAGGTAATCGTGGTATTAAAGATTATTAAGACTTAAGTTTTTCGGATAAATGGCCCAAATACATATTACCAAGAAATCTATTTTCTAAAACAACAATTGTAGCTTTTGTTTGTCAAAAATTTTGAGTTTTTAGATAGTGAAGGATCTTTCATTTATATCGAGACAGTCAGTTCTGGAATTATAGAGGAAACCAGTGTGTCCATAGAAAACTACCGACTTTTGAATATCAAAATGGAAATGTTCAACAAACGAATCCACCCAATTGGTTTTAAACAAAGACGATGAGCATCACTTTGTGTAGACATATCGTAGGCTACCGATTCCCCCTTTTGGTAAAACGTTAATTTCACTTAACAGTGCTGATACAAAAATTGTGGAAATCGAAAAATATTTAAGATGTTGAAATCAGAAAAATAATCTAAAATGTATTTTACCGAATCAGCCAAAGACAATACTTAGAAATGATAAAGCATAGCTTAGTTTTTTTTTGGAAAGATATAAAAAAAAAATTCGTGATGATAAAAGCACGCAAATCATTGTTTATCACGTTTTCATTGTCAAGCATAGACCGGAATAATTACATCATTAGTCATAGATCTAGTGATTAAAAGTGCCATCATTACCGATTCGCATCTTTACCTGGTTCGAATATTTCCCAAAGGTAACACAGAACAAAAATCAATCGAGAAATTTGTAATTCAAATAGTTATATGATGAATTACTTTTGGAAAATTTTATGAATTATGCAAACGACAAACGTTTACAGTAGCTTTGTATAGTGTCAATGGGTTTCGCCAGCGTACCACGTGATCAATACCTCTTTGTGCTGAATATTTTGGAAAAGGTTGAGGTATAGATTTCCTAAAAAACGTTATTGTTACAAGAAAACATGAACTGAATAGAAGTAACTGTTCCACAGAAATGTTATGGGGTATCGCGTGGTAAACTCCGTTTCTTTTTTATGTATAAAGTAGGGCTACATTTTAAAAATCGACTAATGCAAATTGTTAAATAGATTTCTATCCGGGTAAGTTATTGGCTAATAGATAATGAATTTTCAAAGGGTAAGAGATATAGTATCAAATTCATATTTAAAAACGCTATTAAGGCAGCTGATTATAAAAAATCATGACCTTGAATGGAAGCGAAAATGATGACAAGTTGGTAAAATATTTTCGTTTTATGTCGAACCAATGTATGACACGACATGAGAAATAACCCCCCCCCTCACCCCGGAACCGTGACAAAGAACAACTCCATTCATTCTAAATTTATTCAAACTTCGATAATGAAGCTAGTAAGAAAGGAACTTGTGGAAGATTTCGTAATATTCGCCAGTTTTGAAAATTTTCAGTTTGTTTTGAGGATTCTAATTTGGAAATGAATCCGTATGTTTGTGTTTATTATACAATTGTAAAACATTTGGTTTTAGAAAAAGCAAAACAGCAAATAAAGAACATTTTTGCGCCATTCCAATACACAGTTTGTGTTCCTTTGATAGTACTGTAAACTCATCAACGGACGTAAACTCCACTGTCCGAAAATAGTTTGGTGTAGTATAATTATTAGTTCCTATTTGTCATTTTATCTTGCTTGACTGTTTCTTTTATCAAACTGTATTCTGTTTTTTTAGCTGTTGCAAAACCCATGTTGTTCAGTTACGGATTTATAATGTTTAGTTTTCAATTACAATAGCAATATAATGATAAGACTTCAAAAAGTTTATTGTAATGGCCATAATTCTCGATTTTACAAGTCACACTTACGAGTTAAAAATAGGGTGAAGTCGTGCGCACATGTTTGAAATATACACCATAAGTTCATCAAAGAACCCCTAGTTTTAATGTTTCATAAACTTACTTTGACATTTCACTTAACTGTAATTTTCCATCTTTGTTACGATCAAATAGTTGCAGCTAAACAGAAATATAAAATAAAATGATGAAATTTTACAAATCAAAATCAAACATAATAACCAATCGCAATCTCAAAGCAAATTAAAAACGTTGAAACTGGAAATTAAGTATAACAAGTGAACTTGTAATATACAGGAAACAATTAAATATACCTGTTATGTCAAAACCGAATGAACAAACGTAATGGAAAAAGTTTTACACGTGAACTTTCACTAGGAAGATGAGGCCGGGTGCTCAGTCAAATTCATGAATAAAGTTCTTGAAAATGGAAATTATGTCAAATAACTCAGTCTAACGGATAATAAATTTCGAGTAAAACAATACATTCAGACAAATTATTTAGAAAAATAACATTTCGTTTTACAAAATATAAATACTCTAAAAATTCACTTTCGTCTTAATTGAAAATGTTGCTCTTCACTTATTTATTTCTATTAAAGAAACTGATTACTGAAAGTTGAACTACCATATGGTGCCTGTATCAATATGAATAAGGTCATCAATTCATTTAAATTGTAAATATTTTACATCAATAAATGTTTATAATTACCATTGTATCAGCATATACAATTAGCTGTTCATCTGTTACATCCACTGTTCTTTTACATTGTTTCAGAAGGTGCTTTAGAAAATGCTAAAATCAATCACAAACATATAAATCAATGAAAAATACAACAATAGTATTAACTATCTACGTGTGTACTTTAGGGCAAAGGGTTAAATCAATAGTTTGATAAAATAAGTAATATTTTCGCTTTTATTTTTATATATGCGTATTTATGGACTGGTTGTAAGGTGAGTGTGATACATGAGGATTGTATAGTATCATTATCAAACAGTGGACATGTCAGAGTTCATTCAAAGTCAGGATTCTTATACAAAAGGACACAAATGGTGCTGGTTCTAATATCCTGTCTGTCTTGATTGGTTCCTATGGTCATTAAGGAGTGTTGTTTTTTTGTTCTTAATTGAGCTGGCTGTCTTGAATAATATGTTTTTCAGATACAAATTTGATATTGGATGAACAAGACTTCAAATAGCAGAAAGTAATTTGTAACTTAAATCCATTGTTAAAAATACAATCAAGAACACGAAAAGGGATAAAAACATATCTTAATACCTCGGATAAAATAATCTAGGTGAATCTAGGTTTTGCCATTTAAATGTTATTCTGTTTCAATTTCAATCACATCTTACAGTTATAAAATATAATGGATCGCTAAAGACTTTCAAAGTACAGCCCAACCTGATTTAAAGGCGACCTACTTATAAAGGCCAGTAGAATAACATGTATATCCCAATTGTTGTCTATTTTTTAAGATTTGAACCTGTATATAAAGCCACCTGTCCATAAATGCCACCTTTACTGGTTCCCTTAGGTGGCCTTTATAGACATGTTTGACTGTAATAAAACAACGGCAGTGCATTTCATTTCTGTCGACCATATATCAGTTAGTAACATTAAGATATTTTGGAATAGTTGGTCTCAATATGGGTGTATATCGTCTTTTGTTCTTTTATCCTTCATTCCTATTTCTGTGTTCTTTGTTTCATGCACTACTGCATTAAATACATGCATTCCAGCTGTAAATTGTTCTTTACCACTAAGTGGTATAATTATGTTTAACCGCTTTACGAGATTCTTTCTATTCAGACTTGATCGATTTATCGCAAACTTTTCGATTCATTTTACAGTCTAGTCTCGTATTTCCTATCATGGGATGTCTTTAGCCATAATGTATTTTAAATTAGTCTACTCAGAAAAAATATACATCGATTTGTAACCCATTCCCTGGTGGTAGATAAAAACATTTCCGAATGTTTCCTCTACGACTCCAATCACTTTTTTTCATTATGTATTCTTACTTTGAGTTCATCAGCTTCTATATATCCGCTATGGTCTGCATCAAACTCCCTCCAGACCTAAATCAATCACAAACAAACAGAAAGTGATAAATATCCAATCCCCTGAGGAAGAACCAATCATTATGACTTTATATGAAATATTTGTTTGGGTCTCTTGTTGGACAAATTTATCTAAAGAATATATACCAGAATTAGTCCTAAAACATGACACGAATATTGAAATATACTTCGCTTGTTACTCCATAAATATGTGCAATTGCCAATAAATATGTCAATGTTCGTCATTTTAGGGTTTTTAAAATGTTTTTCACAACGATTAACAATTGAGATAAAAACGCTACCTGTAAAATTTGAAAACATTCAATTTTCTATTAGTTGTTTCTATTGAGCTATGCATGTCAACTTCAGAAATTTGTCTTTTATATTTTCTTAAATAAACGATTAGAATGAAGCGGAAGATTGTAACCCATTTGTTTTACATTATAAGCTGGTTCATCAAGTATTGATAGATTATAACAAATACTGGCAAGTAACTTTAAAAGAACAAATGAAAGTTATGACATTAGTATTGATCTATTTAGATGATGTGTCTAAATTGTATTTTAAATCGTCATTAGATTTACACTTTTAACGTTGACATATAGTTTGGTTTTGACCAGTACATTGTATTTTAAATCAAGCTGCTTTAATACAAAATACTTTCTCTGTCCCTTGATTTCTTTTGTTTATGGTGACAAATGATACATTTGTTAACAAATAACTGTTACAGTTTAATGCCAATTTGCTTCTCAAAGCTGTTCATTTTGAATGCAAAACCAATGTACTAATTTTTTTTGTTAAGGCAACAAATCTAAATCAGTCTTAACTCTATATTATTAAACTATCCAAATGGCTTTTTCCTTTGACCTTCAAAAATCCACAAAGAAAAAATACTGTTCAAGTGTAAACATTTATATGTAAATATAATGCCAATATTGAAGAAATTAGTGATATATTGTTAAAGGTTATTTCTAAATTCATTGTATAATGCCAATAAACAAAGTCGCAATATTTGTTCGAAAACAAATTGCAAGACCTTTATTTGTGGCGGATAATTTGTCGTTGCCGTCTATAATATTGGCAATCAATAAAGAAGACGATTGTCTGAGATATACCAATATAGACAAGCATCCTCAAATTATTTTCAATTAGTGTATAACCTGTCGTAAATAGGATTATGTAATAAAATACAAAACCTTAATTAGGATGACAGGTGTAAGGAAATGATACTAATTATAAAAGTTGAAATCTGATTGGTGACAGGTGTAAGTAAATATATCATTGATTATATTAGCTGAAATCGGATTGGTGCGTTTATTTTTTACTCGATATCCTAGTGAATGGAAGTTGAAGGTGTCATTGAGAATTTCGCAGTGAACATTCTAATGAAAGCGTTAATGTATAATTTAACAGCACGATGTTGTGTAAATATCGACCATCGACCTAGTTTTCAACTGACATTATTGATGATGTATAATTACGGAGTTTCAGTTAGTCTGTGAAAGCTGTCTGAAATCGCTTAATTTGCATCTGAATAAAAGGAGATATAAGGCAGTTGTTAACGGCCACTCTAAAAACACCAAAATACAATGTTGTCATGACATTCCTTATCCGATTTTTAATGTTTTGTTTTGTTTCTTTTTTGCGTGTTTTTGTTTGTTGCGGTGTCCTTTTAATTGCGTTTGCTTATGACAAGTAGACGCTTTTATTCGCCGTAGTTGCTTGTTTAATTACAATTTATTGGCATCATTTTCGTTTGTGAGTGCTGTCTAGAATAGCTTATACATAGCAAATGTAAGTGATTTATGTTGGTTTGCACTATGATAAATTAATGCAAATGGGTTACTATTTATTTCAACTGAAATTTAACTTGCACTCATTCAACTCCATTACCATGCGAAATTTAAGTATAGTAGCATTTTAGTTTAACTCTGTAGTAAAACATATATAACATTTGAGGTTAGTGAAAGCCAAAGTAAGAACCACCCATGACAAAAAAGCATAAAAAACCATGGGTTACTAATCTGTCGGTTATAAGTAAAAATTGTTGAATGGTAATTTCGATAAAAACTTTACTTAATAAAATGCATTTCAAAACAAATCCTCAGGATTGTTAGTTCATCGTATGGCAAAATAAAGTTTTTTTTATTTCGTGTTTAAGGACTACTGGTTAAAACACAAATGGTTCTGGTTCCTAATATACTCTTTACAATTTTGTCGTTATTTTCCTTCTGAGTTTTAAGATGTTTATCTTGTCTTCTAAACGTTTTTCTTTGCTTATTAAGGTGGTTGTGTTATTGTTTGGCTAAAACAAGCAGATACTTGTCACTTATGAATTTCTATTATTCCATTGCAAACAATTTAGAAACTTTAAAACAGAGTGAATCGCCTAAAGCAGGGAATATAAAGCACTATAAATATTGTTTAAAACCATTAATTATAAACTTTAACTCCTGATTTTCGACAGGAAACATGTCTACGTAAGAGACTATGAAATTGACATTAAGTGTTACTGGATGACTGATTGTTTACGATTTAATAATAGATCTTTGATTTCGACGAGGCAAATTAGGGTCTATTATATTTTTACAAACAATAATTCCTAATGGAAATTTAAATCGCTCAAGAGAATAAAAATACAATTATATCGAAACATCAAGTCTGGGAAATTATTCAATATATAGTGTTTTTGTGTTTATTTCAATAAAATATATTCGTTAACATGTTAAATTATTGGAATAATCTATAAAACAGGATATTACAAAGAATACAAAAACCACTCAGACAGAAAAGAAATTCATTTAAATCCCATTACACGCACCACAATCGATGGTTTCTAGAATTAAAGGACGGCTATTTACACGTATTCAAGTACATAAAAGTTCTTGTTTTGACTCGAGTCTTTTGATATGGCAAGTCAATACAAAATATAGGTTTTGTTACAAATCAGTTTTGTAAGTTATTTCTAAACATGCATTGTACAAGTATTACATAGCAAATATGAATAATTATTCCTATTAGCAGGCTTTGTAAAGACTGAGTTGTCAACAAGGAGTTTTAATCGGAAACAAAATTCATTTTTCATTTTATAAGAATTAAACTAAAAGAATCTATGAATTCCAGTTTCACTAGATTGAAATATGTCCATTTCATTGACGTGTTATTTGTCCAGTAACAGAATTTATCACAAGTATCATACACTATCATCTCTATTGTCTAAATTCTTTTAGGACTAAAGAAAAGCAAAACAATACTTTAAAAACTGGCAAATAAAGTTGAACACGTGAATTTTTACCAGAGAAGTGATACTCGGAGGCTCTGCAAGGGTAAGCACCTCCTTACAGTACTGGTCAGTGGTCTAAGATCATTATTATTTATATAAACAATGGCATGTCTTTTATTGAGTACCATATGTTTCGATGAATTTTGATTTGACAATAATAGTCAAGACCTATCAAACCTAAGGTATGAATAAAAGACAAATCTCACCTTCATGAATTCCACGCTGGATTCTAAAGGGTTATCTCTTCTGAATAATAATAGAAAATTTTCCTCAGTAGGTAAGATAGCTGCAAGCTGAAATGTAATATGGAATACATTTTTAACATTTTGAAGGCACAAGAATAAATAGGGAAAACTGACATTCACAGTCAGTGGCTACTATATATTTAATAGTAATCAAAAACAAACATACTAATCCATGTCCAAATTACTATTCAGAAGTAAAGAAAAAACTTTGGAACTGACAAGTAGTTTAGACATGTAAACTTCTACCAGGGAAGTGAGGCCAGGTGCTCCGGAAGGGTAAGCACCTCCTGTTTAGCTAGCTAGGAAATAATATCTTTTTATCATTCAAAAACAGATATCGATATTTATAATGCAATCAAATACAAGAACTATGATTCCCTTGCTTGGTAAACGTTTTCACTTTTCATAAATAGGATGGTTTTGAAATTTAAAATTAATCCAAACTTGTTGTCTATAGCAGCAGTGGAAGCTTGGTGGAAACAGCATTGGAAAGATTTCATCGTCAGTATTTTGATATTTCTATGATAAAAACAAACATTCTAATTCATTTCCGAATCGCAATCCAGAAGCAAAGTAAAAACTTTGGACAAGTTGCTCATAATTCAACCACAAACAAAGCGATAATTTGAAATTTCCAAAGTTTCATTTCCATTGATATCAAGCATTCAGTTACAAATATCCGTCTAAATTAAAATAATTTACCTCTGCAATATCAATCTTTCCGTCTTTATTTTCATCAAAAGCACATAAAATTAATTCCCGGGTTTCTGCAAGAGCTGATTGTGACACGACCTGAAATATAATATCAACATATAAACATGTCAGACAAAATGACTTAGCAAATTATTTTCTATCATTCTTTCAAGGATAAAAACAAAGACATATTGATAAGTTTGATGTCTCTGTGTACAGGATTCCCTGGATATATTTGACATTCCATAGTTCCATGTTCCTTTCACACAATTTTGATAACACACGTGGCGGGTGTAGCTATCTAAACAGGAGGGGCTTAACCTACGTGTCTAACATAACTTGTCAGTTCCCAAGTTTTTACTTTGCTTCTGGATTGTGATTCGAACATGGATTAGTATGTTTGTTTTTGAGATATTATTTATTTACATGTTTCTGGTTGTGTTGACTACTGCAAATCTAAAAGGTACATACGAGTCCCATGTTCAAATCACAATCAAAAAAGCAAAGTATAAGCCTTAAAAAAATGACAATTGAAGTTAAACATTCATCAGAGAAGCGATTCTAAAGTTACTAAATACATGTACTAAAGTTACAAAGGTGACCGAATTTTCTTAACCACGCAATTACGGGTGATTTGATTCTCACGGGAGACATATTCTTGTATGAGGAAGTTTGCCGGTTTGCATGGTCGTGTTTTCTAAAACAAAGATATCCCACAATCAATTGACTCACAGTCTCGATATAAGTGTAAGAATCTTTATACTACATTATTCCGTTCATGTCAAGTCTAACACCTGTCCTTTAAACAAAAATGAGTCAGCTAAACAGTAGTTCTTAATTCTTTTAAGATAATATCTTGACACTTTTTTTATATTTTCCTGAATATCGATGTCACTGTAACCTTGTGGAAAATTCTAAAAAAACAAATCTAATAAGCAGTTATAAAAGAACACATCACTTGAGTGACATGTTAATGACTCAGGCTTAAAATTGAAAACAATAAAAATCAGTAATATTGTTATACAAATCCCGAGTTATGGTTTTTATATGGAAATGTCACGTCGCAATTAAAGTAATAGATAATGAATCTGTAAAGATACCGTTTTGATAAAGTAATATCTAAATATTCAAAAACAAATCATTGTGATGAAAATACAATCTGTATATATGGCTATAATATATATTAAAATAAATTTAAAAATTCTGAGAATATATGTTATTGACATTTTAATGAATATACTTGACTATTAAAACATTCTACATCAATAACAAAATACAAAAGTACTGAACCGGTTTGTTTGCGTTTCATATAAATATAAATAATTCTATTTCATTTTGAAAAATGTGTCTTACAATACTAAAATTATGTATATGAGAATTAATTTAATAAAAACAACTTTGGCTTTTACACCGTAATCTTAAGATATTAACTTTGTACAACGAAGCGGACTGCTTGCAAATGAATTGTTGACCAGTCATATTGCCTAGGCTTATGAAGGCCCTCAAAACGTTTTATGACCGTCATCACAGTATTGTTGATAAGTTTGAGGATTACCCTGGACAAATTTCACGTCCCATAGTTCAATGTTCCTTTCACACAAATTTGATTACACACGTGGCGGGTGTAGCTAACTGAACAGGAGGTGCCGACCCTTCCAAAGCACCCTGCCTCACTTCTCTGGTGGAAGTTTACATGTCTAACCTGACTGGTCAGTTCCAAAGTTTTTACTTTGCTTCTGGATTGTGATTCTGACATTATTAGTATGTTTGTTTTTATTAACAGTATAATCTAGAAGAGAGAATCGGACACTGATTTATTTTAATCAATGTTCCTGACTGTAGTAAAACAATATACAAGAGTAATATTTCAATAAGCATCCCTATTTACGCTCTTTATTGTATTTTGTCTAGCATTGTCACTGATTGACTAGAAATTCACAGACAATATCAAACAGTTAACATTATAGGTACACCAGTTGATCCGCCATCCATGGACTGACAGTCTAAATATAAGTGCAAGAATCGAAACAGGAGCTTTATAGTTCATTACCTTACTTATCTCAAGTTTTCTTACTATTATTTAGATCAGAAATAAATTACCTATTAACCTATTAACCAAAGCCGCTCATTTATTTTAAGATTATAACTTGACACTATTTCCTGAATGTCGGTTCACCTTAAACTTGTGGAAAATTCTAGAAAATCTAATAAGCGGTTATAAAAGAGCGAATCACTTGAGTGACATGTTAATGCCTTGGTTTTTAAAATTGAAAACAATAAAAATCAGTTATATTGTTACACAAATCCCGAGTTATTGTTTTTATATCGCAATGTCAAGTCAAATTAAAAGCAATACAGAATTCTCATCCTAATGAATCTGTGTAACGATACCGAAACAATTATTGTAATATAGTAAATATCTCAATATATTGAAACATTTATTTGGATAAAATAATATTAATTCTCTATTTATGGCTATATCATATATGGACATAGATTTAATAATTCAGAAGGTATCATTTTTAATGAAGTCGCTTATTGATACTGTAACAGTATACACAAGTTAGAAATTAATAAAAAGGCAACCAAAACCCAAACTTTGGATTACGCTATAATATTTATCTTATTAATTATATATTTTGTTATCTAGAAGAGAGAATCGGACGTTGCTCTTTTTTAATCTCTGTTCTTGATAGCGTTGAAACAATATACAAGAGTTATATATATATTTTAAATACAAATCCTTACTAACGATCTTTATTATATTTTGTCTAACATTGTCACTGATTGACCAGGAATTCACAAACAATATCAATATCAAAGAGTTAACATTCTGGTGATTAAAATCAAAGCCTTAATAGTTATTGCGTCCCTGGATCCATAAATCAGAGATTCCTGCTCTCAATATAAGTCTATTGCGTGATGTACAAATGTCAAGAAGCATACACAAGCAAGTAATTACAATCAAGCTAGTGGATAATAGTAAATATATGAAACTGAAGAACATCATATTGAGTTTTTAACGGCTTCAACAATCATTACTCCAGAATAATTCCGATATTAGTTTCGACAATAAAGATGGAATTATTTCCTAAATTGCAAAAACGTTCAATCCTAATAAACATATTTACCAACAAAATAGGTCAAGAGCTATGTATTATCTAAATCAAAAACAAAAACATTGGTCCATTTTCTAATCACAATAAAAAAGCAAATAGAATACCTTTGAAAACTGGCAAATGTAGCTTAACACGAGTACAGTCAAACCTGTTTATAAAGACCACCCAAAGGAACCAGTAAAAGTGACCTTTATGAGCAGGTGACCTTTACATACAAGTTCAAAAAGTATAAATAAAGAACAATTGGAACAACTATTCTAATGGCTTTTATAAGCAAGTGGCTTTTTCATAGAGGTTAGCTTTAAGGCAGGTTGAACTGTGTTTAAAACATAGAGTGAGTCAAAGTGCTTCGGATGTGTAAACATCATCTTCAGCTTAGCCACACTCTCAACGTGTGGATTCAGTGGGCTGGTTGGATGACCGTTCTTCAAATAACTCTGTAATCACAATTGGCCACATGACCTAGTTTTTATATCATACAGTTTTTTAAATCTATAGTTTGTTTCGAGTTTGCTACATGTTTAAATCAGATTTTTTTAAACATACCATGCAACAACCTTCAGTAAACCTCTATCCATTGCCACCAATTGTTAAACCAGATTTTGGTGTCATGAAGATTTTTGTGTATACTTAAAACAAGTCACAGAACAATTTATCTCCGAGACTTCATGACAGAGGTGGTAAATGTATTGAGGGACATTAAGGTTTCACATTTAAATAAAAAGCAAACATACCAGTGTATGTTTGAATACAAAAAAGTGAAAACTTCGACAAGTGAAAAATCTAGTTAAACACGTGATTGTTTCAAGGAAAGTATATTTCAAAAACAAACATACTAATCTATGTCCGAATCACAACCCAGAAGTTAACTAAAAGCTTTCGAACTGGCAAGTCAGATAAGACAAGTGAACTGACACCATGGAAGTGAGACCGGGCGCTCAGGAAGGGTAAGCACCTCCTGTTTAGCTAGCTACACCCACCACGTGTGTAAAAGAGTCTGTACTGGATCATCGTTAATTGTCATATTTCTTAATATCAATACTTATATCGTTACGACCTGTGTTTTCAGTTGTTCCAAAGTAATTATATCACAATTTGAAAAAATGGGTTAAAAGATCTTTTAATTCACACTTCACATAGATCATGTGTCAAGCAAATGACCATCACATAACCTTAATAAGATGATCAAAGGTTAAACAAACATAAGCATACTAATTATAAACAAAGCAATTGTGATATTTCATATCATATCAGTGTTAATTTGATAGCACTAGACGCCCGTTTCTGAATACAATTCCTCATAGTTGTGAAACCAAGTTTTTTTTCAAACGGTTGGAAAAAGTATCCAAAGGACCTAAATATTTTAACCAAATTTAGTTAAAGAAGTACTATTTACCCGGACTCACTTCTCTGTAGGAAGTTCACGTGTCTAACCTAACTTGCCAGTTCCAAAGTGTACAATTTGCTTCTGGATTGTGATTCGGACATTGATTAGTATGAAGAAGTATTCCAAGTATTAAAGCTTTATAGTTTCCAACTTAGAATGAACAGAAAATGTTTTAAATACCATGTTTCTGTTTGTGTTATCTTTATGAAAGACGTAATTATCAACTATTTTTATCTTAATGTAACACTAAGAAAAAAAAATATTGTCAAGTATATACATTCGGAGTTATCTTTTGTTAAACAAGGTAATTTTATTACACAATTTTGGTTTTATAACACTAGTAATTCTCGTAGTTTTGTTAAATTGCAACTATTACATAGGATAAAATATAAGACTCCAAAATTTATTCCTTGTTGGGTAAAAAACATAAATTCTCTATCGTTAATATCGATGTTTAGGGACAAATTACATAGAATCACAGACCAAAGAATATCTTTTAGACTGAAGACGTGAGGACAGTTTTCTCATGGGAAACTATTACAACTATATACTGCAATAAAGAAAAATTGGGTTCTGAATCTGGTTCTGGTGTAACTGTTGTAATAAAATGATCAAATAATGGCTATTCAAATTCAAAAAGTAATTACGTAATTTCAAGGGAACAATATTAGCAACATTATGCTATTACTGAGAATTCTCAAAAGAATAATTGCAATTATCTCGAGTATTTGTTACGTTGTTATCTCTTTTTCATTTTAGATTTGCAAAGCACCAAAATCAAACAAGAAAAAAATGATTAATTGATAATTGGAATGAGTGTTGTTGGATTAATGGTTTGTGGGTTGGTTGGGTTTTTCTTGGTTGATGATGATAGATAGATAGGCAGATAGAGATAGATAGGTATAGATAGATAGATAGATAGATAGATAGATAGATAGATAGATAGATAGATAGATAGATAGATAGATAGATAGATAGATAGATAGATAGATAGATAGATAGATAGATAGATAGATAGATAGATAGATAGATAGATAGATAGATAGATAGATAGATAGATAGATAGATAGATAGGGGTTTGAGTCGAAATTGAGAATAAAATGCTTACTATAGGTTGTCACCAACTTTAGGTAATTTGGCAGGAATTTTTACCTTTGCAATCTGCTTTTGGCAATCTACAAGCAGGGTTCGCCTTGACACGAGGTATCGCTTTTTAAGGTCACTTCGGAAGAAGTTATAAATTCGGAATAAAATAATACGATATATGTACAAGGCTATATCATTACACAACTTTGATGTTATAGTTCTAACTCATTCTCGTATTTTTTCTAATTTGCAGTTATTATATAAGCCATAAATATAAGACGCCATTATTTATTCCTTGTTGGATAGAAATATTAAATCTTTATCTTTAATATTGCTGTTTAGGGAGAAATGAAATCGAATCTCAGGCCAAATAATATCTTTTAAGACAAAGATTTGACAGCACTTTTCTCTTCTGGGTACCTATTACAAAAATAAACTGTAATAAAGTATAATTTGGCGCTGAATTAAATGGTGTAACTGTTGTAACGAAATGAAAAATTTATAGTTGTCACCATTTAGAAAAAGTATTGAATTTCAAGGGAACACTTATGCAACATTAAGGTTTTACCGATAAATCCCAAAAGAATATTCGTATTCGTTATATATTTTTTTACATAGACTCTTTTTATTAAGGATTTGCAAAGCAACATATCAAACATAAAGATAACTGATTGATTAATGGATTGATTGATTGATTGATTGATTGATTGATTGATTGATTGATTGATTGATTGATTGATTGATATACTACTTACATTGGAGTACACCAACTTTAGATAAATTGGCGGGAACTTTGACTTTTGCAGTCCGCTTAAAGCAATCTCCAGAGAGTGTTCGCCGAGGCAAAGGGCATCGGTTTCTAATGTCTTCTTTGAGAATTATACGTTCGAAGTTACATAATGCAATACAAGGTCAATTAATTACAACAATTTGGTTTTATTACTTATATTTTCGTTAAACTCCAGCAACTATATCCAACATAAAATAAGACACTTATATTTATTCCTGGTTGGATGAAAAATTACATCTTTATCGATAATATCACTGTTTCCGGAGAAATTAAATGACTGAAACATGACAAAAATTCTCTTCTGGGTACCTTTTAGGGCAATGCATTGTCGTTTATGCTAAATAAAATTGTGCAACGGTTATGATAAAATTAACATTGTTCGGTAATACAATTAAAGTTGCTGCTGATACAAATGATGTAACTGTTGTAATAGAATAATAAATTTATAGTAATTAACCTTTAAAATAAAGTAATGAATTTCAAGGGAACACTAAAGCAACATTACGCTATCGCTGATGGTTCCCCAAAGAATTTTGAACAATTATGTGCCGCATTCGTTATGTCATTAAGACATAAACTTACTTTATAGCACCAGTTTCACTTCCCTGGTGGAAGTTCATGCGTTTGACCTAATTTACCAACTTCCAAAAGTATTTCCTTAGGTTTTGGATTGTGTTTTTGATATGAATTTGTATGTTTGTTTTGGATTTAATATCGGTGTGCAAAACATCAAATGAAACAATTTAAAGATTACTTGATTAATATAAACAAAAACAAAAAACATTACAATTCTCCCTGAAGCAAAGTGCAAGTTGCTAAGGTTGGGTAAGCACCTCATGTTTAGCTAGCTACAATCGGCACGTGTGCTTTAAAAATTGAGAATATGAAAGATACGTGGATACTATAGGACGTTAAATATAGCCGGCTTAATTTGAATACAGAAACATAATACTGAAAGATTGTGATGACGGCTTTACGGCCAATCGAGGATAAAGGTGATGTACCAAAAATATTTATATTAACAGTATGTTCAGAGCAATTCGCGGAAGGCTTCGTTAGCGCAAAACGTCTATAGTGACATGTAAATGGACCCATTTTCATTTCTTAATGACAAATAGTTACCGTCTAGGTCATGATTCGTACTCAGACCCCCGATTCAGAAATACAGAGTGCGCACTCTAAAAACTGAGCTAACGTGGGAGTCAAACAAGAGTAAGAGATAAATATTTAATTGTGTTGTGTTTTACATCACATTATAACTCCAGCTTATCTCTAAAACGACCATTTAGTACCTAATTGTTTCTGTTTATTGGATGTTTACTCAAATATTTTGTAAAGTTATAATTGTGAAAAATGATATTAATTCATTGTTGCACCAATTAAACCATATGTTTGCTGTTTAACCTCATTTAGTTTTATTTCAAAAACGCATTACATATGCTTCTAGTTTGCTGTGTTTGCTGAATAGCAAAATGAAATGGCGTTGTTTACTGTTAATCGTACAACTGAATAAGTTTGGTTCACGCAATGTCAAGCTAAAATTCCAAACAATGTGAAAACTAAACATTAATATTTATATCATTAAAAACAAAAGAAATAGAGAAAATGCACCACAAACCTTCAGAAAAAAACTTTTAGTAATATTACATATTATACCAGTTTTAATTTTACAGCAATAGACGGTCGTTTCGGAATACAATTCGTCATCAGTAGTGCTGTGCTTTGACCAAAATTTTGAAACCAAAATTGTTTTCAAGATACCCATGGGACCAAATTTATTTTACAAAATTTGGCTAAGGAAATACTTTGCATGAGTAGGTATAACTTAGTTTTTGAGGAATTTCTAGTAAAATATGAAATGAAAGGACCTCAATGCTGTATTATTGTATTGTTTTATTTCCTGAAGACTCATTATTTGTTAAAAGTTCTGTATTCAACTTTTAATAATATTAAATGAAAGGACCTCAATGCTTTTGTACTGTATCGTGTCATTCCCTGAAGACTCATTCTGTGTTAAAGATTCTGTATTAAATATCATGTTCAAAGGTGAAAGCTATATACATTTTGAGATTTAAGCCATGTATTAAGGCTTTATATAATCCATGTTATCTGAATTAAAAACTATTAATTGTAAAATAATATATGTGTGGGTGTTTTCAATAAAAAACTAATTTTGTGCAACGTTATCAGTTTGTTTCCAAAATGAATATCAATTCAGTGGTTATATATTTAATGTTTCCAAGACATTGTGCTAGCGTTTTACGTATACTTCTCATTTGGGATTAATAGTTCAAGTATGAAATGTTTTATAACAAAACTTACACTTTATAACTCTACTTCTCCAGTTCAACTCCGTATGTTATGCAAACGATAAATAAACGACTTCGTTGTTCGTTCAGAATATATTCTTCTTTGTAGTGTTGTTAATGGTTTTTTTGAAAGGTTTAAAAAAAAATTTGCAAGATTGTTTATTTTTCAAAGGTCCTTACATGTGACCAAGAATTAATATGACAGAAACACACAAATATAACAATAAGGAAACACATATTGTTGCAACTCATGGTCATCAATTGACGTCTGTTGATGCATTTCTCTAATTCACCGCCATGGCCCTGTTTTCAAAGAAATGATGTAAAGAAGCGAGGCTGTTGTCGCATTTCACCTCTGTGTAATATTTTTATCAATGTTATATTGTTAAAATATATATTGAAAAATAACATATATGTGTGGGTGCGTCGATAAAAAAAACTAATTTTGTACAACCTTATTAGTTTCAAAAATAGCTATCAATTAAGTGGTTTTATATTTAATGCTGTAAAGACATTCTTCTAGTTTGCTATAACTTACTCAGTTAGGATTAATAAAACAATATGGAATATTTTTTTAAACAAAAATTGTACTATACAGCTCTCGCAGATAATTTAGTTATATGTCGTATTTTTCGTATAAGATATATAAACGGCTCTCAAATTGATTTCTATTTTGGTCAAAATATTTTTTCTTTGTCGTGAATATAGAAATATAGGGTTAATTGAAAGAGTTAAAGACAGGAATTTGTAAATGAAGGACCTATACTTTATAATAACCCATGCAGCCAAGAACATGAAACAACTATCGAGAGAAACATAAACAAAACCATCAACATAAACACATTTAAAAGAAAATCACGGTCGTCTTGAAAGTTTTTTATGTGGTTTACCGAAATCGCCGCCTTTTCGGACTCCCCTCCAAAAAATGCTAAATATATATAAAATAAGACGAGGCCATTTCTTTTTAACTTTTGTTAATCAGATATAAGAATAATTTATTTTAATTTCAATAGCAGCACTGACGCCACATTTCTTGCGACGTTTGATCAAATGAGGATACCAATAACATATTGAGTATTGAATAACCGGTGCACATACATTCTTTTTTAAATTCTATAGGAAGTAATTATCTTAAAATTATATTTTGATCGATAGTTGTCAAGAAAAATTGTTTAATTATCAATTATAATATTCAGATGAATCATTTTAAGTACCTAAAGAACATTACACGTGAACAGAATAAAATATTAAGTTGTTGATATTATAACGTTCTGCCTACCGGGTGACGACTTTAAAGTAGAACCCATTTAATATTTTTATTTGCTTTACCTGTCTACATAACTCATTAAGCGTAATGTAATATGTTGTATTGCAAGCCTAGGCTTATCATGGTCCTCAAAATAATTTATTGCCATGATCACAATATGAGTAATAAATATGACGTCCCTGTGTTTAAGATTTGTATTTGACGTCAGATAGTTTTCTGTTCCCTTCATTGATTTCACTATTCACTCTTAATTTTGAATACAAACATGGCGGATGTAGATATCTAAACCGGGGTGCTTTCGGTGAGAGTAAACGTGGTTAATTTACATCTTTGGTTATAAAGGTTTTGTTTTGCTATGGAATTGTGGTTTGGACACGTATCAATGTATAAGTTTTTAATTTTTTGTTATATTTTGCCATATATATCCTAAAATAATTGTCAATAAAATAGTAATGCCAAATTAACCGTTTTGTAGGTTTGGTAACACGACCGATATTATTTTATTACCTTTATTCTATGTTTATGCGCGATTATTCTAGAACTGAACTTAATTACTTGTAAGAGATAATGCAACATTAAATCCATTCGCTTTATTACCATATTTAGACAGACATTATTACTGCATTCCTCGCGGTTATTCAAATATTATGTAACAGATAAAGGAGAAGAGTTTGTTTTATGAGAAATATTGCATTTATCGCCTTTAAGGGAGATATTCGAAGCACTCAATAAAAAACAAACCGGTCCATGTTCAGATCACAATCCTCAAACCAAGTTAATAATTGTGGCCACATTTTACCAAAAAATAACATTTTTTTCTAGTTGTAACATCTTACTAGGAACTGACCTAATGCACAATGGCAGTCTCAACTAAAATAAAAAAAATCCTGTTTTTTAATTTTCTATCAACTTAAACACTGCTATGTCCAACAACTCAATTTTTTATCCTTAAAAAGGGCGATTGGTTACTGTGGGTTACATCACTAATTACCCGACCAAATGTTAATCATAAAAGGAAGTGGTATTAAACCTTGAGCAAGTGACAGGATGTCCAATACCAATACAGTCAAACTGTTTATAAAGGCGTACCAAAGGAGCCAGTAAAAGTGGTATTTATGGGCAGGTTGTCTTTATACAGATTCAAACAATATGAATTAAGAACAATTGGGATACAATTCTGTCCTTTATAAGCAGGTGGTCCTTAAGGCAGGTTGGACTGTAACTGGGAAAGTAAGTAAAACACAAACTATTCCCCTTTATACTTTCCATACAAAGATGAGACAGGTTTGTAAAAATGAACAAACAAGTAAAAGAATGCAGCCTTTGCATATTATAACTTTTAAATAGCAATCACAGACATGCTAATAACAGAAAACGCTCTCAGAATAGGTTAATGATATAAATATCTACAGTGTAGATTTTTCAACAAAAACGTAGAAAGATTTCATTCACCTTACAGATACACCGAACACACAAGCAATGTTTTACCATAACTTTAGAACTCGAACTTGAATTTCTTTCGATTTTTTTAGGTTCATAAAAATTGAAGCTATATACATACTTTATACTTTATAAATTATATTTAGTATTGCATACAGAACTATTAAATCAATCAATTTTAGTTCACAAAGGAAAAGAAGTTAAAAATTACTTGTCTGATGCAAAATTCCCCTACGTGCAGTATTTTAAAAAAGGTCATCAGACATATTTTATAAACAATAAAGTTTTTCGATTGGGTTTACTTTTTAAAATAAACGTGGATCATTTTGGTTGATTTAACATATTGTTTTTTTTTGTTTTTTTTTTTTTTGAGAAACCATTATTCTAGTTCAATTGGTAGAGTTCTTGCTTTGAATATGGGAGTTCGAATCCGGACTGAATCTGACCGAAACTTGAAAATAGAAACCTTTCTTCGCAAAGGCGTTTAACAACATGAAAATACTAATCCTTCATAGTAGACTTTAACACCAAATTTCTAGTGACGGAGATACTACTGCAAATACAAGTTTAGTAAAGAAACGATTGCAAATACAAATTTAGTGAAAAAACTTTTGCAAATATAAGATTAGTATAGAAAGAATAACAAATTTAGTCAAACATATCAATAATGGCCACCCAAGGGAATTAGAACAAGTAGACTTTATGAGCAGGTGACTTTTATATACAGGTTCAAAATAATATGAATAAAGAACAGTTGAAATACAATTCTACGGGCATATATAAACAAGTGGCCCGAATTGGAGGTGACCTTTAAGGCAGATTGGACTGTATAAGTTAAGCGAAGAAAGTACTTAAATATAAGTTTAGTGTAAAAACTTTTAAATATAAGTTTAGTGGCAAAATTATTGCAAATATAAACTTAGTGTAGAAAGTATTTTTAAAATAACTTTAGTGTAAAACCTATTGCAAATAAAAGTTTAGTGTAAAAACTATTGTTAAACATTCATAATTACAGCTAAAATACTTTATTCAAGCTTTAGTGAGTTCATAAACATCCATATTAATGTCACCTAGAAACATCTTTTTTCAAGCTGTTACGATGAGGAATTTTGAATACAACATGTGTTGTTATCAGCCTTTATCGTTACTCATTTTAACTTCCAAGTAATTTATACATATTCCCATTTTAACTCATGTATATCGACTGATATGGTTAAATATAATCCATAATAAAAAAACACTATATATTAACACACATTACATATAAAGACACACGTACCAGTCCAGGTTTAAATTCCAGTCCCAACCAAAGTAAAACTTTGAATACTGGCAATTAAAGAATAATAAATATGATTTAGTGTTTATTAGTTGATTCTAAATGTACCAGAGATAGAAAAGATGACACAAGACAAGAGATGATGGAAGAATTATCAAGAAGAATAACTAAAATAGAAAGCTGAAAAACATCATGTCAAACTCATTATCTTTATTATGTGCATTCTGTCTATACCTTTGGTTATTCAGAAAATAAAAAATATTATATCATAAAATATAGTTTGAATACATAATCAAACACAAACATACTGGTCTATTGTCAAAACATATTCCGTAAGGCAAACAATAACTTCAAGAACTGACAAAAAACGTTTAAGACGAAGAGAAACCAGATGCTTTGGAAGGGTAAGCATATCCTGTCTAGCTAGCTACATAACCAAACATCTAGAAAAAATACAAGACGAGCGAAGTCATTGTCCGGCAAATGATAAACCTACATGGAGTCATATAAAACAAAATAAAACACAGGGTCTTCACATGAGGTGGATCTTGGTGGATGAGTGGTATAAGTTCAGTCTTACATATAACAGCGTTTCTTATGGCCTAAGTTCCAAAAATAAAATATAAATAATTTACTTAAATATATAAAAGTGTAATAAAATATATATAAATTTTCAAAAAATATAAAAATTTAGAATACCAAAAATAAATAAGTGGGATAAAAACAAATGCTGTCTATTCTCTATGCACTGGTTGATACAAATGCAATTAGAGTAAACAAGTTCAACATGTAACTCAATATTAGACAGTAAGTGTTTGATGTTGCACTTTATACCGTTGTGTTCCATTGAGTGCTTTTACTTTTCGCTTTATTGACTTTAAAACTACGTATAGAATCTATCAAGCTGTTTCCTATATACACTGCTGTTCATATGAATCAAATTGATAAATGCTCCCAACATTGCTGATCGATATTGTGTTGAAAAATGGTACAAGGTTTATACAAAATACTGCAAGACTTAACGTAATAAAAAATTGTTTGTTCTTACTCTCGCCTAAAATGATTAAATTTTACAATTATCTCAGTATATAAGTTTGGAATTTTGTTAATATATTAGTTGTGATATGCTAGACAAAAACATACTTATAATCCATTTAATCGAGTAAAATATTTTGTTTCTACTCAAACTATATCAATTTCTAATTAATCTGATATATGGAATGTATATAAAAGATAAATATGATGCGCAGAATCATGATTTAAATTAGATTGTTCCGAAGTTTGTATAACTATTTCACATCATGTCACCATCTAAAAAAACAATGGTCCATTTCGAATTTTGGTAATGACATTCACAATTTATCCTAAAGTAATTAGATTGTGAAATATAAAAAAATAATCTATGTCAGAATAACATTCAAAGTTGGTTAATCGCGTAAAAATACGACATAGATTTCGGGTATTCGTCGAAATACTCAATTTCCTGACGTTATTTTCTTAGAATGTCACCAAATTAAATGCTAAGTTAAGTAAGACACGTGAACTTCCACAAGGGAAGTGAGGACGGGTGCTCCGGAAGGATAAGCACCCCCTGTTTAGCTAGCTTCACGCGCCACGTGTGTAATCAAAATTGTGTGAAAAGAACATGGAACCATGGGACGTCAAATATATCCACGACAATCCTTGACACAGAGACATCAAACTTATCAACAATACTGTGATGATGGCCATAAAACTTCTGGAGGGCCTTGATAAGCTTAGGCTTGCAATATCCTTGAGTCAACAATTTATTTGCAGGCAGCCTGCTTCGTTGTACAAAGTCCATGCAGTGGAAAGAAGCTCTTCCACAGCGTATTATTGGAAAACAAATATACCACCAGGGGAAGTGAGGCCGGCTGCTCCGGAAAGATAGCACCTCCTGTTAGCTAGCTACAAAGTCACGTGTGTAATCACAATTGTGTGAAAGGAATATGAAAATATGACTTTCAGCATCAATGTTGCTTCTCCTTCTTATGTTGTATTTGTTACACATTTAATACGCTATGGTAGAGTCTGTTCTCACTATTTCATACAACAAAGCAAGATTTTTGCAAGTAAATTTTGAAAAATGCTATAGAGTCTATTGTATTGAGTATACACTATATTTAGCGATTTTCAAATTGTTTTGTTCGCCCTTTTACTCTCATATGAAACAAATAATTAACACTCCCAGCAAGACCGTTTACTAAACATTCTTTCAATAACTTAAAAACATTGCAAACAGCGCTGCATACTATTTTCTACACGAATCAAGGTAATGAAACAACTATATCTTTCCTCTCGAATAAGCAAGTAAAACCGTCGACAGAATATTGTGTCTGAAAACGAAGATTTATAACGTTGTCATGTGCACATTGTATATGGGAAAATAATCAGTCAATTTTCGTAGTGTTCTTCAACTCCAAATCGCTATTAAATCTCATTTAGACTATGATTTATATTCATTAACATCAGTTGCATCACCAATATTGTTATTTAGCCATAAAAGTGTTATAATTTGTTACGTAATGAATGAAAATTTTGCCACTACTGTCAGTTATGCTTGCATCATAGATTCGATTGAGTGTTCAGGTGCATCACAATCAATTAAGTCGTAATCGTATTAACGTTTACCACGAAAGTGCATATATATAATCAATATACAATGTATAGTAAAACCTGGTTATAATGTCCCTAAATATCTTTTGGGTGTCGCAATTGCAAAAGAACTCTGAAGACCCTTATTTTAAGCCGCATCCCTCGATGTATAAACCAACGCATTTATAACCCTATGGCTGTACGGATCAATTGGTGACACTGAATTTAGGTGCTCTTGTAATGCAATAAAATATCCGTAAAAGTCAAATAACCATAATACATTCTATATAATGTAATGCAGAAATTAAGTATTACTTATAAGAAAACCCGTTTTATTTTGCAGTATTTATAACATTGTGAATATGTGTCAATCAAAAACAAACATACTGATCCATGTCCGAATCAGAATCCAGAAGCAAAGTAAAAACTTTGGAACTGACAAGTTAGGTTAGACACGTGAACTTCCATCAGGGAAGTGAGAGTGGGTGCTCCGGAAGGGTAAGCACCTCAAGTTTAGCTAGCTACACCCGCCACGTGTGTAATTAAAATTGTGTGAAGGAACATAGAACTATGAGACGTCAAATATATCCAGGGCAATCCTGGACACAGAGACATCAAACTTGTCAACAATACTGTGATGACGGCCATAAAACTTTTTGAGGGCCTTGATAAGCCTAGGCTTGCAATATCCCTGAGTCAACAATTTATATCAATATGATACGATAAGTGACAAGTTCTGAAGCCTTTAATGTCTTGAATGTATGTACTTACATTATTATACGAGTGTTAATTTTACAGTACGGAATACGATTTCTCATCAGTAGTGCTTGGACCAAAATTGTTGTGTTTGGTGGTTGGACTGTAGTTCTTAGAGATGACATGTACGTTTGCGATATTAAAGACTTTATCATGAGTGACTGGATGAAAATATTCAGTCAACATCAAATTGCCCATCATGGGCAGAAAATTCCAAGAAATTGGCGGAAATTATAGCTTTCATTTGTAATGTTCATAGACTCGCTCGATGTGAAATTCTTAATGAGGAAGTAAGCAATACTAGTACTCGTGTTGAAAAAATGACCAGACACTATGCGACTAATTGTGAATAATAATATATGACTTTTGCAATTTCCTAAATTATATAAAGAATTATATAAAGAGACACAGTTGAAAATATAGAAAGCAAACACAGTGTATATGACATTCATGTCAACCCTGTTTCTTTTTTCTATTTAAAGAATGCAATGTTACCGATATTTTGATTGAGAAAAACAACGTGGATGATTTTCGAAATTGTTAATAGTAATTTTTATCATTTAATTAATTCAGAAACGTCTCGACCTTAAATGGAGACAAAATGTTAAAAGCTGCCCCAAATATTAATATAAAAATATCTCTCTCCTAATTTGCAAGTATCAAAGTTGTTACCTTGCATTTAGATTACGGTTTAGAGTTTGTTCTGATATGTTATAATTATTCTATGAAAGTAAAATATAAAATACTCCATATGCAAGTTGGCTTGACACTTGTAATGCTTTAATGGTAAGTGTCTCCTTTAATGTCCTATTTAAAGGTGCAAAACGTTTAAGAGTTCAGCACGTCCAATACAAAACCCATTTAAGCAACAGGGACGTTTTGATACTACCTTGAATTGTAATGTGAATTCGTACAACGACTTTAAACTACATTTAGAACCCATCAAACCGTTTCCTTAATCCACTGATGTTCATATAAAACAGCTAATAAACTCTCTCAACATTGGTAATCAATAGCGCAGTCTCTTGGAAAAGACCAAGCTATTGCAGTTATATGGGTTGATATGATTTAACTAGATAATTTGATTATATCGTTTCTCTTGCCTAAGTGGGTAAACACTTAATGAAGCAACACAATTTGTAACTTTAAACACGCATTTGAAAATGATCATCACATCAAACAGACACAAAGCTTCTAACGAAAGAAACCAGAAAGCAAACTGAACATGTTTTGTGTCACTGATAATAAAATTCTCCGATTTTGAATAATCGTTGGATCTAGAGGACGTAATTATGAAATGGTATCCGAAAGTGTGGATTAATACACTGAACCACCTACTCATGATGGAAAAAATATTCATAACTTTAGATCTTACAATTTCTGGAAACAAACAAAGACACGCATTGTGTTGAAACTCTTAGTCATTTAAGACTTATCAATACAAACCACTGGACTGATATCTCTGCTGGTCGACTAAGCATTCCCGAGGATATCGGTAACCCAGTTGTCAATACAATATATTTCAAGATAAACATTGTGTATTAAAATTAGGCTTCGTAAATTTTGAATTTCTCAGAAAAACTAAGCTAATTATGCTTTATCTTTTTAATTATTTGTCTTTGGTGGATTTGGTAAAATAAATTTTGGTTAACAGCTTAAAAATATCTGATTTTCCAAATTTTTGGTCTCAGCAATACTGATGTAGAATTTTATTTCGAAACGGAGGTCTAGTCTGTTTAATTTAAACAGAATGAGTAATCCTCCTACCGTGATGGATATCAAAGATTTATTCACAACTCTCATTCATACAACGTTTTGAAACAGAAAAACGAACCATTACGCTAAAACTCTCTTAGACATTAAACACATTAATATTTCATTCCGTTACAGCGGTCTAGTTCTGCGAAATTAAAAAAAAACTTAGTAAAAATTGCAAGTACTTGGATGGTATCAGTGTGGTGGACAAAGCATCCCCGAGTATAGCGTTAACTCTTGAGGCAATGCATCTTTTTGTCAGATGAATATTGTTAAATAAAATTATCTTTCAAGACATTATCTTTAGTGATTTGGTGAAATAAATTTTCAACATTATCAAAATATTTGATTTCGAAATGTTTGGTCCAAGCATTACTGATGAGGAATTTCATTTTGTTCTATCAAAACCTGAACCCCTATCGTGATGGAAATCAAAGAATTCTTCATATCTCTTAATCACTTACAATCACTGCAAACAAGAAAAAGATTCATTACACTTTAACTGTTTTAAACATTTAACACTTATTAATAACTATTGCATAAACAGCCTTGACTGAGATGGAAATCAAAGATGTATTCATAACCGTCAATAACAGAGAACAGAAAAAAGATTCATTACGCTAAACATAAAACACATATTAATAATTACTGCATAAACAACCTTGACATAGATCCATAAAAGTGCATTGCTTCTGTTGCGCTATGAGTAAAGACCTTGTCATAATTATCAGTAATGTGTATATAATGAAATTTATTAGGCATTACATATTCAATCAATTAGTTCCCGATTGAATTCACGCAGACCATTCTATCTAATTAATTAAATTCTATATCATATCCGTATCAGCGTAACAATATATCCATGAATGCAGTGGAGTAATGATGAAAACTCCCAAGTCAAAAGTGTTTACTTCAGAGGCGTTCAGGTTTCAGATCCTAGAGAAGACCGGGTTTTCCGAAGAAATCACCGACCTTCCTCAAGATAAACTCACACACTTCTGCACATTATAAAATGCCCGAACTGAAAACGATCTTAGCAGATGTTGTAATCCCTTTGTAATTGAAAATGCAACCAGGAGAAACAGTGACGACCTTGTCTGAAGCGTGTGTATAGCAACTGATGATATTAACTATGACAACATCATAAACATTTACTCCAATATCATACAAGGTCGGGACTTATAATAAATGGTCCCATCATAAGTTTTTCTTCTTTTAATAATGTTTGTTTTTGTCTGATTTATTATCATTATTATTATTATTATTATTATTATTATTATTATTGTGTTGGTTTTTTTTCTTGGTTGTTGCCAAGTTCATTTTTCAGTTGCACATTTCGTTTTTTTCGAAACAATTTTTTACATGTTATAAAGGTTTTAGAGTAATGCAACATAATTGACAGCAGTGGTTACGTGTTTTATAATAACATCATTAGATTTATATGACATAAAAATGTTTTGAAAGCAAAACATTGATATTAATAGACTTACTGTCATCACATTTCCTGGTACAAATGCACTAGTCGAGAAATGTATGTGAATCTCAAAATGGCTTTGTGCTTTTTAACTTCATAATTGAAGATGACGTTCACACATTATGTGGGTGCGCTTTTCTAAGTTATTTATGTTTGTTTTTAGAATTAGTGAGATAGAAAATGTTTTTGAAAATAAATGAATATGTTTTTGTGGCGTGGTTGTTATATATCTCACATTTTTAGTTGCATACTACTCTTCAATTCTTATCAAGTACTGACATCACGTATTGTTTTAAAACATCTTCAATTCTATACCAAAAAGAGTTCTAGGTTATTATTGACAGAAATAAAAACACTATTAAATTTTTATCATTACATTAAATTTTTAAAATATAAAACATCCTTTGCGTTAAAGACTTTCATCATGTTCCATTTTTTCTGATACAATTCCACTGGAAATAATTGAGTGTACATCTTAGAATGGCATTGTTCTTTTTCATGTCATAATTTAAGTTCATGCACATATGGGTGTCTTTGAACATGGTATTTTTATTTGATAAGTTAAAATAGGTAGAATAAAGACTAGTATTTTTTTTTTTAGAATAAATGGCTATGTAATGCTTTTGGTTACATGGCTGTTACCAAATTAATATTTTAATATTTTTCAGTTACACATGCCCTTCTTCTGTTCTATTCTAGTTCGGTAAATCTTACATCCAATGTTACGTTTTAAATCCTCTAGAATTCTTAAACAGAAATGACAGCTGTTGTCACATGCTTTACAATAGGATTATTTAATAAATAGTCATAAAATGTCGACATTGATAAAAACTTCATTGTCTTTACAATTCCCTGGTACAACTGCACTAGTCAAGCATTGTATGTATCTCAGAATGGAATTGTCATTTTTTCATATCATAATTGAAGTGTTCGCTCATGTGAGTATTCATTCTTGCAAACCAGCATGTGTTATATTATAAGAAGAACAAAGAATGATTTTAAACGATTTGGAAATAAATGTTTTAGTTTACACAGTTGTTGCCAAGTTGATATTTTTCACTCGCATATTCCCCTTCTAAAAGAATATATTTAAACTGACATCACATATTGTTTTTTAGCTTCAAAACTGACAGAAGCTATAGCATTATTAGATTATCATTTAATTAAAATGTTTTAATGAAAACATCAATTGAAGACTTTCAATGTCGTCACATTTTCCTGGTACAAATGTCCTAGACAAAACCTGCATGTAGATCTTATTATGGCATTGTTCTTTTCATATCATAACTAAAGTTCGTGCACGCATGTATTTGTTTTTGTATATAGGATTAATACAAATACTACTCTTTAATTTTGATCTAGAAATTTTAAAACCAAGCAAACAAAAACAATAGCAACGAATACAAAAGTACGATACAAGATCCCTGAATAAATACTAGCTTAATAGAAAGTGCATTACCTTTAGGAGCACCTGGGTTCAATTCCGTTGTAGAAGTTCATGTGTTGCTGAAAAATGTCATATTGGTTTTCCGATTGTGATTTTGACTTGGCCCTTTGTGTTTGTGTTTATATTATTTTTTAATCATCAATTTTTGTGTTTGAGTTATCATCAATTAAGCAACAAATCGACTTGTATACGTTACCAGCAAAAACTAATAAATTTATTCAAATCAAATTATTGGCAAATGAATATCTCTATTTTTATCTCATTTTTAAATTAAACTTCATTGTCCATTAATCAGCGAGTTTTGGAACGCCAACTAGCATATCTGAAATCAATCCACCATCACACCGTTTGTCAATTAAAATATTTCACTTACAAACATGAAGGTCAGTGACAGGGTGTAATGTGCGTCATGCCGATGCTTTCGGAAATTCAATTAAAAGATGTTAGAATATCTATTATTCAGCGTGTTGTAAACATCAAGCAAATAGCAATCACTTCATTAATTCAATGATATTTAAATTTGATCTAAATTTATCTAATGACTATTGCAAATCTAGGCTCAAGGTCGTGTTCAAAATATTGTTGATCTGTATCGAAAATTATTCTTGGTATTTGTACGATTTATTCGGTTGATCCTAAACAAATTGCAATAACATCCTTACATTTCTTGTTTATAGCCAATTCTAACAAGTAACTATTCTTTAAAACATTTATTATTTCATGTAGGTTCTGCTTTTTCATGTGTTATTAAATTACAGGAAAAAGCAACTTCTACGCATGACAATAATATCTACCTTTTTGGTCAATAGATAATCACGTCGAAGTATAAGGAAGATTTGGATCCTGTAAAATGTCATTAATATTAGATCCTGTGGTTTTAACACATTTTTATATGATAAAAATTTAAGCTACATGTAAGACTAGATATATTGGACTATTTTAATGCCCCAGGCTCCAGTTTCACAATCATTTCTAAACTAAGATTTTTTTTACCTCAAATATTACAAATTTTGACAACATTTTTCGGTACTACAGATAATACTTTTCAACAAAACATTACTACATGTGTAACAAGTTTCATTTTATCTTCAAAAATGACACCTTTAATTCATAAATATCTTAAAAACTAACAGTACTAATCAAATTTTAATTTTACAAGATTTAGGTTTCAGAAAATCTCAACTTAAACATGAATGTAAAGCTGCGGCCTGTTAGTTCATTGTTTGGTAAAAAATAGTTACATATTATACCAGTCTTAATTTTACAGCACTAGACGGCCGTTTCGGAATACAATTCGTCATCAATAGTGCTTAGCCTAGTTTTTGTTCTTTTATTCTTAGGTGTAAAATAATTTGGATTGCAGGATTTGAATTAGAACTAATACTATACCACTGAACATTAAGAAAAAGTTGGGAGTTTTATAAGCTGTTGATTCAATATGTGGTATTGTATTCTTGTCTTACTTTGTTTTGATTTTTATCTGATTAACTTGTTCATGCATAGAAGCATTTGTTGTTTCTAAGTACATGTTTGTAAGTAACAAATTTGTACCTTCTATTTTAACAGATTGCTGGATTTATATTTATGATCATGCTTGTCGTTTTTAAATTAAATCATATTATTTTATAAAAAAAATTAAATTATTAACTCGTCAATTGTATTTTTAGAATTTTTGTCCATTAAAAGTATCAATTTTAATTGCTGAAAAATTTAAATCAGTATACACATGGCAGCATTTACGCTCCTTAAGATAAATAATTTAAGCGTTGTACCGTGAAATGAAAAGAGTATGTATATTTGTATGCATATCATCCACAGTGTAACAATCAAAAACAAACATACTAATCCATTTCCGAATCACAATCCAGAGGCAAAGTAAAAACTTTGGAACTGACAAGTTAGGTTAGACACGTGAACTTCCACCAGGGAAGTGAGGCCGGGTGCTCCGGAAGGGTAAGCACCTCCTGTTTAGCTAGCTACACCCGCCACGTGTGTACTCAAAATTGTGTGAAAGGAACATGGAACTATGAGACGTCAAATATATCCAAGGCAATTCTGGACACAGAGACATCAAACTTATCAACAATACTGTGATGGCGGCTGGGTTTATTTCGAGTTGATGCATGATTAATATGCATTATTTTTTTTTAATTTATTAAATAAGAATAAGAATACGTGTGTTTCGTGTACATGATTTGGTTAGAACGTGATAGTATTTGTGATGTTGATGACTATGAAATACATCACCAGATTGAACATTAGAAATGAAACACTGAAAACATGCTCTTCTTGGCCATAGCCAAAACACTAGTAACCAAGAAAACTCGTCACACAAAATTGGAACAATGTTGATTCTAGGATGTTAGAGAAAACTTAAAGCGCGCGGATGACATGGGTAGATCTTTAATTTGTGCAAGTCAGTTTGCTTTCCGAAGGTTGGTGGTTTTGTACGATTACTCTGGTTTCCTCAACCATCCGAGAAACTGACCGCCTCGACATATAAAAGAAACTTGAAAATGCATAAAACAATATCACACACACACACACACACACACACACACACACACACACACACACAGATGAACTTTAGTCAGGTATCATTTTAATCAGAAAACTGTTGCTTTTGAAGAAGATTATTATTTGTATCAGTGTTATTTGATAAATATTTCAATATCGATTACGTTCTTTAATTTCCTGCCTTGTTTAAAAAAACAAAAAAAATAAAATAAAAATAGTAATCAAACAAAAAATAATTTAAATCAAGGTTACTTAGTCATGCTACCTGAAGACTACAGTGCAGAGCTGTCCAAAATTTAACATATAGCTAACGAAAAAGAGTTTAAGCTCGGCTGTAGAATGTCCGAAATATGAATAGCATTTTGCCATGAGATGGGTAGCATATATCAAAAATATGCCGAGATTGAGCTAACAAGGGATCGAGATGTGCTTCCGATTCGACATTTGTTTGTTAGGTTAGTGTTAAACTTTCAGCAGGTCTGTAATGTATATCTGGCATGATAATAATAAATATTTTGTGACCTAGAAGCAATAACTGATATTACATCGTTAAAATACGGTGAAACATGTCGACATCTCATACAATAAATTTCAGATTGTACAGTGCAGGCCTGTCGAAAGTTTAACATTTACCTGACGAATCAGTGCTCAATTGGCAGTTCGTCTAGGTCCTTATTAGCTAAATCTCGGCAGCTGCTGGTATCTCTCTGAAGCTTTTGAGCAAATAACTATCCATATCTCGGTAATAGGGCAGCCAAGCTTCGACTCCTTTTTGTAAGTTCAGTCTTAAACTTTCGACGGACCTGTGCTGTATGGCAGTATTACAGGTTACAGAATCGTGGCATTTATTGTTATCATTATAGAGATTTTAAATTCGATAGTCAAATTAAAAATTATCGCTATTCGGATAGACTAACGTCTATCGCTCATGGCGTCAATGTCCAATATTCGGGTTATCAGAAACGTTAGAACTCTGCAACAATACGATATATTTCTTGCTGTTCATAATGAAATGTTATATTTATATTAGAATAATGTCACTTGCATACATGTCGGGTGTGGTTAGCTAATCAAAAGGTGCTTATTCTTCCGGAGCAACTGGTTTCACTTCCATGGTGGAAGTTCACGTGTTTAATTTAATCTGCCAATTTTAAAGTTTATTTTTGCTTAGGGGTTCTGATTTGGACATTGATTGGTATGTGTTTTAATTGAAAATAGGGGATATAAGATGTTAATTCGTGACTTTGACCTTTGACCTACATATATAAAATTGTATGACATTTTGTCTCATGGTAGTATATATTTTACCCATAGACATGGAAGAGGAAAAAGACATGATACTTGACTGTCGGAAATACGGACAGGACAATTCCTATATACCACCTTAACTTTGACAACGGAGAGAGATATGATAAGTTAATAAAAACAAACATATTATTCCATGTCCGAAACACAATTCAGAAGCAAAGTAAAAACTTTGGAACTGACAAGTCATTTTAAACACTTGACTTCCACCAGGAAATTGAGGCCGGGTGATCCGTAAGGGTAAGCAAATCCTGTTTAACATATGCATCAAATAAATCGTACAATGTAAAACAAATTAATATTGGAATTGTATTACCACTTTGTATATTTTATACACTAGTATATTTCTAGTGATATTAGAGATGGGTTTGGTTATATTACAAATGTTGCTAAGTTACAAGTAATTTTTATTTTAAAAAATTGACATAGGTAAATTCCTAACCTGAACACAATTACCTTTGTTAGTTACCTGATTGTATATATTCTATACAAAACAATGATTTTTATTTGTTTGAAGATCAAAAACAAACATATCAATCCATGTCCAAATCTCAATTCAAATGAAGAAAAGTAAAACTGAAAAATGACTAAATAGGTTACACATGTGAACTGTCCTCAGGTAGGTGAGGCCGGTTCTTTCGAAAGACTAAGCACCTCCTATCTAGCTAGTTACATCCACCATGAGTAAAATCAAAGTTGAAAAAGAAAAGGAACATGGGGATATGAAACGTCAAATATATTCCTGCCATAGTTTTCCATTAGGCTTTTTTAAAGATGGATTGATGGAATTTTAACAAAAAAGAATTTGGAATTGTACCAATTCTTTTCCTTAGCAAATAATATAGAATTATTAAATGCAACGAAATGTTCACAAATGCGATATGGCGACGATCTGATTTTTTTTCGGAGAACCAGGCTTCTCTTCCCTAGTGGAAGTTCACGTGTTTAACTTATTTTGTCACCTAGCATCATTTTTTTTTAGTTTGCTTTGGGATTATGATTTTGACATGGAATGATTTTTGTTTTTGATCCGTTTTAAAAAAAAATTAATCACGATATGCAAACTACTATTGCATTTTAGTGTAAAACGCTGCGCAAAATCTTGCATTCAATAAAAGACGTCACGCGATTTTAAGGTTATCCATTTTATATATAATTAAGTGATGATGACTGTACATGTGTAACAGTAGACGTTTGTAAAATGCCATGCTTCAAAACAGCGTCTTCCTTCTAGCTCCGTATATCAAAGAGAATATGATTCTTAGCCGCTATTCGGACTTTTGTAAAATGCGTATAACTTCAGACAAAATTAAAAAATAAAAACAAAAAAAAAAAATAAAAAAATCAATTCTACATTGACAACCGAATAATCATGATATATCATCAAATAGAAAAGTTCTTTTGGTGATTAAATTAAAATAACACTCGTTAATTATTAAATGATGTGGGCATTGCACATGTATTATAAAGTGTTTATTGCTTTCAGAAATATTGCAAGAAATAACCCCTTAATCTTTATTTGCATTGGAATTTCATTTAAGTGATGTAGAACGGTGTAAAACATGCGTGTAGAATGGTGATTAATAATAAACACCTTTCAAATTTAAATATATGTTAATTTTGTATTATTCAAAAGCAATGTTAGCTACTCGCTTGATACAAGTGTTACATGTTTACATTTTCATTTTCAATTTCAAGATCAAACAGACGCTTGTAGAAAATCACTAAATTCATTCCAAAAATAATTTTAAAAACTGTTTTTGGTGCTAAAAGTGCGGCCAGTCTACAAACATATCAACAGAATTGGTAAAATGGAATAATCTAATCAGATGGTCTTTATACTTTGGTCAAAATATGCATTGGGTCAAAGTTCCTTTCTTTAAACAGATTTTTTCCACCTTCCTTTCACTCTCAATTTTAATTTTACATTTGGCAGTTGTAGCTACCTAAACAGAAGGTACTTACCCATCCAGGTCAGCCGGCCTCACTTTCTTGGTGGAAGTTCAAGAATGTTATACATAATTTGCCAGCTTTTCAACTTTTACATGTTTTTTGATATTGTGATTTGGACATGGACTGGTATGTTTTTTCTGGTATAAAGACCCCCAAAAAGGCAAGTCAGAGTGTAAAACGGGCAATTTAAAGACTTTGTTAGCCATGAAGGATCCAATGCATGATTTAGAGTTGAATAATTTTGTCAAAAGCCTCAGTCAATATCATTTCAATAACTACAAAGCGTTCAGTTCAAGATGGCGGGGACATCTTTCTAACATCAGGATCTGTTCTACATTCGAACATTAACGAAGTGAGGTGCTGATATCCATAAGCGTGCACTTACGACCACTTCTCAAGCGAGATCCCTCCGATGCATGGAGAAACGTAATGTATAAGCGAACATAATTAACAGCAGTCATTGCAACTAAAACGGTAAGCGTGCAATATATCTCTTTCTAATGAGGTTCCCTCTACTCATACGGAATTGTGAATTTAATAAATTGTCAATGTCGCGTTTTCCATCGAGTAAAATAATTATTCTCATGAATACATCATTAAACAGGGAAATTCCTTTGGTGATTATATTTACATGTGTTACATTTGACTTTGATTATAAATGAGGCGGACAATGGATTACAGCTTGTTGATTGTATTATAGAGAAAAAAATCCCTTTTTATTTCTATTGAGATTTTATTTTTGTGAGACAAAATTGTAAATCTATGTTATTACCTATTTCCGTGTACAATAACACCGTATTAAATGACCTCATGTAAAAATGTAGTTCGCTGCTGTACCACGTGGTATCCCTGACGCTTGTGGGAAAAATTATTTCCATCTGATATGGAACCATATCAGTTCAACTTTTCCCGTCAAAACGATAATATTATAGGAGTTCGGGACGTACACGATTTCCTAAACGGTCCGTATAAACATTACTAGGTGTTAATAACGTAATACAGAGACAAACCCATTGCTAATTTGATACAACTGAGGCTAACGTTCTTTTTCCGCCGTCAGTAGCTGGGAAATGTCCAAATCAAAATATAAGATCAGAGTTTAAAATAAAGTATTAGAGACGAGTTTACAAGCCTTAAATGACGGTAAAGGCATTGTCTTTGCGAGCATAACTTCATTTAACCGTGAACAAAAGGCATCCGATTTACCGCGGTTTTTGGCACGTTACGGAAACACGATGTAACGTCAGCGCAAAAAAAATGGCGCCATAAATGTGTTAATTGTGTTGGCGGTATATATTACTATGCATGATTGTAAATGCTCTCAAAATTTATGAAAAAAAGTGGTCGAAAGTGTTTTATTTGTATTACGTTTTATTAAATGCTAATCAATATTTTTCTAAAACAAAATAAATCCAGCAGTAATTTTCCATTTGCTACAATGTCAGGCATCCGGTTAGTATACAGTATTTATGGGATGTATTTTTGATATTTTCAACATTTTCTTTAAAGCGCAGACCTGTCAAAAAATTAACACTGAGCAAAGGAATTATTGCCGAACCGGAAACTCATATATCTCTGCAGTTTTTCAGAAGCTGTTATTTACCTCTCGGTAGATTTTTCTGTCACTAGCCAAGGGCGTAGTAGCGCATACGCACATACTACTGTGCGTAACATGAAATTTGTCAACAATATATCGTATGTCATATTGATCATATAACTTTAACTTATAAAATACGACATTCAGCAGATACTTGATTTTAAGTTATGTAAATAAAGATTAAATCGTGTCTCTATTACGCCTGAATGTAAGCTTTGTAAGCTTTGCTTTTTTGGAAAATATTAGTTTAACTGGTCTCATACTAGAAACTTTGTCAAAAAACCTATCTAAATTCAAGGAAAATGCACGGTTTTAGGTATTAATTTCATAATTTTCCTGATGGGGCATGTCCCCAAACCCCCCCCCCCAGCCCCCCCCCCCCCCCCCAGGTAAACGCGCCGTCGACGCATACTACTACAACATCTGATCTTGTGCTTAACTGACAAAAGAGTCCAGCTACGCCCCTGCTAGCTATCCAAATTTTAGCTACTCAGCAGCGAAGTGATTCTTCTTCGTTTGGTCAGTGTGAACATTTCGACAGGTCTGCATGCGCACTTTTCGTCTGTAACAGAATATTCCCAGTAGCATATTAACTTTTTAAAAGGGACATTAAGAGTAATTAGATATGTATTTGTATTATTTATTGTAGAATATGTATCTAACGACATCCAAATATGTGTATTTAAACTAAGAGCATGTATTGGTATGAAACTTAAATATTACATTTCAGCAAAAATAAATATTTTCATTCCTTAAATCGAATTTTTTTTATTGAAATCGATCACTTAAGATAGATCCATACCTAACAAATCGCTTGAAAACATATATTAAAATGTTGATATGTTGTACATGGACACAAACCATTCAACATGCCAAAATGTCGGGGTAGGTTTTTCGACTTGCTTAAGAAGTTCTGAAACACCACCTGGTGGCCATTTTCACGACATAAATGATCAAAGTATAACCAAAGTTATCAACAAATAAGCTTTAATAATTTAAAGCTTCGAAACCAATAGTGTCTTGCATTTAAATTTACCATTATGTCATGAAGATTATTTGGACCAATGGAATTTACTTCCGGTCACGTGGTAATTTTCTACCGCGTACTTTCAACAAAACACTAAAATTCTGGAAAACTGAAAAGTAATAGCCTTTCGTTAATTTGTAGATTATAATAAACTAGTCGAAAACGACCCCTGTTTTTCACATGTTGCTAATGAATGTATAAGTTTTACGTTCTATTTGCTTTTTCGCGAATAGCTGATGAATTGCTGTTATGGCGTAAAACGACATCCAACGAACCAGCCTCATAACAGTAGTCAATACAGCATTTTTATTTCATTATTTTAAGATTAATTCATTTATAAAACGTTACAGTCTTGGTTTTTTATTCAGTGATCAATTATCGCAGTTTTAGTTTTAAGATTTTTTTTACTCTTTGTATACATAAACACGGAACCAGGAAGTGTTTATTGGAAAATGTTCAAGAAATTGTTTTACCTAGTTATATAGCGTCTAATACACCAATCTTCACGTGATGTTATGAGACAATATAGGCAAACAACATTGACCTGTGCACTTGACCTTTCATTGGGAATATTCATATAGGAGGGGGTCCATCAAATACATGGTCAGCGTTAGGATCAGCAGTTAATAAATAATCAATGCATATCTCCCTTGATTAAGACGAAATAGACACCCGTGTTCTCTATAAATAAAGGTACTGGTTCATCATAATGCTAACATAAAAGATCAATGTCAAGCTGACAGGTCAATGTTGTTTGCCTACGGTATATTTAAAGTGTCTGAAAAACGCAATTAAGCGTACAATCCAGCGCAACACAATATCGGATTGCTTAAACTTAGATTATAATCTACACAATATCAGGTTTAGAATTCCACTAATTATTAATGGACTTCTGGTGATGATGATAATAATACCGTTATATAGAGAATAATTTTACAAGCTTATATAGACAAACGACGGTGTTGCAATGCCACAAAGCAATTTAATACTCGACAATGATAAAAGGGGTGTCCTCGGTCTAAATTACATCTTATACCAATTTTACAGCACTAGACGGCCGTTTCGCAAAACAATTCTTCAAAAGTGGTGCTTGGACCAAAATTGTGTAACCACAAATTTTTCAAGATGTTGAAAGATTTCCAAAGGATCAAAATATATTTTACCAAATTAACCAAGGAAATACTTTGCATGAGGGTTTATATATCTTAGTTTTTGAGGAATAACAGATTTTAACTAGCAACAAATTTAGCCAGTAGTACTAAAATGAGTGCTTAATGACCATAGTGCCACGGCTTTTACAACCTAGGTTCAAATCCCATTCGGATAGCCCCTAGTCAGTTCGTTGTCGAAGGTCAGTGATCTACTCAGGTATTCCAAGTTCCTTCGCCATCTTGGTCACTTCGTAATAGAAATGTGTTGTCGTGTATAGTCAAAGCAACAAAAGGGAGGTAACTCGTTGAAAGGGAAGTCCTTTGCAACATTACAATGGCAATGTTCAATGGTCTTTCTAAGGTTTTCTGATATGTTTAGTAAAACCAACATATAAATACCACCAATGGGACTTTGGGGTTAATAGACAAGTTGTCTTGGTAAAGGTGATTTTTGTGGATGAAATATAAAGCAAAGTGACCATTTTATGTGCATTTAGTATTTACATAGAGATGAAGAGTGTAGAACGTTTTACTGTATTGTTTTTTATTTGATCATTCTAAGTAAACTATACTAAGATTAATATAAATTCACAAAATGGTTAAATAGTAAACCATTTACATACATGTGTACAAGTTGTAATTCGATAAAAGCATTTCTTGCAAATTGCAAATCATATTTTAGTAAAATCCTCACTTGTATTTTTGAATTAGTCGCAATGCCTGATAAACAACTTGCAAATGGCATTTTAAAAAATCCTTAAATCGCAATGCCTGATAAACAACTTGCAAATGGCATTTAAAAAAATCCTTAAATCGCAATGCCTGATAAACAACTTGCAAATGGCATTTAAAAAAATCCTTAAGTCGCAATGCCTGATAAACAACTTGCAAATGGCATTTAAAAAAATCCTTAAGTCGCAATGCCTGATAAACAACTTGCAAATGGCAAATTAAAAAAATTCTTACTTGCATATTTAAATTAGTCGCAATGCCTAATAAACATTTTGCAAATTGCAAATTGCAAATTAGGAAAACCCTTACTTCCTTACTTATGTATTTATATTAAGAGTACACGTGCCGCATGTACCGACTGAATCAATGGCAGAGACAATTTTTTGCTCATTATACAGAAAACCCATATTAGTCATCCTAATTAAAGATAAAATCATATATTCCTTCACTCTTATTACCTTAATTACGACACAGTTTTACCTGGAGGAATTGCTACTTCGATCCAAGTAAAAGTCGATGAACTTGATCATTTTAAAATTGCGTCGCATATATACGCGTACTTGAATTGGAGAATTCAATAGCTTCACAAAATCCAGTCAATTATAAGCTTCTTTATAATATAAATTAAATTAATTAAAAACATGAATGGATTCTAGAGCTGGAGATTCAACAAGACTTTTTTACCCCATCCAATAAATTCTATATAAAATTTGGGGAAAATTTCGCAAGAATTATCAAAATGGCTCTATTCCGTCATTTGTATAAGTTAAAATAAAGAAAGCGGGGTAGAAATGGAATTATTGTCTAAAATTTCAAAAATTAAGACAAACCCATCAGTCTTTTTAAAAAATCAATTTTACAGTACAAGTCTGTCGAAAGTTTAACATTAGTGCCGCTCATGATTATCTCGATCCCAAGTTCCTTATATCTCATCGGTTTTTCGCCAATAGGACGTTTCTGGGTTACTTAATATCCTGTCCGGTTCTGTATTTTATAATACACTTCCGGGAAAATTTTTAGGCATGCCTACTTCCGGTTTTTGTTGTGAAGGACGCATAGTTGCAAATACCGGGAAATTTTGTTGCTATCTACCTCTCAAAGCTTTTCGGCCACTAGTTATACATATTTCGATCGCCAGGTAAATAAGCTTTTTGTTATTCAAATGTTAAACTTAACGACAGGTCTGTTCTGTAAATGTATCGAATGTCCATTGTCTACTTTAAAATAATAAAGAATCACTCACCTCCATGCCGATATCTTGTGTATTTACACTTGTAACCAACTCGATCAAAAATTGATCTAATTCACTTCCTTCTATGTAACCATTAGCTGAAATACATAAAATACATGAAATATGTAAATAACATGAAATACTCGTACACATAAAATACATGAAATACTCGTACACATAAAATACATGAATACGTAAATAACATGAAATGCGTAAATAACATAAAATACGCATACACATAAAATGCATGAAATACGTAAATAACATGAAATACTCGTACACATAAAATACACGAAATACGTAAATAACATGGAATACGTAAATAACATGAAATACTCGTACACATGAAATACGTAAATAACATGAAATACTCGTACACATAAAATACACGAAATACGTAAATAACATGGAATACGTAAATAACATGAAATACTTGTACACATAAAATACATGAAACACGTAAATAACATAAAATACTCGTACACATAAAATACATGAAATACGTAAATAACATGAAATACTCGTACACATAAAATACACGAAATACGTAAATAACATGGAATACGTAAATAACATGAAATACTTGTACACATAAAATACATGAAATACGTAAATAACATGAAATACTCGTACACATAAATTACATGAAATACGTAAATAACATGAAATACTCGTACACATAAAATACACGAAATACGTAAATAACATGAAATACTTGTACACATAAAATACATGAAATACGTAAATAACATGAAATACTCGTACACATAAAATGCATGAAGAACATAAAAACAAAGTTATAATTGAAACGGGATGCTTTTTAAAAGTGTCACCAAACTAACCCAAAATTGGAAATCCTCAACCATGTAGATAATCAAGATACGAAATAGCTAATGACAGATCTGCTCCAACCAAAGATTGTTCCAGAAAAGTTTCTTTAAGATCTCTTAATTTTTACGAGAAAAGTGGCAGATAAAATGTTTGCGGAAAAAATGGATTAAAGACTAACCACCATCACCTCTGATTTTGTTTTGGGCAATGTAGTAATACAAAAAACTAAAAATACAATACAGGTAAATGCACCTTTAAGAATAATCGAGTCGCCGGAACAAATAAAATCTAAAAGCTCAGTTGAATCAAGGTTATCAATTAGCTGAATGTTGTTTTACGTCATATCTGTATTTGTTTTATATAAAAATGACTTGTCTTTCTTTTTGTTATGAAACAATTAAGGAGTTTGACATTTTACATACTGCATTCATCCCTTCGCGAATTATGATACGTGTGCAAAATGTCTAGTTCTTTTATTTAACCATCAGAGAAAAAAATAATAATATAATTTCTTAGAATTTAATTTATAAAACTTTTGAAATAAAAAGCCAACGCTGACCAGTTAATTCCAGATATGGAAATCTATGAAATCCAGCTTAACGCTTCTGGTTGCATTAATATAGAAAATGTACAGTTCAGGCGTGTCCAAAACTTCAATACTAAGCTAACGAATTGGTGCCGAATCGACAGCTAGTCTTATCTGTATAATGACAGCTTTTTGGTAGCTGCTACTTTTATATCTCGGTAGCTTTTGCGTCAATAGCTGTCAATATATTAGTCACTTGGCAGCCAAGCTTTAACTCATTCTCGTTAGCTCATTGTTAAACTTTCGACAGGTTTGTACTGTAATTCCTTTCCTTCAGCAAAGTGGAACTTTATGTATGCTAGATAATCGTATTAAGATAATTCTATTTAAACAAACACAAATTAGGTATATTTTGGAAAGTGTAAACTAATTATTGAAGTACAAAAGACAAAATAATTAGATAATTTGATATACATCGGTTTTCTAGAAGAAAAATTGATTTAGTTACCATTCTTCCTTCAGGCACCAAACATTTCCTAGTATATATCGAGTATTTACCGATTATTTTCGCGTGGTATTATGAAAATACCCCCAGTGTCCAAAATTTTCCCTTGCTCAAAGCAGCAAGCTTTTATATATTATAGATTTTTCGCGTGGTGTTATCTCCCAAAGTTTGCCTCTGCTCCAAGCACCAAACTTTTATATATTAGTTGGGAGATCGAATATAAACGAACATATCGCGTGGTATTTTGAAATATTCCCACATCGTCCAAATTTATATACAGCAGTTATCTAAATAAAATGTTTATTTTATTTCAATTCTTGCTTCAATCACCAGATATTTATATCTGAGTTTGCAGATTGGATATGCGTGGAATAATGGATCCCTTAATGTCAAATTTTCTTCTGCTTCAAGCACCAAGCATTTATAAACTAGTCTAGTATATGAGTTATGAGATCGAATATTTACGAATATTTTTCTTGTGGTATAATGAAAATATCTCCCAATGTCCAAATTTTTTCCTGCTCCAAGCACCAAGCTTCAACATACAAATTTTGCTTGATATAAATAATGAGCATATTGGGCATATCGAGTGAACTTAGAACTCCATTTTAGACAAATCGTTTTTGACGCAAAGTTTGAGCATACCGAGTGAATTGTGATTTTTTAAATAAGCTCAAATGCAACGTCAATGACTACGATACCTTAAAAACTAAAATTCGGTCAATGTTCTGGGTTCAATGACACACTGGCACACATATATAAATGACAGCTGAAGATGACAGCATACTGTGATCATTCAGATAAATCAGGTAAGGTTTAACTTAAAAGATTTTTCTATTAACCAGGTATTGAAAGCCAACTTTAACAAAGACATAATGAGGATGTTGGAATTATCATTGTTTGAAATTACAGATATATCTTAATCATCATGTCAGCTGATAGACAGCGTGTCTACATGTCGTGTGTTTTTTATAAATATATAATCAATTTTCTAGAAAAAAAGGTGTGATTACAACAGGTTTTCCTTTCTGTGTTGTCTTAGTACGTTAACGTTGGATTATTCATAACTAAAAAACTGTTAACATTTGAAATAAAACATCAATCATGTCAAAGCTGAGATGTATTCAACTGGCTCGAAGCTCGGAATGCAAACGTATTAATCAAAAACAAACATACTAATCCATGTCCGAATCACAATCCAGAAGCAAAGTAAAAACTTTGGAACTGACAAGTTAGGTTAAACACGTGAACTTCCACCAGGGAAGTGAGGCCGGGTGCTCCGGAAGGATAAGCACCTCCTTTTTAGCTAGCTACACCCGCCACGTGTGTAATCAAAATTGTGTGAAAGGAACATTGAACTATGAGTCGTCAAATATATCCAGGGCAATCCTAAAAACAAAGTCGTCAAACTTATCAACAATACTGTGATGACGGTCATAAAATTTTTTAAGGGCCTTGATAAGCCTCGGCTTGCAATATACCTATTTTGTGAGTGTTTTTATTAACCCCGATGTTCTTGGAAAACACCAAGTTTTCAACAACATGTCACTTAATTGAAAGTTGTCAATAACAATCACTTACCACAAGATTCTTGAAAAAAACCGAAGATGCCAACAGCAATATGTTTGGCAAACAGCGCATTGTGTTTTGAAAAAGCCAAATACAAAGGTGTCAACACAGGTCATTGAAACCAATTTACTTTGTAAACGCCAAATTGTCAGTCGAAACACTTATTGTAATTAAACCCATTATTTAGGACAAACGCTAAAGCCGTCAACAACAACATTTTTCTTGGAAAACACAAAAGTTGTCAACACAAGTAACTGGAACAACTGCAGTTGACAAACGTCATAAGTGTCAATGCACGTAACTGAACCAAACGTTCCAAACTAAAAATAACAGCCATCAACAGCACGAAACAACAAAATAAATGCAAGAAAAGAAGTATAAACACACATTCAACAAATAACAAGGCACAAATCTTCAAACCGTTCTTTTTCTTTTTAGGGTTTAGTCCCACTAGAAAAGACCCTAGTGTATAAACGGTTCGCTTGCCGAAACATCGGCAGTTTTCTATTGGTACTCCGTATTCTTTTATTATGCAAGCATTGACCGCCTTGAAACAAGTAAAAGATTTTTGGATTGGGAATTTAAATTCATAATCTTACAGCACTTCAATCATTTCTATTCCATTACAAGGGAGTTGGTGGCTGAGTGGTCTAAACAACACATCCAGATCATACCGACCCTCTACACTTAGGTTCAAATCTGACTCGGGACAGATCCTGATGCGAGAAACTTTGCAAGTTTGCCCGTCGAAGGTAGGTGGTTTTCCCCGGGCACTTCGTCGGCCCACTTCATCACCCTTCTAGTACTAACAGCCTCAAATCAAGAGACCACATCTTGACTGGGGTCTACAACTAATTATTGCACTCCACCCAATTTCTGTACTTTGGAAAGGTTCCTGGTACCGTTTTCGGACAGTGTCAACCAGATTACATCTATTATTTGCGTAGGCTCTAATTTACACCAATTGTCTTCAAATACATTGTGTGAGCCCCCTCCATTATTTTTATTTATCTTAATTTTCTGAGTTATTGAAAAATCTAGTAACAACAAGAATTTATGTTGACATTGTCTATAGTATATAACTTTGACTTATGTTGTGCACTGGATGACAGTCGATCTTTAATTCAATAATATTTTCCTGGCGCATCGCATGCACCTGATACAAATTATTCTTAATAATTCGAATAAAGAATATGTATTATTTTTATCTATTTCAAACCCATTGAACATAAGTTGAATTGGTGCGAATGCAAGTTCGTCTAGTTTCACCATTTAAGCATACAGTACAAGCCTGTCGAAAGTTTGACGCTAAGCGTACGAAAAAGAACCGAAACGCTGCTGCCAAGCGGCTCAGATATAGATAGTGAGTGGCAGAATAGCTACCTTATATATAGCATCTGCCAAGATATTGGTAACAAAGGGGGTAAAAAATAGCTGCCGATTTGGTACCAATTCGGTAGTGTAGCGTTAAACTTCCCACAGGACGGTGCTGTATTAGGTATGACATATAATAATTTCCCTCTGTCTGTTGCAATAAATATTAATATATTTCCTTTTGTCTTATATATTCTCAGAAGCAACATACTGTTTTGTTATTAATGGTTTATAACATGCATCTAACTCTTAGAGGAATTAAGTGTGTTCTTAACTTTTATCTTGTAAGCAAAAGGCGTGACAAGTTTTTTTTAGAAATAAAGTATTTTATCTCATTGAAAACTTAACAATACGTAAAGTCTGGTTTTGGGAAGAATTAAAGGTGTTCTTGAATTTTATCTTGTCAGCAAAAGGTGAGACAAGTTAATTTAGAAATATTTTTATTTCAGCGAAAATTTTATTACACGTAAAATGAAACGAGATTGCTCCATGAAATGATATAGGAAAAGTAGTTTATATCAGTATTTTTCTAATACGTAAATAAATTCCATGCCTGTAGTCGGTCTTCGCCCGAAAGACCCGGCTTGATTTTTTGTCCGTCTGTATAATGTAAACTCGCCAAAACGTAATTACCTATAGACGGGATTTACCAAAAAGTCCGACATGATTTTTGCCTTTATAATGAAGACATTTCGCCAAAAAACGTGCAATAGTGCATCGCATATATATATAGACGGGCTTTACCAGAAGTCTCCGCGTACATTGCCCGGAATACAATAGTTTAAGTCTACCTGTACCAAATTACATATTTCTATTATAATGACCTATGATTATCGGTTCAGTCATTCGATTATGACAGTTTCTCCGTCCATTTCCTAATCTAACATGTTTCGAAATTCAGGTACTATTTTTCATTGACGAAAAGCAATTTCCGTTAATCAAATGGATCGGAACAGTTCGTGTTGGGATTAAAATGAAATCATAAAAAACAGTAATAAAGATTGTTTTTGCCGAAGTTGTTTATAAAATGATTGTTTTATTTTGACACAAGATTGCGTTTAATTCGCCATTATATGATTTTATGTTTGTTTAATTGCAGAAGATATACCATCACACAGAGTAATCAGAGCCATCAAAGGCCAAGTGTAGCTTGCCTCAAAGTATCCCATAACCAATAAGCCTCCCTTAAAATTGCCTCGTTATAAAGCCATTCAAGCCATATATTCGACCACAAAAATAAGAAGATTTAAAACATTAAATGAAGCCTTCAGAATCATGATGGTTTTATTCAAATAATTACCAACAATCCCGCGTGGATTTACGGCGTAATTTTATGTGGCTATTTTCATGACGACTTCAAAGTTCAGTTCTGTTTATACTACACACAATCATGTCTTCAGAATTTTTTTTCGTTAAATAGTGTCATATAAGAATTATTTATTAATTTTCTGAATGCAATATTCAAACACTTATAATACGTCAACAGATAAAAATTAGTTCAATATACAAATAAATAGCTACATGTGACAAATGAAGCTAGCTAGACGGGAGTTGATTGCTTTTTTTTTTTGGAGCAACCGACCTCACTTCTCTTGAGAATTGCTTTTTCTGGAGCAACCGGTCTCACTTATCTTGAGAATTGCTTTTCTGAAGCAACCGGCTTCACTTCTCTTGAGAATTGCTTTTTTGGAGCAACCGGCCTCACTTCTCTTGAGAATTGCTTTTCTGGAGCAACCGGCTTCACTTCTTTTGAGAAAGCTCATACGTACGCGTTTAACTTAATTTGCAATTTTCATGGTCTCATGGTTTGATTTATTCCTTTGCTATAATGATTGCGGTTTGGCAATGGACCTGTATCATGTATGTGTGTATTTGATTAAAACAAAGAGAAAGGACAGATGTATTTTTTCAAGCGGGCGAGGCTTTGTACTACAAGTTTTCTATGTCGTGCATTAATACAACTAAAATCTGTTTCAACAAATGGAGTCAATTGTCAATTAACCCGGTTTTCCTCGGATTTCATCGATAAATCTACTAGTTATCTGATATATACGGGAGTGGGGTGTTTCCACACTAGAAGTCGTCATATTTCTATGGATTTCCGCCGATTCTCTTCTTATAACATGAATAAATCTACTAACTATTTGACATAGCAGGGAGGGGATGTTTCCAAACACGAAATCTATCATATCGTTTCTTTGGAATTGACACTAGAGAAGAGGTTTTTCAAGACAAGAAATCTATCATCAATATTTTATGGTTGTCCTCATCTGAGGTGCAAAGACTTTTCACACAAAGAAGCTATTTCTATTTTCCCATTATATATGAAGTGTGAACAGTTACCGAACTATTTCCATTAAAAGCAAAGTATAGCTTCTCTCAAAGTAAAACTATTCAAGTCATATACTTGGCCACAAAAATAAGCAGATTTGAAATATTAAGTAAAGCCTTAAGAATGATGATGGTTTTATTACAATAATTGCCCATAATTCCGTCAAGATTTACTGCGTAATTTTATGTGGTTTTTTATGCCGACTTCAAAGTTCGGTTATGTTAATACTTCACACAATCATGCCTTCGGAATTTTTTCTGCTAAATAGTGTCATATTAGAATTATTTATTATTTTCTGAATGTAATATTCAAACATTTATGACATTTCAATAGATTAAAATTAGTTTAATATACGAATGAATAGTTACAAGTGACGAATGAAGCTAGCTAGACGGGAGATGATTGCTTTTGTGGAAATATTCGCGTGATATTTGGATTGGCGAATGGGAAGTACGCAAAATAAATCTCTAGCGAAATTTCAGTGATAAACACATGACGAGTGAAGCTAGCTAGATTCGATGTGATTGCTTTTCTAGAGCAACCGGCCTTACTTCTTTTGACAAAGCCCATACGTTTAACCTAATTTGCCATTTTCATCATTCTCATGGGTTTTCTTCAGTTTGCTTCCAACGATTATGTTTTGGACATGGACCTGTATGTTTGCATTTGATTCAAACAAAAGATTAAGGGTAAGTCCGGTTTATAATATTAGATATTTTTCAAGCGGGGAGGCTTTGTACTACAAGTTTTAATTGATTCTATTTCTATGCCTTGCATGAATACAACTCAAATCCGTTTCAACAAATGGAGTCAATTGCCAATTAACCCGGTTTTCCTCGAATTTCATCGATAAATCTACTGGGAATCTGACACGGTAGAGGGGGTGTTGCCACACTAGAAATCATCATAGATTTTTCTTCGAAATACCTCATTCTCTTCCTATAACATGGCTAAATCTACTAACTATTTGACACGGGAGGGGGTGTTTCCAGAAAAAAATCCATTATATCCTTTTCTATAGGTTTCCGTCGATTCTACTCCGATTTCATCGAAAAATCTATTAGCTATTTGACACGGGAGACGGGGTGTTTCCAGACAAGAAATGTATTACACATTACACCAGTTTAAAGTTTACAACATTAAACGGTCGTTTTGGAACACAATTCATCATCAGTAGTGCTTGGACCAAAATTGTGTGGCAGACATATGTATATATGTATATTTATATTTTATTTAAGTTTAATTAAGTTAGTTAAGGATTTAATTAGGATGTTAGTCTAATGTCCATGTGGTTGTCTTGTACTGTCCATATCTTCTACTATGCCACAGACAGGTGAGTCACTTGAGTTACCTGGTCTGTTACTGCACTTTTCTGCCACTATTAATTTAGTGGAGCTCCTTAGTCATCTGACTCTGTTCTCTTTTCTGATTGGCTTTTTATTTTTATGTGACCAAACCAGTTCTTTTTCCTGGGTTAGATTTTCATTCTGTTCATGGGTTTGGTCAGCTATACATGACACACCTTAATGGTGGATTCTCTCACATTGTAATCTGCTGGTGAGTTTTTGTCATTTTATTTCTTCTTTATTTCTTTTGGTTTTCTGGTAGTTCATTGCTATATTTTTATGGCTTATAATTGGGGTTTCTTTTAATTCACTTTACTAAAATTTAAAAGTATAAAATGAATGAAAGTTTAAAGTATGAATGGATATAAACAAAATATCATTTCATCCATTCTTATCATTATCCTTTTTATCAGTTAAAGCAGTTTTTATGCTTTATGGGATTTTAAAATAAGTTTCTAGTAAATCATAAATTTATGTATATAATATAGCAAAATAGATATTGTGACGACATCATATTATCAATTGGGTTTATTTCATTGTTTAGGTCTACTAATATTTTTGGCATGGTCAGGAATGGGTTATTGTAAGATTTTGGATCACCTGAATCCCATAGATTAGGTAATTTTCATTTTATTCAGATTTTACTTGTAATACTTTATTTTTGCTAAAAAACCAACATTGGAATCTCACTTGAATATATATAGTCATTATAACAAGAGTAATGGTTCATTTGCATAATTTGCATATGGTAGATTTATAATACAAATATTTATAATATTATGCTTTAATACATTTTAGTAATTTTTATAACTGATTCTGTCTTAAAATTATATATTTATGGTAAAATTACTATCTTTGTATCTGTGTCAATTTTCTACGAAAATTGAGATTTTTGGTGTATTATTTGGTAGTGCAAAGAGTTATTTCCCTTTGCCATTGTTTACATTGTATGTATATATATAATATCTCACACGTAGCCTTGTCTCGTTACAGGGTGATTTTTATTTGTATCATATCAAGAATAAAGAACCCAATACAGTTGGATCGGCTTAGTTTTATCTGCAATTTCCTAATTGTTACAATTGTGAAACCAATTTTTTTTTCAATGGGTTGAACACATATCCAAAGTACTAAAATACTAGTATATTTAACCAAATTTAGCTAAAGAAATACTTCCCTTAAGGGGGTATAATAGATCATATATAGTTCTATGGATGTCTTCATCAGAGGTGAAAAGACTTTTCACACAAAGAATCTATTTCTATTTTTCCCGCTATTTATGAAGTGTGAACAGTTACCGAACTCCATTAGTGTTGAACCCATTATGCATGATGTGTGAACAGTTACCGAACTCTGATACTGTTGATTTCATTAATATCGATGCCGGAATATAATAATCGGGTTATAATTAGCCATGTGAAAAGTGAATAATTCAGAGACGAAAGATAAGAACTATTGATTAAAACCTCTCTCTGTCTCTACTGATGTTATCAATAAACATTCTGATAGTGGTAGAACAGAGAATAATCGGTCATATAACGATATAAACATCGCATTTGACACATATACAAGGGAGGGGACACTTATATTACAATGGTTTGACACATGTACATATATCAGGGAGGGCCCACTCTATTTGACACATATACAAGGGAGGGGTCACTTATATATTACAATGACTTGATATATATACAAGGGAGGGGACACTTATATAACAATGGTTTGACTCATGTACATAAACCAGGGAGGGCACTGTATTTGACACATATACAAGAGAGCGGTTACTTATATTACAATGGTTTGACACATGTACATATACCAGGAAGGGGCCACTCTTTTTGACACATATACAAGGGAGGGGTCACTTATATATTACAATGGCTTGACACATATACATATACCAAGGAGGGTCAATGTATTTGACACATAAACAAAAGAAGGGGACACTTATATTACAATGGTTTGACACATGGACATATACCAGGAAGGGGGCACTATATTTGAGTATTTGATACATATACAAAGTGAGGGGGCACTTATATTACAATGGCTTGACACATGAGGAGCCACTATATTTGACACATATACAAGGGAGGGACACTTATAATATGTCTTGACACATATACCAGGAAGCGGCCGCTCTGTTTGACATATATACCAATGGAGAGGGCGATTATATTACAATGACTTGAAACATGTACATATACCAGGAAGGGGCCACTCTATTTGACACATATACAAGGGAGGGGTCACTTATATTACAATGGTTTGACACATGTACATATATCAGGGAGGGGCCACAGTATTTGACACATATACAAGGGAAGGGACACTTATATTACAATGGCTTGACACATGTACATATACCAGGGAGGGGCCACTCTATTTGACACGTAAACAAGAATTGGGACACTTATATTTTGTAAATGGCTTGACACATGTACATAAACCAATGTTAGACCACTGTGCCATGTGCTTCTTTTACATTTTTATGAAATAATACATTCAAAATTGTCATTTGCTACTTTTGAATGTATTATTTCATAAAAATTCAAAAGTAGCACATCTAAAATGTATTTGACACATACACAAAGGGAGGGGTCACTTATATTACAATGGTTTGACACATGTACATATACCAGGGAGGGGCCACTCTATTTGACACATATACAAGGGAGGGGTCACTTATATTACGGGAGGGGTCACTTATATTACAATGGTTTGACACATGTACATATATCAGGGAGGGGCCACAGTATTTGACACATATACAAGGGAAGGGACACTTATATTACAATGGCTTGACACATGTACATATACCAGGGAGGGGCCACTCTATTTGACACGTAAACAAGAATTGGGACACTTATATTTTGTAAATGGCTTGACACATGTACATAAACCAATGTTAGACCACTGTGCCATGTGCTTCTTTTACATTTTTATGAAATAATACATTCAAAATTGTCATTTGCTACTTTTGAATGTATTATTTCATAAAAATTCAAAAGTAGCACATCTAAAATGTATTTGACACATACACAAAGGGAGGGGTCACTTATATTACAATGGTTTGACACATGTACATATACCAGGGAGGGGCCACTCTATTTGACACATATACAAGGGAGGGGTCACTTATATTACAATGGTTTGACACATGTACATATATCAGGGAGGGGCCACAGTATTTGACACATATACAAGGGAAGGGACACTTATATTACAATGGCTTGACACATGTACATATACCAGGGAGGGGCCACTCTATTTGACACATATACAAAGGGAGGGGTCACTTATATTACAATGGTTTGACACATGTACATATATATAGGAGGGGCCACTGTATTTGACACAGGAAGGGGTCACTTATAAGCAATAGGGAGGGACCATTTATGACAAAACTATCGTATTTGGTACATAAACAATGGAAGAGACACTTATATTACAAAACCATTGTATTTTACACGTGCACCAGGAAGGGCCGTTGTATTTGACCCATATAGACCCATATATAAGGGAGAAAAATTTACAGCTCTAATATGGGTATGAGATGAAAATCATCTCAGAAAATTTCCAAGTCCAAGTGAGATTCGAACCAACAACCCTTGACTTTAAAAGCCAGTGACAGTACCACTCGCCCATGTCCGGCCATTAAACATTTGTATTTACATTTGACACATATACAAGAAAGGGGTCATTGTCTTTGACAAATATACTGTGCAAGGGAGGGACCACTGAATTTCACTCGGACCACTGCTAACTCTAACTATTGGCCTTTTGATGCTCTCGTGTATCGGTTTAAAAAAATTAACTTTATATGCCTCAAATCAATGAATTTATATGTCATCGGATGAACTTATATCTTCATTAGTTATATTTGATGCATTTATCGATAAAACTGTCAAATGTTATCAGCGATTGATATCATAAAGTCAGTGTACAGATGGAGTAGAGTCAAATTCAAACAGTTTAACGTGCACTTGTCAGTCAACTGACCTTGCACTAGGATGGAATAGAGCCTAGGAGACGAGAAGCGTCGTGATTCGAAAGCGTCCGCGCTTTTGACCACACGGTCCAAAGGTCGATTTTGAGATGATGAAAGAAATCGGGGCGTTCTAAAAAAAAAAAAAACAATGACCTCTACAAGCATCTGGTATCGAACCACCACTCTATACCATCTCCCATCCCACCCTGCAATTCCAGCCGCCCCAAGAAAACGAAACAATTCTCTATTGTACCAGTTAAGTGTAACCAAACAATACGCTATAACTGGCATTTTTATGCTCTCTAATGTATTGGTTTCAAAAAATTAACTTTATATGCCTCAAATCAATGAATTTATATGTCATCGGATGAACTTATATCTTCATTAGTTATATTTGATGCATTTATCGATAAAACTGTCAAATGTTACCAGCGATTGATATTATACAGTCAGTGAACAGATGGAGTAGAGTCAAATTCAAACAGTTTAACGTGCAGGTGTCAGTCAAGTGACCTCGCACTAGGATGGAATAAAGCCTAGGATCCGGAGACGAGAAGCGTCGTGATTCGTAAGCGTCCGCGCTTTTGACCACACGGTCCAAAGGTCGATTCTGAGATGATAAAAGAAATAGAAGCGTTCGGGAAAAAACCAATGATCTTTACAAGCCAACTAATAAACGATGTTCACCGAACAAGATTCGAAAATAAGCGATATGAGGCAACGCACCGGATATCGGATACCCACCCTATACCATCCCACCATGCAATTCCAGCAGCCCCAAGAAAACGAAACCACTATCTATTGTACCAGAAAAGTATAACCAAACAATTGGCTAATGACTGGCAACTGGCATTTTTATGCTCTCTCTTGTATGTATCGGTTTCAAACATTAACTTTTTATGCCTCAAATCAATGAATTTATATGCCATTGGATGAACTTATATCTCGATAAAACTGTCAAATGTTCCCGGCGATTGATATTATACAGTCAGTGAACAGATGGAGTGGAGTCAAATTCAAACAGTTTAAGGTGCACATGTCAGTCAACTGACCTAGCACTAGGATGGAATAAAGCTTGGGTGACGAGAAGCGTCGTGATTCGTAAGCGTCCGCGCTTTTGACCACACGGTCCAAAGGTCGTTTCTGAGCTATTGGAAGAAACAGGAGTGTCCAGAAGAAAACTGATGATTTTTGGCAAACGAAAAAATAATACTTCTGGCTTAACACAGAGTGGGTTTTGAACATGGGCAATGACAGGCGCTGTGATTGGTATGTGCTCTTCAAACCACTAGGCCATCGTGCCCCCATCGACCCCAAGATTCTAATTTACCTGAAAAGGCATATATCCAAACAACACGCTAATGACTGACAACTGGCATTTTTATGCTCTCTCGTGTATCGGTTTCAAAAATTAACTTTTTATGCCTCAAATCAATGAATTTATATGTCGTCGGATGAACTTATATCTTCATTAGTTATATTTGATGTATTTATCGATATAGCTGTCAAATTGATATCATAAAGTCAGTCGAGGTTTTGTGGACGTGCGTGTAATTAACTTAATCCACGGGGGATATCAATATATTCGTGTATTCATCGAACATAATTAAAAAATTGTTCACTAATAATATCCAATATCAAATCAGACCGTATGAATGTGTATTGTAGGGAAATAAATTAGATCTTTTGTTAATTTGGCTAATTGATACTTTATACTGGTGTGTTATTTCATACCGGCTACAGAAAAAGTGAAAAAATCATAACCAGCGCGGTGATTATCATTTCCTGGCGCGATTTTTTCACTCTCATGCTTTGAAAATGTACTTTTGTTCACTTCTTTTTCATTTTCAATATACAATATGTTTTCCCATAATATATTACAACTCTCAATAGATGATGCCTTTTTAAGTTGTTTCAAACATGCTATAATCGCTGTCCGTCTTTGAAGTTGTTGTATAATGGGGTCGCGGTGGTTTGATGAAAATCATCGCTCCTCTCAACAACTAAGTTCGAATCTCAATCGGGCGAATGCCGAATGCAGTTTTCTACAGGCCGTCCGTTTTCACCCGTCATCCATGAACTGGCCGACTTGATATAAGTGAAATCTAAATTGGGGGTAAAATATCATCGATCGACTTCTCTTATTATTATGTTTCTGCTTCTTTCAGGCGCGGATCAAGACTGGAACACACCCGGCCTGTGCCCCCCCCCCCCCCCCAAAAAAAAAAAAAAAAAAAAAAAAAAAAAAAAAAATTCGCAGCCTCTTCACCACACTATAACATGGGGAAAGGACTGCCTTATATAGCTTTTGTCCCCAAACACAAATTAGAAATTTGTCAGTGTGCCACCTAACATAGAATACTGGATCCGCCGCTGATTTTTAATAACTCCTTTGAAAATGAAAATAAAAACGTGTAGCCGTAAAGATTCATTTCGAAATTGCAAAGCAATTACAACCAAAAAACATGGTACTAAAACAAAACTGCTTTAAATAAATGTACTATATACAAGAATAGAGTGGAGTAATTGTGTTTTATGTCCCAGAAAAGATTCTGTCCGGTTAGTTCTAGAATAGTGTAAAAAGAAAAATCTAGAATACCCATAAAAAACCACCGGTTTTCGGCACATAAGCGCTTTAGATCACTAGGTCACACTACATAAAGTATGAAGCGCTCTATACGAAGATATTAAAAGAAACTATTATTTGAACATGTACTTCCAAAAAAACTTAGTTTAAATAAAATCGATTTGACAGAAATTATGTCAATACTTAATTCATTTGCACAAAGTTCAAACTTGTCGGGAAAGTCAATTGCATAGAGTTGATGGCGAATACAAGAACAAAATGGTCATTAAAAGTCGAACGTTTTCTTTTGAAGTGCAAGAAAAAAAGTTTGAAAGTACGGAGAACCCTTTACACCGATATAATTCAATATTTGGATGTGTTACATAACGACTGTACCTGCATACATAACTTCTGTAGTCTGTTCCCTTAACGAACATTTATTGTCATGATGAAGAAAATAAACTAGTCCTGGCTGAATATAACCCATAATAAAAGATAAGAAATGGGTTCCAATGATTGTGTTGCTCGAACAATAAGCGTCATATTGGTTTTAGAATATACTCTGGTAAAATATATGTTGGTCCTTTTGATATCTTTTCAACATCTTGAAAAAAAATGGTTTTAAAATTGTGGTCCAAGCACTTCTAATGAGGAATTGTATTCCGAAACGGCCGTCTAGTGCTGTAAAATTTAAACTGATATAATATGTAATTTTATATCAAATATGAAAAGCTCTCTCTCTCTCTCTCTCTCTCTCTCTCTCTCTCTCTCTCTCTCTTGGATTTTGTCTTTTGCTAGCTAACAAAGGGCAGTTGTTTAAGCTTATTCAGGATTTCAACTTCTATATTATTGATGTAAATGCACTTTCCGAATACGTTAATTCTGTAATAAACTTATTCTGTATCCTTATATTGCCGAAAACTCCCCTGCATTAATGAAGTTGTTTATTAAGTCTATTTTTTCATTAGAACAATAAAGTTTATTTTACAGTACAAATGTTGTGAAAAAATCTTCAATATGACGAACTAATCGTGTAGTTTTAAGTTATTTCAATCTCCGTTTTTTTAGAAGAAGAAGGAGAAGATCTGCATCCGGTCCGTCTCCGTGAAATCCCATTGGTGAAAAAGTCTGTCCGTTCGCTTACTGGGGATATGGTCACCATCCCATGAACTGACTGAGCTGAATCTTGACACTTTTACACAATTTTTACAATATAACTTGAAGCAGACTATGAAGCATGTCTGTTATATGTATACATGTTCATTACAGACCTGTCTCAAGTTTAACACTAAGCTAATAAATTAGCACTGAATCTAAATCCCACCTTCATTTCCTATATCTCGATACTTTTTCAGCAAAGGTTGTCATCTCTCGACACCCGTTTGGCCACTTGCTGTCCATATCTTGTCCACAATACAAACGCACTTAGAGTCCTTTTCGTTGGCTCAGTGTTAAACTTTCTAAAGGTCTGTACTTTATCTGTGTTATGTTTGTCATGGAAACAGATTGTGTTTGATCCTCTTAAATAATAGTACAATGTGTATGACAGTGAATGCAACAGTTGTGTAACTGTGTGTTATTATATATTTTATGGTAGTGTCCGGATGCAGACAATGTTGGTATGTAACGCGAGGAAAGGAATGTGTAACAGCAAGCACAATCAATGACATAATGCAAGTTAATCATCAAACAGCCAAACACATGGCAAGAAAAGACAAGACCACTGATTATAAAACTTCCACTTTTGCACACTGTTGTTACATAGGAGTTTCAATAGCATTAACCTCCCCATCAATTTTATGTTTAATGGTAGTAACCGTAACAGAAAGGGAAACTGTCATCATTTGGGCAACAGCTAACGTAATGCAAAATCAAGAAAATGGCACAATGTAAGTTATTGATAAAAAAAGCAAAACAAGCAAAACGGAACAAAAAGAGACAAACACATAAATATAAATTGGGGCCATTAATTAAAAACACTCCCATCTTTGTACGGACAGTGCTGTTTGTGCCTCGTGGTGTGGTCATAACATGTAACAATACTAACAGTACAGACCTGCCGAAAGTTTAACACAGCTCCAACGACAGGAGTCGAAGATCGGCCTCTGAGTGGTCAGGGATATAGTTAGCAAGTGACCAAACAACTGCCTAGAGATTAATAACAGACTTATCAAGATATAGTCAACAAGGGGCCTAAATGAGCTATAGATTCCGCACTTATTCCCTAAGTAGCCTAGTGCTAAACCTTCGACATGTCTGCACTGAAGTTCAAATGTCTATATTCCTTGATAAAAGTAAAGGAATACTGGATGTTAAGCACCATTTCTCCCGCCTCCTTACAAAAGCAATTCTGAAGTGTATACATTCATATCTGGAAGCAGCTTGCAAAACCCATAAATGTAGTCCGCACAATGTTTCTTTGTTGATAATATATGTTTAGGATGTGCTTAATCATAATCCGAGTGATGCCACCTTGGCACAGGTGGGGAAACTGAAAAATCCAAGATGGCGGCCAATATGGCTAACAAAACTATAATATCTCGTATATCTAGTTATAATAGCCACATAAAGTTAATCAAAGTTTCTTTTTATAGGTTTCAGTGGTCAACAAAGTTGTTTTTGTTAAATATATTCACACAGAATGAAAATTTGAGCTAGTTTTGACGTATTGTAGATAATATATTGTCGAAATTGTGATTTTCCACAAAAACGTTCTTCCTAATAACATACATAAATTATACATTCTCATCATGGTTAAAAATCTATCAAAAACAGATCTATTTTATCTATCTGAAATATTTGTTTGTGCATATTGTTGGAAAGAAATGACCAGTGAGGAATCAAGTAATCGAAGATGGTGGACCATTCATGCCAACTTTGGAGAGAAAACGTGTAAATGATATACAATATTCGACATATGAAACGCATTGAAGCAGGGAATACTTCCAATGAACCTTATTAACAAAGTATAGGTGACAGCAGAATAGAGCAGTTTAATGTTCGTGAACATTGTTGGTTCTCTGGAGGGCAAGGTATCAAGGATCCAGATTCTACTCATCCAAGCCTATGGTTGTATTACTAGTATGTCAAACTGCTGAACGTTTAGGAAGATAAACAAATACAGGACAATATTTTAGAGACACGTAAAACGAAAAGATTGGATTAAGATGATATATCTACAGAGGTTGTTGCTTAGAATATCAAAATGTAAAGATAACAAAGCAAAGGGGGGGGGGGGAGAGATAGTTATATGTCCACAATAGATTCAGCTCTTGATACTGAAGACTTCAGCTCTACACTACTTAGTTTGTTATCTAGGTTGTCGGACATACTTTCTTACACTCTCACTGCCTTGCTTATGTGTGAATTAGTCACTAGCATTCTGATTAAAAGATCAACATCTCTTCCGATTGCAAGGCAAAAGCACAAAATTTAAGCTTTCCAATGACTTCAGCATGACATGTTTATATACTGTGATTTCATTAATTTAGTATGATGAATTGATATGGCTTAACTTGCCTGCTGCAGTAACTGCACGGAAAACTGCAAGAGCTATAACTGGTTCTGGTGGAGGACTGATACGGGCTGTGGCAGATAACTTTGATGCCAACATTTAATCACAAAATGAGCTGAAATCTACGCATGCTCTTGCACTTCTTCTTACCCAACCATATATTTCTTTACGATAACCAATTCTGGCAAACCGGTAATAAAAAAGAAAACTAGAAATAGCCAAATAACCTCACCCCCACCCCAATATTGACCTCATGACCTTGACCTTTGACTTCTGCATGTAAATGTGGTATGCGACACATCGTTTCATGTTGGTGTGGAACGGACACGATATTGGGACAGACAACCAGACGAACAGATAGACAGACAGACAGGATGATTCCTATATACCCCTATAAACTTCGTCTGCAGGGTATGATACAGAGGATATGAAAGATCTAAGGTTCAGATGTAGAAATGAAACATTATGGTACTACAAGCTCAGTTTTACCATAGGTGGCAGAAAACGGACAATGTTGCCTCTGAGGTTACATGAGAACATGCAATCCTGGTGCCAAGGGCGTGTGAATTAGATTTTGATTTCTTAAGTATTGCATGTGTGGCAAAACTCTAGATTTCGACGCCTGTAATTGACATTGTTGCAGTAGATGACTGCTATGTGTGAAGTTCAGATGTTAAATGAATGCAGATAAACTTTTATTGTATTTACAGCTGAACAACAGTTATACACACGTGTTGCACCTAGATAGAAAAACATGAGGTGCTAACACTTCAGTTGCACCTGGCCTCACTTACCTGGTGAAAGTTTACTTTCTTTAAATTTAAGTTGCCAGTTTCTAATATGATTTGAACATGAATTGTTATGTTCATTTTAATTGTATCGAGTTTATATTGAGTGTCATATCATTACAGCCAGATTTGTTCCCAAAACATGTACTTAGATTAAGGGGGTATTGATATGCTGATGGGTTTTGCTGGGTGCATAGGTGTGATAAAGGCGAACTCTAGTCTAGATGTGCTACTAAAAGTGACATTTTGAGAGGAAGCTCCTTAGCAAAAACATTCCACAGAATGTAAAAACGTTAGACAGTGTTGTGTAAAATTGTAGTTGATGTTACAGGTTATAGTAACTTGATTGCAGACATTCTTGATGATGGCAGCTCAAAGCAGGACAGACTTGTGGCTGTACTGTCGGAGGGCAGATCAAAGCGGGACGGTAAAACTAAGGCTGCACCGTCTGAGGACATGTCAAAGCAGGACAGTAACGCTGTGGCTGTAATGTCTGAGGGCAGGTCAAAACAGGACAGTTAAGTAGTGGCTGTACCGTCTGAGGACAGGTCAAAGCAGGACAATAAAGCTGTGGTTGTAATGTCTGAGGGCAGGTCAAAGCAGGATGGAAAACTTATGCCTGTACTGTCTGAGGGCAGGTCAAAATAGGACGGTAAACCTGTGGCTGTACTATTTTATCAAACCAGTGCTTATTATGGTGTTATTCAATCGATCATGGAGGAAAGTTGAATGGACTTTGCACTGTTATTGTAGAAAAATTAGAAAAAGCATATTTTGTTACTAACAGCACAATTAAGACCATTTTCGCTATAATAAATTCTATAATTATCATTCTATTGATTTTTTTATCATTATAGTGAAGCATTAATGTTAAACTATCATTTATATACTGCAAAAACACAATAACATAATATGGAAAACCCTTAAACATCAACAGATATCAAATGAAAACTATTCTGGCAGCCATCTTGTCCGCCATCTTGGATATCTTAAATTCCCCAAGGCTGCCAAGGTGGCATTATGCTGTTTCTGATTAGGGATATGTTACAGAACAACTTTATGTAAAAACATTTTGTGCGGACTATTTTTTTAGGTTATGTGAAAAAATACCATTTGTCATCTGAAGCATCTTCTAATATCAGTCTCTCTCTTTACAACTGTAGACAATATATTGCGTTTCGTGTTTCATCTTATTTTTATCGCTGTAATCAATCATAATAACCAATAATATTACCGATATCCAATAATGTTTTATGAGAACTTTCAGACTTTATTAGTTTCTTTATCTACCAATTTATTTATTTATTTATTTACCTTTTTATTTATTTACATTTGTATTTATCTATTTACATTTGTATTTATTTTTTATTTATTATTTATTTATCAAGGTCTGATTATTCATGGATGTTTTTAATAAGGAAATGATTTATAAATTACTTCATTTATCGAATCGGACAGAGCCTAGTATGGGGAAGTCTATCAGTTCGCTTGCTAAAGGTTGGTGGTTTTTTCCTGGCTTTCCTGTTCTCCCATCAGCCTAAAATTGACCACTTCGGTATATAATTGAAAAGTCATGCGTTAAAAATATGCGTGACCAGTTTGTATTGGTGTTTCAGAGAGATTCATCAGAGAAACTTTCATTTTTTACCTTCCACAAAATTTTTAATTTTGACCGAAAAAAGCCTAAAACGTCGGAATCAAGCCATTTAGAACAGCGCAATTCTTCATAAATTTACATATTTACAATTGCAATATCTTTCCCTTCAATAATGTATTTGACAGCGACAATTTTTTGCACAAAAGGCTTCGCCTTTTATGCAATTTGAGACAACCCATTATACTTTGCAAGTTCATAAAGACATTGGAAAGTTACCTCATTTCTGAAATAAAGTGTAATGAGTAGACAACAACAGGAAGTCTTTACAATACCATAAGGAATCAATTTCATTATCAGACCGAGACATTGAAACCCAAAACGTAGAATAAAATCATTGAAACCCAAGACGTAAAACAAAATAATTAAAACCCAAGACGTAAAACAAAATCAATGAAACCCAAAAGGTCGAAAAAATCACTAAAACTCAAGTTTTCGAAGGGTTCTCATGTTCAATGATTAAGAACCTAATACTAAAACACAAACCTTTCCGGGCACATGCACTCAAAAATGGATTTGTTAAAATGCGTATTTAAAGTTTTACTTGGCATGATTATAATAGTTTTGTGAGAAAAACTTGGAACTACATTGTATTTACCGGGTACAGTACAGATCTGTGGAAAGTTTAACACCGAACTCACGAAATTTGGTCGAAGTTCGGCTGGCGAGTGATGGAGATATCGATAGCTAGTGTCTAAAAATCTGCCGAAATATAGATACCAGCTGTCAAAAATATGTCGAAATCAAGCCAACGACGGACCACGATTAAGTGTCAATTCGGCACTTATTTTTTAGCTTAGTGTTAAACTTTCGACAGGTCTTTACGTATTTGCAGTAATTAATATTTTTAAAATGAATTCGTGTTTAACTATTGAATCCACTTAGAAAATATTAACAAACAAAGTCAATTATCGAGTAAAACTTTGGGTCTTCTTTTTAAAAAAAATAACTGAAATATTAATAAAAATGACATTATTAATTCGAAACCACAACGGAAAACTATTTCAAGCTGACTTCAAACCATTTCTGTATCGGGGAAAATCAATACATTTTAATTGAGGCTTTAAAAACAAATTTTAAAAAATCGGTCCAACCTAAAATGTTTTAAAAGGCTTTTAATTAATGAAATGTAAATGTTCTGTGGATTCACCTGTGCACCCTTTGTTCCAATCGTTTTTATATGCATCGGGTAAATTTTATTGCAGGCTTAGAAAAATAAGTTTAAAAATAGGATGAATTCAAACATTTAAGTGCAAATTTGAATAATGGGAAGTTGAGTTTGTAAGGCTCTGTAGATGCCTTTTTGCCAAACCGAATTTTACGGCATGCATCGGGTAAGCCAAGAAATATTATTACAGACTTAGAAAATTAGCTTAAAAACAGGATGAATTCAAACATTTAAGTGCAAATTTGAATTATGGAAAGTTGAGTTTGTAAGGCTCTGTAGATGCAATCTACATGTATCTCCAAATCGAATTTTACGTCATGCATCGGGTAAGCCAAGAAATATTATTGCAGGCTTAGAAACAGTTAGGTGCTAATAATGTTAGGATAAATTCAAACATTTAAGTATTTAAGTGCAAATTTGAATTATGGAAAGTTGAGTTTGTAAGGTTCTCTAGATGCCTTTATGTACATGTATTCTCAAATCGAATTTTACGACATGATTCGGGTTCAACAAAATAGTTTGCCTGTCACATGATGTCATGTGCTACTTTTTAATTCTTTTAAATAATATTCAAAACTATGGCATGTGTTACTTTTAATTGTATTATCAAAGCAAACCTGTAAGAGAAACTTGTGTACACCAAGTGAATGTTGTTTGCAGATTTTTAAAATCGGTTTCACTTGATTAAAACTACGCAAAATAAGTTTTAAACAAGCTTAATAAAATAAATATTACGTCGATTCTGACTATATAATAATATTCAATTGCAGTCTTGTATTTCACATAGTTAAGCTGAAATTTCTTCTCTAATCCGATTTTTTCGGCGTTTTTAACTATCGATTTTCTAAAAGTACCAAAACTAATTGATCAGATTAAAACCACAGCTTCTTTCAAAAAGATAACAATATCCGCCGTAAATTAAATTGCCTTCAGAAACAAGATTCTCTTATGAATAGGCGTTATACAAATGACAATCCTTAGAAAAATCACAAATAAGAAATAATTAATTATAAAAAATAACAAAAACAACTTCTCTTTTGAATAAATAGCCATTATTTGAAAACAGTTTATATAAATGTTTGTAAGAGAGAGAGAGAGAGAGAGAGAGAGAGAGAGAGAGAGATTTTCTGTTGTGTAGTTGACGCTCCGATTGCTGATTAGTGGTCAACTCCATAAGAACCAGGTATTATCGGTAAGCTATTAAACTTCTCCTTTTTTTTTTTTTTTTTTTTTTTTTTTTTTTTTTTTTGTTAATGTTTAACTGAAACCTTTTCTTCTTATCCCATCTAAATTGGTAGATCGAGTATTTGTTAACTGGATATTACATGAATATTAAGGCCTTTTGACACCTTCATATTATGAGTCGTATAAACCTTATGAGGATTATGGGCGTAGTTTTGACCACCGGAATTTCCTAAATCTGAAATAATGTTTTTTATATCGAGTATTATGTAGTTTATTCCGGTTTAATTAGCTATTTCGTGTATTTAATTACAGGAAATCAAAAACCAGAAAAAGTAAGCCAATGTATGTATCTAGCACAGCAATGGAAATGTTTCAGCTTTACACCGTTTGGCTCCTTTGATTTCGAAATAGAGACAGAGGTCTATGGCATTAAAAACCAAGATCTTCAAGAAATGACCTATTTTGGCGCCTATGGCAGATGTCTATGGCATTAAAAACCAAGTTCTTTAAGAAATGACATATTTTGGCGCCATTAAGGTTGTCAAGACCATCTTCACAAGAATTAAATTTCCCTTAGGCGGTTGAATTTGGATATAAGAGACTTTTGTAGTCTGCTTATCTGCGCAAGATCCCTTCAACAACCAGATAATGATGGTATTAAGTAACGAAAGCTAAATTATTTAAGGTAGGAGATTTTGGTGTCGCTGGTTTTTGTCATGATCATTTTACAACAAATAAAGAGTGGAATATCTGAAAATGAGTAGGACAAGTCTTGCTTTATCGGTGCACATGCATGCATGTCATAGCGTTTTGTACTTAAACACAGTTCTGTGACTTTGACAATATTTAGATATTTATTTTTAAAATGGGACTTTTACAACAGATAGAAAATCAACTTTTTTTTTTCTTTATGGAGGATATTTCCCACACTTTCTCAATGGTTCATTAGTCCGACCCGAGGGCAAGAGTTCGTGAATTCGAAAAGTCTGAAATTTGAGACAGTGTTCCCTCGTCAAATATACAGTAGTAACAGTACATATTATCAACTGGTTCCAGCAACTGAACTTCCACCAGGGAAGTGAGACCGGATGCTTCGGAAGGATAAGCACCTCCTGTTTAGCTAGCTACACCCGCCACGACTGACTGTTTGAATTATCCCCCTTGTGTTTTGTAGACATTGGTACTAAGCTCTGATATCAGAATCATTAATTTTATTAGAGTATAATAGGACTGGGACGTAGCATGCTTGTCTGTGGCATACCCACTCGATGCACACAAGCTTAACTTTACAACAGGCCTCCTAACACTCGCATGCCCATGCATACAAGAAAATCCTTAGGAATAAATAAACTTGTCGTCGGTGCAAATACTGTAAATTGGGAAATTTCCGCGATCATTTTATTTTGGCGTAAATTCGCGAGTGAAACAAGTAGCGAAAATAAAAGTTTCGCGAAAAATAAGCAGTAATTAAAATTATAACTACAGAGTCGCGATTACGCGAAAATTAAAAGACGCGAATAAATGTTAAAGTGCATTCACGCGAAAATTAGATGACGCAAAAATTTCCCAATCTACAGTAGCTGAACGTTTGCTAATGAAATGTTAACAAACATTGCAACAACTCAACATCTTCAAATAACAAAAACTTCCACCTTGAAACAAAAATGAATCTTCATTAACAACTAATTTGTTGTCATGTGTCGATTAATGCTGCTTAATTGTTTTGTTTCAGACTGACAGTTTTCCAGAAAACAAAATTCAGCTGTAAACGACTTGTGGTGCTTTTTTAACTTCAGATCGAGTTATATGACTTTAAATCTAAGTCTGTTAATGTCAACTTGACAAATGGTTCAAATATTTTCTTAATCATCTGAATTTAGACGATCAAAAACCCTAGAAAACCTAGAGGTTTTGGCTTTTACGGACTTTTGATACAAATGACCGCTAACAACACAATCCCATTAAGCCATTATATCTCTAGCATTGCATGGTCAATAAAGTATTTTACGTCTCCAGAGTTTGAAAGATCGTCCTCAAATACCATCATCGCCAATGTTTAGATTTAGCGGGCTTTTGATACAAGTAGTCACACCTCTCTATCATTGCATGACCAACAAAGTATTTAAACGCCTCTTAAGACTGAAAAACATCAACCTCATACCAACACCATTATCGTTTTATTAGTTCAGGTTTAGCTTTAGTTGGGTTTTGGTGCTAATAGCTAGTAACACAACATCAAGTATTCATACCTTTCGAGCTATAAATTGACTAACAAAGTATCAAGAGTTTCAAAACATCGTCCTCATTAGTTAAGGTTTACCTTTAGTGGGGTTTTGGTGTAACGTTCTCCTAACGAGACAACCCGACCAAGAAGTCACAACTCCCCACCATTTCATGACTAACATAGTATCTAGAGTTTGAAAGATCACCCTCATTCCAACACCATTTTCGCCCATTTATTACCCCAGTTACACTTTAAAAGTCTTTTGGTGCAACATATCCCAGGTATTAAACTTTAATTAGAGAGTCTTTGATGAAACGGACACCTAACAAGAAAAATCCATCAATTAGTCACGTCGTTCCAGCGTTGCATGGCTAATTGGAAAGAATCGCCCTCATTCTAACACCATTGGCGCTATAGCTGTAGTGGGATTGTCTTGCCAAGGAAAACCCATAAAGTAGCCACAACATTGCATGACTGATAAGGTATTTAAACCTCTCTAGGTTTTGAAAAGATAATCACCCTCATCCGAACACCATTTTCGTTTTTTTAGCACAGGTTTACCTCAATCAATCAATCTTAAGCCTTAAAAGTTTTTTTGTGCAACTGGCTGCTAACAAGAAAACCCTATCATCTTTAGCATTATATGGCTAACAAAGTACCTCTAGTATCCTCCTCATTCCAACACCATTATCACCTTATTAGCCCAGGTTTAGCTTTAGCGGGCTTTTGGTACAACTGACTGCTTACAGGAAAACCCATCAAGTAGTCACACCTACCCAGCACTGCATGACTAACAGTCTCTCTAGAGTTTTAAAAAGATCATCCCCATTGCAACACCATTATCGGCTAGGTTAATCTTTAACGGGCTTTTGGTGGAACTGGCTGCTATCAAGAAAACCCCATCAAGCAGACACACCTTTCTAGCACTGCATGACTGATAAAGCAGTACACCTCTCTAAGAGTTTGAAAAGATCATTCTCATTCCAACACCATTATCGGCTAGGTTTAGCTTTAATGGGCTTTTGGTGAAACTGACTGCTATCAAGTCACACCTTTCTAGCAATGCATGACTGATAAAGCAGTACACCTCTCTAGAGTTTGAAAAGATCATTCTCATTCCAACACCATTATCACTTTATCAACAGCCAACATCTGGTGGATTGATTACATCGTTTTTCAAATTTTACAACAACGATAGAATGTATTCTAGCTACATATGTTACATTTCATCGAGTTTTTGTTAATGATTTAACAACTCTTTCTAAACATTTCAATAGCTCACTTAAAACTTCACTCAACAGAAAAAACTATAATAGTGGTTTTCTATTATTTAAATATCGATTCCTATGACATACGCACTTATATAAACTCAGTAATATCGCTTTTTTAAAAACTCTTAATCTTTTGTCAATATTGGGTCAAAAGTATTCTATTATAAATGTGAAAAAATAAAACACACAATGTGAAAATTGAAATTAAAGGTGTAAATATGAAAAGTGAATTGAACTCACCATCCTGATCGTAATGGTTCCACACGTCCATAAACTGGGAAGCCGTTATTTGTTTAAATTCTCTGGTATGTTTATCTCTAAATTGCCGTAAAACATTGTTTGACTCTGCAGTTTCCTGAGAGGAACCTTTCGCAGCCATCATCTGTGTCGTCTGCTGAGGCACTTACTGGAATACAATAGTTGATACAGGTTAAGGTGTTACTGCGCATGGGCACACCAACCCCTGAAGCAAACAACAAGTAACAGGTGGTATTATATTGGAAAAACAGGATAAGTATCCGGACACGGGATATTATTTTGATACGGAAAGCTCGATCGATTGTGGAAAGATTATTCGACGATCAGCGACGGATCGAACAGACATCTTTAGTTAATCTGTCACTCGATATCAATCTGGATATCGTCTGCGATTTTTTCCCGGAGTAAATAACCACAAAATAAACTTAATTATCCGTTTCCTTTCTAGAATTAAGCTAATTAATTTTATCCGTCCCGTTCTTTTTTCATCAACAAACTGAATGAACTTCTTGAACCACTCAGGTACGCTTGTAAAATGACAAATGAAGTTGAGTCTTGTGCGTCTGTTTGGTTGTTTATTGATTTCAAATTTCTATGTCACAGAAAACATGCCGTTTGTATTATTATAACCATTGATTGATGCTCGTAGCTGATAAATCTCAGTGGTAGAAAATCTAGGTGAATTGTTCTGTTGATGGTGTAAAACTTGTGAAATATTATAATATACTTGAAGCTTAATCGTGATCACGTTGAAGCAGTTAGCTATCGATTTAAGTAATCAGCCAGCAATATTAAATCAGAAATGACGACTTTTTAAATCTGAAACTTTTACCTTTAGCAAAATACAGGTAACAATAATTAGATGAATATTGGTTTTTTTTGTTTTTAATTTGACACGGTATCATTCTAGATATAGGAAATAATATCAATTTATTTGAATACTCAAGTTTTTTAAGAATACTGGTTTTTTTAATCTGAGGTCGTAATGAAAACTTTACCTTAACATAGCGCAGGTAACAATAATTAGACGATTATTGTTTTTTATTTTAATTTGACACAATATCATTCGAGATGAAGTCAATGGCGTCTTAATATCGGTTTATTTGAATAGTCGATTTTTTTTTTTTAAAGTACTGATATTTTTAAATCTGAGGTCGTAATGAAACATTTACCTTTACCAAAGCACAGGTAACAATAATTAAATGAATATTGTTTTTTATTTTAATTTGACACGGTAACACCCGATATGGAGAAAATGGCGCAGAAATATCGGTTGATTTGAATGCTCAAGTTTTAAAGAATACTGATATTTTTAAATCTGAGGTCGTAATGAAACATTTACCTTTACCAAAGCACAGGTAACAATAATTAAATGAATATTGTTGTTTTTTATTTTAATTTGACACGGTAACATCCGATATGGAGAAACTGGCGCTGAAATATCGGTTGATTTGAATGCTCAAGTTTTAAAGAATACTGATATTTTTAAATCTTAGGTCGTAATGAAACATTTAATATTAGGAAAGCACAGGTAACAATATTTAGATGAATAATGTTTTTTATTTTATTTTGACACGGTATCATTCGAAATGAAGTCAATGGCGTCTTCATATCGGTTTATTTGAATAGTCGAGTTTTAAGACAATTAAATCTGAAGTCGTAATGAAACTTTCACCTTATCTTTTACAGGTAACACTAATGAGATGAATGTTGAGTTTTTTGTTTTTAATTTGACACGGTATCATTCCAGATGGATTAAATGGCGTTTGATTTGTATGCTCAAGTTTTTAAGTTTTTAATACAATTTTTATTTATTTATTTTAATCTGAGGTCGTTATAATGAAACATTTACCTTTAGGAAAAGCACAGGTAACAATAATTAGGTGAATATTGTTTAGATTTTTTCCATTTGACACGGTATCATTCTAGATGGATTAAATGGCGTTTGATTTGAATGCTCTCGAATTCGACACTCGAGAGGGAGTAAGTAGCGCTTAGATATCTCCGTTGCTTGAAATCCGCAAGTTTAAAGACAATTAAAAAGATGATGTAGAAAATGGGTTAAGCTAGATGTAGTAGCAGGTTCAAGACCAGATTGGAATTGGAGAATGGCGACTATTAAATTTTAAGATAATTGGCAGTTTGATAGTTCTCTGCAGGATAAAGCTTAAAGAAAAAAAGTAGTATGATTTTGAAAAGCATCAAACATCAATTCTGTAGTGGTACCCATCATATAAAATTCTCTTTTGACCTTAAGTATACAGGTGAGTGGATTAAAACTGTCTCAAATGCCCATCGTAAAATACAGGTAATATTTAAAATTTCTCGCTCAAATGTCCACTAAAGTCGTCGCTCAAATGGCCACTAGGAGTTTTTAATTTGCGCCCAAATGTCCTGCGCCCTTTAAGATAGATGTGCAATACAGACCTGTCAAAGGTTTAACACTTACTTTAAAAACCAATGAAAAATAGTCGAATTATGGCCGCAAAAATTCCGAGATATGGATAGCTAATAGTCGAAAAAGCCGACTGTCGAGAAGGTGGTTAGCTACTGCCAGGATATAGTTATAGAGGGACTAGTCGAATTATGGCCGCAAAGTCCCCGGGACATGGATAGCTAATAGTGAAAAAGCTGACTGCCGAGAAGATGGTTAGCATCTGTCAGGATATAATTATAGAGGGACTAGTCGAATTATGGCCGCAAAGTTCTAGAGACATGGATGGCTAGTAGCCCAAAAATGCTAACTGTCGAAAAGAAGGATGGCAGCTAGCAGCTGCCAAGCTAAAGTTAAAGCGGTACAGAGATGAGCTATCGATTCGACTCTATTTCGTTAGCACAGTGTTAAACTTTAGACAGGTCTGTACTTTTGAAGCGGGTTCGAAGATAGATCTAGACTGGAGAGAGAATGGCGTCTGTCATGCACATTAAATGATAATGATTATTTAAAATAAAAAATATTGTAAAATTACATGAAGCCTAATGGTGATAATGTTGATGTCGTTATTGATTTCAACACTACTTAGAAAAGGCGTTATCTTTTAGAATGAGTTTGTATCTTTAATTTGCAACTTTAACCTATACTGAACACAAGTAATAAAGTTATTGATGTAATAATTTTATGGTTATTGTTTTTGTTTTTTTATTCATTTAACGAGAATATTGCATAATTTTCAGAATTGATGAAGCAATGGTTCAATGAGGCTTATTTTACTGTTATTGAACATGGCAGTTTTAAGAGACATTTAATATTTTGTCTTTAAAAGGTATACATGATAATTTGACCAAATTAATGGATATTTCCCCAGTGTCCCTCTAAAGTAGGAAATTTTATAATTTATATAATCACTGGTCCAAATATGCGTTTCTCCGTTCTTGTCCTGTCGTCATTGGCCGTTTTCTCATTGAACTACATTGTTTTGTTCATGGTTGCGTTGCTGTTCAGCACATGTTTTTAGCTTCAACAAATTCTTTACAGTTGTCTTTCTTTCAAACGTTTGACCGTCACTACAACATTGTTCATTAGTATGACGTCTCTGTGTCAAAAATTATCTTTGATATAGTTGACTTCCTATAAATCCATGTTCCTTTCAGTGCTAACTTTGATAACCCACGTGGCGAGTGTAACTATCCAAACAAGGAGGTAGGAACCCTTCCGGAATACCGGCCTCGCTTCATTGGTGGAAGTCCAGATGTCTTATTACATTTGTCAGTCTTCAAATTGTTTTGGGGTTGTTATTTGAACATAGACAGGTATGTTTGTTTCCGATACTATTTAAGACTAGACGACAAAAAAGTCAATATGGTGAGACAGAGTGAAACATGTGTCAGAGTGATAGAGTGATATAGAAGAGCAGACAATTGAGAATACACAATTTACAGAGGACCCGAAAGATTCTGTGTTTCAAGTCGAGAATATTTGATTGAACAGTTAAGGGTGTCAAGTAAAGATGTAACAATATATGAGTAGCAAAGAACCCAAAGATTTGAAATGAAATGAGATACGAAAAAGTACTCTGTAATCTCAAGTCATGACATGTTTGATTGGTCAAAAAATTAAAAGTATGCACCATAGCCATATAACCATGTGATGGGTAATGAGAAACTGATTGTAGAGAAATACAATTGTTCAAATAGATTCCACTCGATAACACGGTGTATGGCGACATGGGGGAACTCGGGAGCCAAACATATATTTTTTCAAGTGGGACTGTCCCTGAATACTAACAAACAAGGACAAAAACCATACACAATCTGTCAAAGCCAGTCGGTCGGACCCAAAGGCACCCAATAGGAAATGTTAATCTTGACATCGGACAGGTTTGATTTTAATATATCCGGGTTTAAACATATTTCACTTGCCGAAGGTCAGTGGTTTTCCTGGCACTACATATATGTTTCCTCAGCCACTCAAACAAAGTGAAAGAATCTTGCCTGTGTCATAAAACACCATTACAAAACAACAAACAAACCAATCTATCGATGCAGCACCGTCAGATATTTTTATAACTGTTTGTTTTGGTCCATATATAACTTTACTAGGTACTAGATATTTGTTTAAAGGATATAAGTACTTTTGTTAGTATTATTAATTAAAATGTTGGTCTTAGAAGCATTTCTGTAAATAAACAGTGGTTTTAAAGTCCTTAAAGAATTAAAATCAATGAAAAGTTTCACACTTAACCAACAAAACAATTGTTGTTACAGTCAGGATCGATGAATTTATAGTCAAACAATATTGACCTGTCAGCTTGACCTTTTATTGGAAATATCCACATACGATGATTCACCCAATAAACGGGTAGGGTTAGGATTCGACGTTAACATGTACACAATACGTGTCTCGTGAAGACGAAATAAGCACCCGTGTTTTGCACTGGTCCATAAATACATATACAAATGAAATGTCAAGCAGACAGGTTAATGTTGTTTGCCTATACTAATATTTGACCTTGGGGAAATGTTTTGACTTTCACAAATATGTATCTATATTTGACCTTGTCGATTCTTATTATGTCAACCAAATACGATTACGGGTAAAAGTTTGAAACTTACCGTCTTCCATTTTGGGAATTAACTTCTATTTTCGCCAAACCTAGACATAAGCTGTCATGTTATATTAGAATACCAATTGATTTTGTTTACTACGCAAAAAAAAAAAAACCAACCTGGCGTAATGGCGGCGTTTTACATTCCAGTCCACATTTCACTTCTTCGTTTTTCTTTTTTAATTGAATCTTTAAATACATTTTTTTAAAATGGTAAATGACAATAGATTTTATACCATTTTTGAATGTACATGTAACGACAAAATTAAAAAATTAGATATGATATTTATATCGAGAGGAACAGTTCTGGAATAGTGTGGTAGAATCGGAGTGCCAACAAAAACCACCTATCTTCGACAAACTAATGACATTTCTCACAAGACTTGCGCTGTTACCCTATAGGCGAGGTCGTTTGAACATCCGGGCATCGGGGCCCTGCTATGCAAAGTTGCAAGTCAAAAAGAGTTTCAAATGTCGTTTAACTTACCGTATTATAGACTTCTGCTCTAATCAATATGCATGCATTTTTTAAATATAGTGAGTTGCATCTCATCACACCAGGAATGTCATACATTTTAGCCATACCTACACTACAGATGTGTCGAAAATTTAAAACTGAGCTTACAAACCCGGGCTATAGAGGGGCCGAGATAAAAATAGCTAGTGCCCGAGAACTGCCAATAGATATATAGTTTCTGCAGAAAAGTTGTCGAGATACATTGTATAGCTAACAAGGAGCCGAAACCAGTCGTCGATTCGACACTTATTCGTTAGCTTATCGATAAACTTTCGACAGGTCTGTACTGAATATCTCGTCACCTCCAGACATCTATATTATTATATCTCTCGTCCATCTCAATTTTAATGTCGACCATTGAACTGGAATAATTTGTGATAGACATCAACGAGTATAACAAGGCATACTCGTCACAACAAAACTCTCGGGAGTAAAACTAACTTCGGAATGTGAAAATAACATGCCATAAAACATTCTAGATGCCTTAGACGGACAAAAAAATAGTAAATGGTTTTCTGTACATATATTTTATAACACGGTTTGGAACATACATAGTACAAATATAATACGTTTTAATAATATACGACATAAATGTGTAGCTGTCATTTCTATAGCTATAAGGGTCAACTGCTTTTAATTGCCACAGACCTGCCTTAAAGGCCACATCTACATGTATACAAGGGTCACCTGCGTTTAAAGACCGGGATTTTTATCCAAATTGGTCTTTATGCATGTTATTGAAACCTATATGCAATGGCTAACACCCCTTAAATGTCGCTTTTATTGTTTTTCTTGGGTGGCCTTTATAGACAGGTTTTTCTGTACTTGTCAATAACTTTTGTAACCGTAACCAAATTAACTTTTACCATTCTTGAAATTTTGGGATGAGGTCCCTGCAGGAAAACTAACAAAAGACACTGTAATAGTAATCACATTGAGTCAGAAAATAAAAAAAAATCCGAAATAGGATTATTTAAAAATAAAAATTTTCTTTTTCGGGACTATACGCACCTAAAATAATAAACGTCTCATATGATGCAACAATATCCCACTGTCATTGCTGTACCAAAGTAAAATATGTTTCAGTTTGAACTTTTGAACTAGAAATTCACCTCTGTGTTTTCTTCATCTATATAACTTATAAGCCCTAAGGATCCTATCTAAAATGAATGAACCCATTGTCTTTTTGTGGTAAACACTGCATCTTTATGTGTATGATGTTGTGTAAATACAAAGTATAAAGTTTTACGGCAGGTATATTGAATCACTATTTGGTTTATACACCTATTACATTTCCTAGATTTTGAAATTCAACATGGCTGCTGGGCACTTCCGGGATTCTCTTCACCAACGAATGGATAGCAATGGTAAGTCATTTTCTGAACTGTTACATCATTTTCATTGTTTTTTTGCTATCCCCTAATTTTCCAGTTTGTTTCAACACAGGTGTATTTTATATGGAAAGACATTCTGGTCATAGTATTTCAAGGGGATGATGCAAGATAATGTGGCGCGTGCCAAATTCGATGAAGGGCGAAGCCTAATTAAGCCAGGACTTCAATTGCAATTTCAAAGCCTAACGAAGTCTAGACTTCATTAGGCGTTGAACCTGGTCAAGTGTTGCAACAATGCTTGTTCTAAGATGTCGGATAATAATAGCTGTTCGCGAAAACTTTAAGCTTGTGGCATTCAACATCTGCTGAACAAGAATAACATTTCAATCAATTTGAGTTTTTTTATATTTACGACGCAACTGTTGTACGGGGCCCCAACGGTGACATTCACCTTACGGTTGAGTAATAGTTATCATCAAAAACTAATATACCCGTCCATGCCCTAATCAAAGTCATAAAGCAAAGTAAAAAACTTTAAAAACTGGCAAATTAAGTTAAAACACATGACTTCCAAAAGGGAATTGAGAACTTAATTATAAAAAATTATAAAAAGAAGAAGATAATGTAAACCAACTTATTCACGGATATTAACTTACGTAATTCTCTTGCCAAAACTATCTCGCGACTTTTTATTTTCGCGATATTGACTATACTGGTGTAAATACTATCGTTTTCTAAAACAAGTACGCATCGACTGACTTTCGCGGTTACAAGTGCGAATCCTACTACTACCTATGTATAGGATGGACTCTTCTATATTACTATTTTTAATGAAAGGTCAAACGGACAGGTCAATGGTGTTTGTCTTTACACACTAATACATGCTGTTTGTAAATACATACACAAAACAAATGTTACACGATAAAATGTATTGATGTCAACCAACTAGTAACCCTAACTATTTTTTAAAATCCATACACAATAGTCTCTTTATCTATCTGATATAAATAGGTAACATCTGTTCTCAGTCGTATATGCAGTGTGTAATCTTGAAATTCGTTATAATTTTTAAAAAGTATCTACAGTACAGACCTGTCGAAAGTTTGACACTAAGCCATCAAATCGGCAGTTCATCTTGTCCAATCGAGCTCGCTTGCTAGATCTCTGCAGTTTTGTTCATTAGCTATCCGTATCTCGGCACCCGAGCTTCAATCTTTCTTGTTAGTTTAGTATACAACCTTCGACGATAGGTCTGTACTGTAAATTGAAAATGGCACTCTCAAAATATTTATGTAAACATTATTACAACAAAGCCTTCCTTCTGACAAAACTCCACACAGATACATGCTTCTAAAAAACATAATTGGCAATAGCCAACGCAACCTATAATACGACGCTATCAATACAAATAAATGACAAAAACCAGCCAAATAAAATAAAAAGACAAACCGGTATTAGAACCTACTGGTTATGAAATACAAAAAACAAAATCCATGATAAACTTAAAACTTGCTTTACTTTCAAATTAGCACGAATTTGTCAATTCATTCGCTATTTACATTAAATCTAAAACCGTGTCCAAAAACGGCAGTTGCATGAGATTTCTTTAATCGTCTATTTTCATTACTTTTATCCATTCCCATGCTCTAGTTGTGTCATGTGCTACTTTTGATTTTTTATGAAATAATACATTAAATAGTATTAAAAAGTAGCACATGACACTCATAAGTATTACATGAAAGTTCGTTACGACATAACCACATGAGTCAGAATCGTTTGTTTATTAAATCAATTGTCTGTACAAATAGACCAGACATGTTTGTTAAGCAAAAACCTATCTAGTAGAGATCAGCAAAAAGTAATCGAATTGCGTTCAATTTATTGTCGTCAGAAATTGGCAAAACAATACATCATGTTCAATCAGAGATGAGAGAGGCGTCTCAAGGATACAAGTACGTTCTCGTTTATTAATTTGATATGCTAGCTTAGCTTTTCTATCCTGTATTGGCCACAAATGGTACTTAGTTCTACTGATCGTTATTCATAGTTAGAGCTGATGACTGTTCAAATATATTATTCTTTCAGACCAAAATTCAAAAACTTCATCGTAAAGACAGCATAGTGTAGTTGTTTTGCTGTATAATAAGCAAGGATTTTAGATACACATGTAACTTCATTATTTTTCAGTACACCTGACGTGAGTCCAAAGTCGGGGGTTTCAACATATGCGAGTTCCATGGGTTTTCCTTACATACATGTTAGTTTTTCTTAAATAAAAAAAAAATTAACATTTTGCATACTGTATAATGTCCGTTTCTTTCATTTCCTAACAAAAAAATAATTTTATCTTTATTATTCTATTTATATAACGTTTTAAATTTAAAAATCAGTGCATTTAATACTTTTATTACAACTTTAATGACATCGCTAAGGTGTAGGTGTGTTGACCACGACGCCATGGGATAAGAACCAATACTTTCATGCAAAAATAACGGAAAAGTTTGTCCAAATAAAAGTGCTTAAAATAAAGGGAAACTTAATGATTTTAATTAATTGCCAAAGTTCTTGCATTTAGGAAAATTGAATTAATCTAGTTTTATCTTAAGTTCTATTAGTTTGTTTATATCAATTTATAGAAATAATATAATTTTTTATATTATATTAAGCATAAGTGAGTGACATCCTAATTACCTTAGACAGGTGTTTGTGGGATATACTTAATAAGCCAATATTTCAAAGCTGGCTTTACTTTCCATGTAATGAGGGAAAATGTTATTACGACATACAGAACAGGCCTGTCGAAAGTTTAACACTTAGCTAATGAAATCAGTGAGTCAAAGCTCGACTGTCTATTAGCTGAAATATGAATAGCAGAAAGTCTGCAAAGAGGTATATATAGTAAGTTACGAAAAGCCATCGAGGTATATCTTAGCTCGAAGCCTAGATGAGCTGCTACTGGCATTTATTCTTTGGATAAGTGTTTAATTTTCGACACATCTAGATCTGTACTGTACGAAAGCCTATTAAGCTCATAAATAAAAAAAATTAAAAGGCGTAATAACGCGAAATAAAGGCGTTATAATGCGAAAAAAGGCGTTATAACGCCTTTAGAAAGGCGTAATAACGCGAATTGAAAGGCGTTATAACGCGAATTAAAAGGCGTTATAACGCGAAAAAAAGGCGTAATAACGCGAATTGAAAGGCGTTATAACGCGAAATAAAGGCGTTATAACGCCTTTAGAAAGGCGTAATAACGCGAATTGAAAGGCGTTATAACGCGAAGTTAAGATGCCTTCCATAATGATGTGGAGGTCCTGGGGTTTAATCTCTACTCCCACCCCCACCCCCACACTTTACATACATATTAAAAGTGTGTGTGTGTGTGTGTGTGTGTTGTGTGTGGTGTGGTGTGTGTGTGTGTGTGTGTGTGTGTTTGTGTGTGGTGTGTGTGTGTTTCCTGCACAACTATATGTAATCTAATAAGCTGTTTTATATGTATTTATTCTATGAAAATTAAAAAAAAATTGCACATCATCCGATCCTGCGCTGAAATGAACATACTATTTCAGTAAAACAGAAAGAAAGGTTTCTTTTTTAATGTTAAAGTGTTGTTTTTTCATAAAGAGTATCATTTTATATATGGGGACGAAAATCTTTTAAGTAATCTGAAATATAAACATTGATAAACATTGGCAATGTACACATGGCTATTTATTAAAAAGTTCCTGTCCAATTGTCAATCGCTAACTTTTAACAATGATTAAATGACACCTGTGACATCTTAGTATGAATAGATCTACAGTTGCCTTAAGCTTTTCAAACTAAAACCAATCTGTTTGTGGTGAGTGTTGTTAACATTCTCAAGTGACTGCTCTATATATAGACAAAAAGGCGTTATTACGCCTTTCTAAAGGCGTTATAATGCCTTTCGATTCGCGTTATTACGCCTTTCTAAAGGCGTTATAACGCCTTTATTTCGCGTTATTACGCCTTTCAATTAGCTTTATTACGCCTTTATTTCGCGTTATAACGCCTTTCAATTCGCGTTATTACGCCTTTATTTCGCGTTATTACGCCTTTCAATTCGCTTTATTACGCCTTTCAATTCGCGTTATAACGCCTTTCAATTCGCATTATAACGCCTTTATTTCGCGTTATTACGCCTTTTAATTTTTTTTATTCATGAGCTTAATAGGCTTTCGTAGTACTGTAACCACGAGTCAGAATAATTTTTTTTATTGAATCAATTCTATATGTCTCAATTAATTGACCAGACAAATTTATTTGTTAAGCGAAAAACAAATCTGTAAGAAATCAGAAAGAAGTGATCGAAATGGAATCACCTTATTTGGCCATATGTTGTCAGATATTGACAAAACAATACATCAATCAGAGACGAGATGAGTCTAACGGAAACAAGTATTTTTTTCTAGTTTAATTTGGACGGGCTTACCTAGGTCTATACCCCAATTAATTCATCGGACACAAAAACACAAACTGTTTAACTACTACAACTGTCTAAGTATGTCAAGAGTACAGGGAAAATTTAGTACATCGCCCAATATTGAAGCAATGTCCAATCAAAAACAAACATACTAATCAATGTCCAAATCACAATCCAGAAACAAAGTAAATTCTTTGGAACTGACAAGTCAGGTTAGACACGTGAACTTCCACCAGGGAAGTGAGGCAGGGTGCTCCTGAAGGGTAAGCATCTACTGTTTAGCTAGCTACACCTGCCGCGTGTGTAATTAAAATTTGTGAAAGGAACAAACAAGAATTGGAATGGTGTCTATCATCACGCATGTGACAAGAGACTATTCTTTCATGCAAAAATAAGATGAAAGGTCTTGATCAATCAAAATGCTTGAAACAATGGAATATTGAACTATTCTAGTTTATAGCCAAAGCTCTAATATCAATATATTGAAATTATATTTCATATTAGGCATACATGAGTGATATCCAAATTATCTTGGACAGGTGCTTGTGGGATGTACTTAATGAGCCAATATTTCAAAGCTGACTTTGGTATCCTTGTAATGAGGGGAAAGTGTTATTGCGACAAACAATACAGACCTGTCGAAAGTTAAATACTGAGCTAACGAAATTAGGTCGAAGCTAGGCTGCCTATCAGATGAGATATGAATTTCTGTAATTCTACAGAGAGATACAATGTATATATAGAAGGTATCACGATATAGCTAACTTGAAGCCGGGATTTGATGCTATCGTCACCGTTTCTTTAGCTAGTGTTAAACTTTCGACAGGTCTGTACTGTAACCACATTAGTCACAATAGTTTATTTATTGAATCAATTTTATTTGTCTGAATTAATTTACCAGACAAATTCATTAGTTAAGCGAAAAAAAATCTGGAAGAAATCAGCAAATAGTCTTGTTTAGCCATATGTTGTCAGATATTGACAAAACAATACATCAACCAGAGAGATAAGTCTTAAGGAGACAAGTATTTTCTGTAGTTTAACTTGTTTGCTTTATTAGCTTTTCTTTCCTACCCTGATTGATCCATCAGGCACAAACAACACAAAATGTTCATCAAAATATTTCAGGAGTACTTGGTGGGAACAGATTGAATGTAGCTACCGATTTTGAAACAAAGCCACGACAAGAACTTGACGAAACATTGGCAGAGGTTTAATCAAGAGATACGGAATATAAACAGAGTTATGTATAAAAAAGTTTTTGAAATATTATATTTTTATCCGTTTATAACAAACTAAAAAAAGAAAATCTTGTCAAGTGTTCTTGGTTACTATGGATATTGCCAAGCGCATGTTTTTCAACTGCCATTTATTTTTTACTTCAAATTTAAAACATACCAACAGACCGTGGCATTATCCCAAGTTAAACTAGCTTAGTTTTTCATAATCTGATTGATTCAATGAACAAAAACAACACAAAACTTTAAAAACAACCACAACCGTCAAAGTATCTCAGTACTACCGGGAAAATTTTAAATGTATCGACAAATTTTGAAACAATGTACTGACAAAAACTCGACGAAGCACTGGCAGATATTCACGTTGAGATATGGAATAAGAACGGACAATTGTTACTATGGATATTGCCTTGCGCATGTGCTTCAACTAGAATTTACTTTTTTCAAATTTAAAACACGCCAGTGGACACCGCACCATGTCCTTCAGTATCATAACCAGCACTCTTGACTTATATATATGTACACTGTGGTTTGTACTCTAATATCGTGCGTGCGCGTTCTTAATAAATCTTGCTATTTCTCAGATATAATGACATAGCAACAACTTTCTTAATTTCATTTTAGCTACGACACTCGGTTTTATACCATAACGTTTCAGAATGAATCCATAAACAGCCAGGCATGTTGAACGTTCAACACTGAGCTAACGAAAAAGAATCGATGTTTGCAATTGGCTGTCGAGTGGTCGAAATATGGATAGCTAGTGGTCGAGAAGATAGCAGCCGATATAAAGCTGTCGAATTTTAACTAACCAACAAGGGGTCGAGATTAGCTGCCTTTTTTGGTAATAATTCATTAGCTTAATGTAAAACTTTCGACAGGTCTATACCGACGTGTCTGAGAAAATTGGTATCTCTGGTCTGGAATCTAGGTTAGTCGACAATCACAGACAGATATCCGGTTCGTGCTGAAATGTAAATACAAGCCCTATTATCTGACGAAGATCGCTTGATTAAACTCCATATATCATTGGCTTTTACTGATTCGGTGTGTAAATCAGTGTTTAACAAGCACTTGTATCAGGTTGTAGAACGTAATGATTATCTAGATTCTAGACAAACATTACAACGATCCTGATTACGAATCTGAACGTCTGCTTTCTTAACAAACATACCGGTATATCGCTTCATTAGTCATTAATTGCACTTGTTTATAACGTAACATGTCGTATGCACATTCTGAATTAAATAAACGAACGATCTTGTGCTGAGAAAATAAAACAAAATACCCATTTATTTTAAAACGGTTGCACTGACGTTTTGCAATATGCAATCTGAAAACAACCAAAACGAAACTAAAGAGAAGAATCTAAAAATCCAAAGAAAGTAAACCAACGTAGTACATTGTTGTTATAATTATTTTATTATGCAAATTATTTCAATAGCATGTCATTACGTAGATCATAGTTCGTCTTTATAGTATCAAAAAGAGCAATGTATCCATCCGCATCATTTGGTCTACTTGTTGGGTACAAGAACAATACGAGTAATGTACCCTTCCGAAGCATTTGATCTACTTTTTCGGGGACATAAACAATTAGAATCCAATTAAAATAGCGTGAAGGAACCATTCTTCCTGTACCGAAAATTAAAAATTTCATTGACAGAGTGGTGAAAGATATCTCCACCTTGCAACAACACTATGTGTAAGACATTCTACACAATCATTTGCTCTTTTGTCCACCAAGGTGTATCGATGCATTCATAGGTGTGTCGATGGTTGTGGTAATGTTGAAACAGATTTAATTAAATTGTTTTTAGTGCAAGAAATAGAATTAAAGACTTTTTTGGTAAAAGATAGGAAAGTCTCAATTCTCGTTGCAATAACGTCTAGAACTTACAAGGCCTATTTCTAAACGTACACTTTAAACCACTTGGCTACAGAGGCTAGAAAGTAGAAAACTATTATTTGTATTATTCTTACTTGATTTTAAACGAACAAACCATATTCTCATAATCTAGTTAAATTGAGCACAGTCTATTTCCCCTTAAAATATTCTCCAAAAACCTATTTAAAAATAATTTAACAATGCATCCTTTCCTATTTTATTTCACGGCATTTTAAATTAAAAGTTCTTTCAATTTATTTTTTCAATTTTAATTCAAGATTGTATCAATCTGATATCAAATGAAAAATGTCAGTTGAAGGTCAATATATCATTTTGTTTTAACAGTCAAGTTCTTCTTATTGATATAAATCGGTTGTAAATCGGTTATTACGAGTGATGTATTGGCGGTTTTATGATCTAGAGAAGATATAAAATATCTTCATACGGGTTTTATTACAATATTCTTAAAACAAACTCCAATTTATTGTAGCTTACAGAATTGTTAAATGTCATTGTTGAACGATTTGTTGTATATTAACCCATCATGTTGTTCGATGTTTAATTTGTGTTCTTAGTTGGAAAGTACATTGTACATGGCATTCGGTTGTAACGGATGTGGCTTTTAGATAGGTATCCGTCCTACTAACAAAAAGCCTGACAAAGTGGCATGGATGAAATCACATTTTCTCAGACAAAATCATATCTTACCCGCCATATAGTCTTTTTTCTCAAATCTGTATAAACTAGAAATGTATCTTAAGAGCCAAATACCCCCGCACCTAAAATTTAATGTTTTTCCACAACCTTGACCATTCCGATATGGCCTTGGTTCAAGGTCATGGCACACCTTTGGAAAATGAGGCTTATTCATGTGAAGTTTTATGACAGTCGTCCAAACCAGCTACGAGATATGGCCCGGACATGATTTTACACGAACGGACAGAGAGACATGGTGATTCTTATATAACCCCTCAAACTAGTTAGCATAAATCGATTGGCTACAATGCTTCATTTTTTGGGAGATGCACTAAACTCTGGTTGCGTGTTCTGCCAGTCACATGTTGTAGTTTTGTTTGTAGTGGACAATGGATTAGATCTCTTTGATAATATTAAACCATAAGCATACCGGTCCATGTCCAAATCACAACTCCAAAACTAAAGTAAAAACTATGAAAGAACCCGGATGTTTGGGATTATAATAGCACTTTAATAACACCATTTAGCATATATTGATGCAGCAAAAATTTGTTTGTGATAAAAAAAATTAGCATCAAAAACATCGCATGGTAATCAATGGTCCAAATATGTGCTTATTTTGTCCTGTTCTATTTTGCTGTTTCACTTGTATTGAATTATGCTACTTGTTGTTCAGGTACAACTTCATTGTTTTTTTTTTTTTTTTTTTTTTTTTTTTTTTGGGGGGGGGGGGGTTGTTCGGTTTCTCGTCTTAATTAAATTGACAAAATATTTAAAAACCAACAAATAACAGTCCCACTACGTCCTTGACAGTACAGTAATTGGTTGTGAAGTTGAAATGGTAAAGATTCAATTTTGTGACTCTACAGTGACGAATTTATAAACACGAGCGTCACTATAGTCCTATAACTCCTTACAATGTCAATCAGAATCATCTTAATTTGAGATGAAGGTGTGAAGTGTCCCTTCTGGGTGTTAAACGTCTCCTTCAGCTCAGTCGTCTTTTATCGTCGGAAGAACTTATTTTTACAAAAACACTTTTAAAAAACTCTTCCAAAATGGTATTAAATGCCTCAACGTGCGAATCATATGAATGAAACGAATTCCAAAAATAAACATGCTTATTAGTGTTAAAGTTGAGTGGGATGGTGGAGCTTTACGCCCCCGTCAAGGTTCTTTTGTCTATATGTTAGTTCTGAAATGGTGGAGGAAACCGGGATGATCTGTTGCTTTTGAAACCGGTAGAATAAAGTGAGGCAATGGTGTTCAGTAACTCAGTCAAAATCCCAGGCTCCGAAACAATATCTACCTTCTAGCTCCGAATGTCATAAAAGGGATACGAATGTTGTCAGCTGCTCGGCGCTTGTCGTAATCATTCCATTTATCTTCAGACGGTCAGTTCCGGCATGCTGGAAGAGACATTATCAGGAAAACACTTACTTAAGCGAACTACAAATGTTCTCACACTAAAGCCTAGCGCACACGAGCGATAAAAAATCGCTCGTCGCCGTCGCCGGGAAAATCGCCACAAAATCGCCCAGTGTGCGGTGGCCGGCGACACGATTTTATATCGCTGGCAACTCGTCGCCCAATATCAAGCAGGTTTGATATTGGGCAATGAAAATCGCAGAGTTGCAGGAAAATCGGCGTGTGTGCTGTGCACTGCGATCGGCGACAAAACCAACTTAAATGTTCAGCCAATCAGATGACATTTTTTAGTGTAGAAGAGATCACATGAACAAAGATGCGCGCGCACTTTCACCGAGACTGCTGTACCATCGCCGAGAAATCGTCACTTGTTCCGCACACACGGCGACCAGATTTCTGTCGCTCGCAACAGCGACGAGCGATTTTTCATCGCTCGTGTGCTGCGGGCTTAAGACCTATCATGGTTGGATTCGAACTTTACCAATACTAAACGTATAGAGAATATCTTAATTTTTGTTCCGTTTTAACAAAATAGACCGGGTATACACACTGGACAAGGAAGACATTCAAAAGTAGACAATCGCAATCGGGTCACTGTATGTTCGCGAGTGTTACCAAAAAATATCGCCCCTGTAAAATAAAGTGCCTAGTCCAGTTACATAATTGAGTTAAGGTTTGAAACGACAATAGAGATATTTGTGGCTATATAATCTAGTAAAATCGCAATCTAATTTTGCAGTTTTATATTATTATCAAAAACAACATACCACTTCATGTCTAAATCACACTCCTAAAGCAAAAGTTAACACTTTGAAAACTAACAAATTAGGTTAAACACGCGAACTTTCGCCATGGTAGAGAGGTGAGCACCCCCTGTTTAGCTAGCTACACTCGCAACGTGTACAAAAAGACTTGTTAAGATTTTCTTCAATAACATTTGGTGTGTATAAAAATGTTTAACATGTAATGAGATTATAAAATGATATAACGACATGATTTTCTGCCAATCATTTCCTTACACGCAATGGTGTCATTAACAACAAACAAGATTACATGTTTGATGTAACAACAAATTTGATTGGATATTTACACTGTCGTCTGATTTTTTTCCATTTTCATGGTAATAAATCAGATTTATGGATGCAAACTGACATTTATGCAAAAAAATTGAAATATGATATCATAAATAAAAATTTTCATACCAACGTGTTTCTTAATACTTAATACAATTGATTTTCGAATATGATTTTACACCCCATTATGTACTTGTTCAATTAATCCATTTCCACATTTATACCGAGGTATTGAAATACTGACGAGGGATTGTATTCCGAAACGGCTGTCTAGTGTTGTAACACTGGTATAATATGTAATTTAATGTAAAAAATTACCATAACGATGTAAAGTAAATGTGTTTCCTAACACTTCAAACGATGGATTTCCGGTTATTCTTTTACACCAACATGATTTACTTGTCAACCGTTTTCGCAGTTTGATGTAACTGACTGCTTTGAAACTAATACCGTATATGCGTATGACGACGTCCTTCTTCGAAATTGTTAGATCACTGCCACTGCGGTAGCTCAGTTGGAAGAGTGCTCGCTCCGTAAGTGGGAGGTCGTGGGTTCGAACCCCGGCTGGATCTGACCGAAGACTTAAAAGTGAGTACTGACTATTATTTTGCCAAGCACTCGGCATTACGAAATGATAGTCATGGTTCTTTCGGATTGGAACTTAAAATAAACGAGGTATCGTGTCTAGGTAGGCTTGGCACGATAAAAAACCGGCTGTATAATACCATCAGCGCAACGCAGTGAAAATTTCTGCACCTTCGCCTATAACTGGAGACGTCTCGATATAAGTGAAATATTCTTGACTGGGACGTTAAACACCAATACTCAACTCATCTCAACTTTTCGAAACTAAATCCGTTTTGCATTGACTTTTCCGTCTTTTTATAACGCCTTATTTGTTTGGTTTTTTTTTTTTTTTTTTTTTTTTTTTTTTTTTTTTTGGTGTTGAATGTAACAACTAAGATGGATACTAAGACCATTTGTATGTGAAGTGAACCTTTTGGGTACCGAATCATCTTGCATCGCTAGGAACAGCTATATTTACAAACAATACTTGTAAAACGTTCCTGTTAGCATTTGGTTATCTTATTGAGATTAACTTAAGGGTGTACCATTACAATATCACCTACAGTATTTGTGTAATAAGATTAAATAAAACTTCCCACTTGACAAGAGCATAATTAACCAAGAAAACACAAACTGACTAAACATTTATAGAAGAACCAGACAAAAAGAAAAAGAACAAAAACGTCAATGGAACATTTAAAAAATCTCCGACTTTTAACGAGCACTGTATGTTATCATAATATTAAATGCCCAGTGGTAGGGTTAAAGATAGAAAACTAGTGAATACTGGAAAAATTCATTTCATTTTTATTTAATACCTTAATCATAAACACACACATTAAATCATTTATTACAAAAGAAAGAAAGAAAGAAAGAAAGAGGCAATCAAATAGGTTGACCTTAATCATAAACACACGCACATTAAATCATTTATTACGAAAGAAAGAAAGAAAGAGGCAATTAAATAGGTTGACCTTGATCATACAAGATACAAGATACAAATAGTTTATTTAAGTCTCATCAAATATACAACAATAAAACACACATATAATAATTAAAACATAAATACTAGTATATATGCCATTCTTAAAAGAATTATAGGAGACTATAAAAAATCAATATAAACAATTATATACATTATATTATATGCTGAAATAAAATAGGGATGGATGTTAAAAAAAAGTATACCATTAATAAAATCATTTATGAAGATAAAAACGACGTCTAGTTAAAACACTACTGCAGAATTTGGCTGATATTTTCACTAAAAGTGGATGAGATTATAAGAATCCATTATGAGTATCCATGTAGGATAGGGAAATCTCACCCGAGGGGTTGAACATTTCAGTCAGAGACGAGGCTTATCAGAATCACTTAAAAGATTAAAATTATCAATATATTTCTTAGCACCATCAAACATAACAGATCTAAAATCATTATAAAATCACAATGTAATAAAACATGGGATTCAGACTCCACAGTCTCTGTGCAGTTAAAACAATGACGTTTATGAACTGGTAGACCTTCGTAACGACCGGTCTCGAGTCTAATTGGTGCAACCCCTATTCTGAATTTTGAAAGAGCACTTCGGTGAGAACGTGGGAGGGTGGATCATAAACACACACATTAAATCACTTACTACAAAAGAAAGAAAGAAAGAGGCAATCAAATAGGTTGACCTTAATCTTAAACACGCACATTAAATCCTTTATTACGAAAGAAAGAAAGAAAGAAAGAGGCAATCAAATAGGTTGATCTAAATCATAAACACACACATTAAATCATTTATTACGAAAGAAAGAAAGAAAGAAAGAGGCAATCAAATAGGTTGATCTAAATCATAAACACACACATTAAATCATTTATTATGAAAGAAAGAAAGAAAGAAAGAGGCAATCAAATAGGTTGATCTAAATCATAAACACACACATTAAATCATTTATTATGAAAGAAAGAAAGAAAGAGGCAATCAAAACGGTTGATCTAAATCATAAACACACACATTAAATCATTTATTATGAAAGAAAGAAAGAAAGAGGCAATCAAATAGGTTGATCTAAATCATAAACACACACATTAAATCACTTATTACAAAAGAAAGAAAGAAAGAGGCAATTAAAACGGTTGACCTAAATCATACTACACACACATAAAATGATTCATTATGACAGACAGAAAGAGGCTATCAAAAAAATTAAAAATACCGGGACCGCTGATTGTAAAACGGACGACTTTATATGGACGCAGTATTTATTAACCAAAGTAGATCCAGTGGTGCGGTTATGGTAATAACAGAGGGCTCTCAACTACCTCCACTTTTTGTGAAATCGGTGGCAAATATTACGCAAACTTATTAATATAATTAATAACAAATGTGACAGACATTCAATTAAAGCTAATATGAAATTCTTTATAATCTATATAGAAATTGTCTCTATGAAAGAGTAATGTCCTTCTTTTCAAATTTCTAAGTATATATATATATATATATATAAACTTAAAAATATATTTGTATGCATCCGGCCATCAGTTATGACCATCAAACGTTTAGCCCCTGGCTACAAACAGATGTAGATGTGGACAATTATGCAACTCAACCCTGGTGTGCATTGCTGCAGGACCTAAGGTGACACAGTTTAAGGTTAAGCTATTTCTTAAAGTATACGTTTACTGTCACCTGTATTAAGTGCACTGACGATAGAAACCTCAGCCATAATTCATGTACACACTAGGTCTAGCGAACAAGTTACATGCATGAAAAAACGTAAAATCGCCAATGTCTGAGCTGGGATTTCGCTTTTTTTATTTTGTTGATTACTGACTACCACAAAATTTAATGTCAACAAAAAATCTACCAGTACAAAATAATTACAATTGCAAGAAATGAACTCCCATTTCGATAAAAAGAAAAGAAATACACATAATTTTAAACCAGCGAATATCAATTCATGTAACAAGAAGAGGAGTACCTGGTCATAATCCATCAAACGCTTCACACAAGAAGTGGAGAATGTTTAACTTGCATCCAGGATTTCAGTCCAAATCACATATCTTCGACAAGCGAAAGGACAAACTAGAATTTGTCAAATGGGATTTGAACTTGTTCAGTGGCGCTGTGATCTGAAGTCCGGCACTATAGACCATTCGACCACCAGGCTTCTTGCCTATAAATGGTGGTTTTTCAATAGAAAAAAAAATAATTTTATTTTAACAATAAAGTTACGTGCACATTTTAAATATTTTAACTCCCTCTCACAGCAGTTTTAAGAGATGTTAGGAACATCAATAATTTTAATCGCTTTAAATTATATAAGGTGTTTCTATATTACACATTTCAGATTCAGAGGGTGTGTTTTATGTTGAACTCTTTCGTCAACATTAATACCAGCGGCCACACTTTGAAGATGACCACTTGATAAATGTTCTAGCCTCTTATGAATAACATGTTATGTCCAGCCCATTCGCTTTGATTCTTAAAGTTTCTCTCATTATTGAAAATTATACTTTAAATTGTGATATTTTATCTTTTCTTAATTCTAGATTTGCGTGTTTTAGTTGTTTTATTTTGTGTTTTGGTAGTTTAAAGTTCTTTTATTTTTAATTTTAAATGAGATTGTGTTGTTGCTGTTGTTGCTTTGGATGTCTAAGAAACCATAACAGTGAGTTGTATATTTTTTTTTATTCTGATTTTATTATGTTTTAATGTTTGGATTTTTATGAATTATATAGTTGTCATACGACCTAGTTTTTAAATACTTTATTTTTATGCCAACTAATTAAAAGGTACAAATAGAGCAATCTTTATTCTAAATTCCATGTAATACTGTTTAAATTTGGTTAAAAATTGCTAATTTGAACTAATTCTGAAATACTGCAATATAATTTAATTTTATCATGTTATAATTTTTGTTAATATTTTATCCAGAAAATTTAAAGAAAAAAATAAAAATTGACAATACTGAATTTCATTAAAAATTTCACAATTTGCACATGTCACTGATATATGAGATACGCGTATTTTTTATACATTTTATAAATTGGTTAAGCTTCAATCAAGCATTTTATGGATTTAGTTTCGAATTGGGAATAGGAGGTGATTTTAAATTCTGTTGCATTATTAAATTCAAACTACTGTAAGATGAAATCAGCAAATATATTAATATATAATGCATTACAATTTGCTGTTGCCAAACCATCATGTCATGTGATTTTTTTATATTATTACTATGTTTTCTTTATTTTTTATTTAATTTTATTTTAATTTTTCATTTTATTTATTTATTTATTTTTATTGATGTTTTTGGTCCCTTTATATTTATATTGCATTCCTCTTTGCCGTTGTTGTTCCACATCATTATGCTATGCATTTTTTGAATTACTAATTAATGTGTTATTTTGAAATCCATATTTTCATGACAATTGCAAAAACAGTACATTCAACATTTATGATCTAAGTCTGGCGCCATAAATGTTACTGAGATAATTTGTAGTTAAGATCAATATTTTTATTTATATTAATATTTTTAAAAAATTAAATAGGTTTTTAAACATGTCTCATGGATCAAAACCATGACTAGTAATGTTAATCAAAATATTTTACATCGACAAATGCTTTTTTAAACTACAATGCAAAATTCCTTCCAATTTAAAATTCCAATTAATTTTGCTTATTGATGATTTCGCTATGTTATTGACGCACTCAAAAGGTGTGTATGCATGCATGAATGCAAGGTATTATTTATCATTCTTATAAATAATTTAAAAAAAACTTTAAATTAAAATAGTTAAAGTGCATGTTGGTTTGTTCAAAGAAAACAACAAATAAAAGTATATGGTGCAAATGGTTATATACTCAAAGAGCAACAAGCTCTTAATAAGCAAACCTCTAGACATGGAACTCATTTTATTCTGTAGATGTGCACTCTTTTATGCAATAGAACTGGCATGACTTTTTTCGGGGTGATCTCAAATGTAACAATATTTTTCTCCTGATAACCATTTCATAAAATTTTATCATTCAATAAATTTGAATTGTTATATTTTTATTTGTTGTGCATGCTGTACATTTTATACATGTTTTAAAAACTAGCACTAAAATTTACTCAGATAATCTCAACACATGATGAAACATTAATGGTAAAATTTATTATCTGGATGACATGTTGTGGCAGCTATGCTACCCTCATCAGAAACACTACACATTGTACCCTTTATGGGTGTTGGTCTCCTTTATTTGATTTACAGTATCGCTACTAAAATTTAAAAAAATGTAGATTCTGATTTGTCTGGATATTTACACATTATTAGAATTTTTCAACTTAGAATAAGTCTTATAGTTTCTCGAAGCTGAAATATTATATTGTAAAAATGACCTTTATTGTAATATGACAATGATCCCAGTACCCCCAACTTTGATACTTGTCTCCCTGTAGTCAAGGTCTGTGATAATAAAAATCTTAAATTAAAAAAGAAATTATCATTCCGAGAGCAATAATTCTCTAAAAAGTATGTCAATTAAAATGAAACTCGAACCCTGTATCCCTTGATATGGAAGAAGCATGCCAAGTAGAAACTATATTACTTATGGAGTTTTTGTTGATTTTTATCAATTTAGTATGATTTATAATTCCATTTTATTATAAAAATTGAAAATTTTCAATTTCTTTTATGTCATTTAGTTAAAAATGTTTACAGGTAAGTTGAAGTCCCTCAAGAAGGCCTCTTAATTCCTAAACTAATTACTTGGTTGTTTTAATCGAGTAGGCGTTCGGGTTATAAACCTTTATATCCACCCCTGATCATCCATTATGGCGTTTAGGGTGTTTAATAGAAAAGTTTTTAAAAATGCATGCATAAATGCTTTAAACATGATGTCAAACTTTGAAAACGCATATAGTTGCAGTTAAAAATAGAAACTAAATCCATGTGTCGTAATTACCAACCTATGAGTATCTGTTGAACTTCATGTGTATTTATGGACAACTTGTTGGAAAAAAACGGGATGGCTGTCAGTGGCTGGCTTAACAAACCACTGTATATTTACTCGAGTGCTCGTCCAAATGTATAATCGATGGTCCTAATATGTACTTGTCTTTTCTAGTCTTGTTGGGTTTTTCCATATTATGGTGTCGTGTTCTTAGTTTTGTTTCTTCTCAAATGTACGTTTTTAATCATATTTTTCTACTTAATTACCTTTTTTCTTTCCACTAAGACTTGAACATAAAAACTCTTACTACTCACTGAATGCTTTTTACGCTTTTTATTGCTTCAGATGCCTTCCTCGACCTCGAACCCTACAAGACGATGGCAATCTGCTCCCGGTACGAATCCTATTGTGGAAGGGGCACGCAGCTTGCATAGGAGATTGGTCCGAAATGGTTTCTTCCGGCCTCGTCGATCGGGAAATACGGTGCATTTTGCGGAGGAGCCGGTTGCAAACACTAATAGCACTCATATCCCGATAGAGTACGATACCGGCGTTTATCACAGAATAGACAATGGTTCTACTGTCCCCATAGCAACCACGTACATAGATAAAGGTATTAAAATTCAACAAGACTTTACTAATAATTAACATAATATGTAGTCGATATCGCGATATAGCTTTGGAGTCAAAAAAATTTGAGACCGTCCAAAACAACTATAACAACGCTAATGAACATTTACTGCAGTGTCCGTTAATGGTCGGTGATTTTTCAGTCTGTGATCCTAATATGTTTTAGTGTTTTCTAGACTCATCTTGTTTGCCTGTTTCATGTGTCGTAATATCGGTTGCATTTGCTGTTTCTCTAATTAAACAGCCATTGTGTTGTTTTGATTTTGGTTACGTTGGCTGTTGCCAAAAGCATGTTTTTTATTTGCGAATTTCTTTCTTCCATTTTAAAATTATCAATAGAAATGTTCATGTAATATATTATTTGGTCTGAAATTGCAGTAGCCGGGGTTGTGATACCTAAATATGGGCATAGTTAGTTTTAGATTAAATCTTCTTTAAATATGTGACTGTCGAAAGTAATTTTTTTTGAGGTACATTAAGAAAGAGAATGCTAAACATTGAAGCAAAAATGTTCTTTAACATTGATCGACTTTTAATTTCAATATCTAAACATTGTATTTAAGAAGAATCATCGTATTTATGAAGAATAAATACAACAGCATCATCCTATGTCAAAACACATTAATATTTAGTATTGCTACAAAGAAAACCCTAGTTTTTATATTGTGCGTGTAGCCAAGCAATATTGACCTGTCCACTTGATCTTTAATTTAAATATTTATTATAGTATAGAGAACACAGGTGTTTATTCCGCCTGTATCGTTGGGCACGTGTGTGGTTTTTTTATGTATTAAACGCGAATCATAAAACTCCCATGTATTGAGTGGATAACCGTATATGAATATACAATTTACAATATTACTGTGTCTGGCCAAATATCCATAAATTTCAAAAACTATTAAAAGCGGACTCTGAATCTCTGACAAAGAAACTGTATTTATCTATCCAAAGCCTGGCTACTCAGATCACTAAAATGGTAAATCAATAAGTCACCCCCAACTTATGTTTGGAGTGACTTAACTACTCAGCATCTGTTCTCTACTAATTATTTGTCATGTTGTTACATAATTTAATATATTCTGTAATGCTATAGCAATACGTATTGTTTGCTTTGCAATAAAGTATTATTATTGTTTGCCTATAATGGTGGCTCACTTCATCTAAGTAAAAACAAAATTAATCAACATTTAATTTCACACTTGTTTATTTGCGGTATCGTCACGCTCCACTGCTCACAATACAAATGGATCAGTTTTGTTTTGCTTTCATGCATGATGTATTCCGTTCACTGCCGTTTTTTCTCTAGAGGCGGTAATGAAATTGTTAAGCTGAAAAAAAACAGGTTTTGTTTGGAATCTTTTCCAACCACGGCTGTCCAGAAAAATCAATATGTGAAAAATTAACTAATTAAGATACACAAAAACGAGCAAGTTGATTTGTTAATTAGTTATGTAAAATCAATAATGTAATTACTCCCACATTTTCCGAGAAAAAAAGAAACTAATTTGTTACTACTGTAGGAATCGTAGATAATTGATTGTGAAATTAATTGCAAGTTGTAAATCGTTTTGGTGACCATAAAACAAAATGGGAAGTTGTTTTTGTTTTTTAATATTTTTTATTTATTTAATATTGTTATTTTTTTATGGGAACTAAGTTGATTTGTTACTATAATAGGAATCATATGTTTGTGAAATTCATTTAAGTTGTACAACCGTTTTTGGTGACAATAAAATACTAAATGCGAAGTGTTTTTCATTTTTTTTACTTTTGAAAAACTATAATGTAAATTGTTACTACCATAGACTTAGGAATCACATTTAAGTGTTTGTTAAATTAATTGTAGTTTTGGTTACAATAAAACAAATTGGGTAGTTTTTTATGCTTTTTACTATTTTATTATTATTTACTTATCTTTTTTTACTTCTTTAGAAACTAATTTTATTTGTTACCACTATAGGAACCACAGTTGAGTTTTTTTTAAATTAATTTAAGTTGCACAACTGCTTTGGTGACAACAAACCTAAATGAGTTTGTTGTTTTTTCTGGTTGTTTTTTTAACAATTACATTATGCCATAGGAATTGCAGTTAAATGTTTGTAAAGTTTAACATCCATTTCCGTGAAATTAAAATTGTTATTACTATAGAAACTACAGTTGAGTTTTTGTGAAATAACTTAAGTTTCACAACTGCTTTGGTGATAATAAACCTAAACGAGTTTGTTGGATTTTTTTGAAGAAACTAATTACATTTGTTGTTATAGGAATTGCAGAATTACAGTTAAACGTTTCTGAAGTTTAAGAACCATTTCCGTGAAATTAAAACAAAATGAGAAGAGATTTTATCTCTTTTAATTACGTTTTATCTTATTAAGGTGGTTTTACAGCCGTTCTGGGAAGTTTTAGCTGGTTATACTTTTATTTTTTTCACTTTTTATTGTCGATTTTAATAAGCTTTCTAACAAAGAGTTTTAATAAATAAATAAATTTAAAATAGAATGGGTTAATGTGAAAGATCTAGCACGTTTGATTAAGCGAAAATCAAAATGTATTCTCGCCTTTAGTGTCATAGGTTTGTATCTAAAATTTAAAAAGTCTGTAAAATCTTTTATATTTTTACATTTTCATTAATTTGCTTTTTTCATTTTAAAGAATTTTCATAAAATTGAAAATAAACTAAACATTTTGATGTACTTTGTCTTTTTGAAGATCATATTGTGCTCTTTGAAATTTGTATAATTCTGTTGGTTTTCGAAATATTGGGATATCCAAAATTCCTTTTAGAGATCATATTTTCCTCATGTCACCTAAGTCAAGGGAAATTTTTAGTAAAGGAATTATTTTGATGTAAAATATTTTGGTTAACAATATACATGTATCATGTTTAAATGTCATTATGAATATTGCATTGTTTACAATTTGTTTATTGTCATTATAACTAGTTAGAAAGGAGGTACTTATCCTTCCGGAGTATCAGGCCTCACTTTCCTGATGGAAGTTTGCGTGTTTAACCGTTTCAAAGTTGTATTTTTACTTTGCTTTGGGATTGTGATTTAGACATGGAATGGTATGTTTATATTTTTGATTTGGATAGCAATAGCAAATATGGTATTGGTTAGATGCACAAATTTCATTTTTATATTTTGTATATTGTTAATGGGCATTATATTGATTTAAAATATTTCTGTGAAAAAACAAAATGAACTTCTCACCCTTCCGGAGTACCCGGCATTAATCTGGTTGGAGCTCACGTTTTTAACTTAATTTGCCAGTTTTCAATGTATTTGCTTTGCTTTTGGGGTTGTTATTTAGACATGGATTGGTATGTTGTATCTGATTATAAAACAAATCTTATCATTACTATTTAGATGAGGATGAGTCTTATGGAGAATACATAAAGGTGACGTCATTAGATGTTTTAGCCGCCCAGAATGCTGTTTCACACCACACAGCTAAGTATGAAGGAATTGAAGAGGGTCAGTTAATCGTCAGACGAGGACAACCTTTTGACATATTTGTAAGGTTCAATGGAGGATTTAATCCTAGGCGTAACAAGCTGCGGTTTGTGTTCAAAACAGGTATGCTTACATATGCAGATTTAACCGAAAAGTTTGGAGGCCCATCAAATGCAATTTATAGCAAGACACGAGTTTGTCAGCTTATAGCAAATTTTGAAGTGTTTTGTCAATAATGGTTTTTAATAATCATACCAATCAATCAAAAGAACGATATGTAAATTTTAATTCTAATGGAATCAAATGATTTAATGAAAAAATGCATCTTTGTGGAAATAATGCATGCTTGGTATTCGAATTCAGTCCTCTGGGTTTTTTTTTATGTTTTTCTTACTTTTGTTTTTTTTTTTAATAAAATGGCCCCTCTGTCTGCTTTGACTATTAATTCCCAAAATACGTGGGTTTTATCAATTTGTCAGATGTATCATTGTCTGCAAAACATATAATTCAAATACAAAGAAAAACGAAACATTTGCATTTGCAGTAAAATATCATTTTTACGAATTGATTTTAATGTGAACTTACCACAAATTCATATCAACATTTTTTGCAGGCCAAAACCCAAAGCCTGGTAGAGGAACACATGTTCAGTGTGTAATTGGTAACAACATAATAGCGGGAGAATGGTGCGCCGTCCTAAAGTCGCAGCCATCGAGAGAAGAAGCCGTGGTCACGGTGTACACCCCTGCTAATTGTATAGTATCTGACTGGAATCTTACCGTAGAGAGTATAATAACACAATGCGGGAGACCTATGGCATTCAAATATAACCATCCTGAGCCCATATATGTTTTGTTTAATCCATGGTGCAGAGGTATTTATATTGTTTTCTTGCGTTTTAAAACATCCATGTTTGTTAAGTTAGTGGAATAATAGCTTTGTGATAGTGCATATCAGACCCCGTACGGATTATATTCGGAAACAATATCTACAATACATATTGTCGCATTTGCGCGTATTTCACCCGGTGACAATATTTCCACGACACATTGTCGATTCTGTGTGAATATTAGCCAGCGACAACATTTACATGACATATTGTCGCCTCTTCACGTATTGTAGCCGGCGACGATATTAAAAAGGATGCAATTTTGTTACCGGTGTCAATATGCACCGATAAGCGACAATATACATTTGTATATAGAGTGTATTGTTTCATGCATAGCAAACTATTGCCTTCTCGATATAATCTATCTTTAAAGCATAAGAGAAGAAATCTCGTTTATGTAGAACAATATCAAATGCTATTTAATTATTATTATTATCATTATCAATAAACAAGTGTTTTATTTGAGATGTTCAATCCGTAAGCCAAACCTATTGAATAATAAAAGAATGAAAAACATGTACATGACATGACAATAGGCAACGGAAACAAGAACACTCTGTTTTAGTCTTTATTATATTCCACAGAGGACGAAGTTTATTTTAGCGATACTAACCTGTTGGAAGAATATATCCTTAACGACAGTGGGGCAATATTTCACGGGAATTACAAACAAGTTGGAGCCAAACCATGGTTCTATGGACAGGTTGTATTATATGTTGAATATTTAATAGTACATTATTATGAAAAACGAACGTTTAATATTCTCCATAACCTTATATCTTGGCGTTAAATCTTGGATCGTAAAGAAAATTGCTGTACCCAAAGAAAAGCACCGATCATCCATAGGCTAACGTTTTAAGCTAGATTCGAAAGCTAGGTGTTCGGAGAGGCTGTGATCCATATGCTGTACACAACTTGGCGACCGTGGTTCAATTCAAAAAATATCTCTGTGTATAAATATTATTGCAAGCAATCGTAGAACCATTAATACAAAAATACTGAGAAAAACTGAAACAAACAGCAAATACGCATTGAAGCGCAAGTCTGATATATTTTACACGGGTGATTCTTTTCTGCCATGTGCAAACATTGTATAAACACAATCATCTGTAGATTGACCGTCTATAAATTGTCTTATAATTGCTCTATCGTCATATCATTTCACAAACGACCTAAATGTTCTCCAAAAGTTGCACTAAATCAAACAGAAACATTTGATCCATGTGTAAACTACAATTCGAAAAAAATGGGAAAAACATTAAAACTAGCAAATTAAGTTAAATACGTGAGCTTTCACCAGGGAAGTGAGGCCGGGTGCTCCGAAAGGTTGAGCAAACTACAACAGTGAAATCAGAAATGAGTATAAAACGAATATGGAACTATTACGACATAAGACTAACCAAAAATTGTTTATTTTTTAATGTGTCAATTGGGTTGAATCGACGTAACTAACCATTTTTATGATTTTAATTATCTGTAGTTTGAAGACGGTATCCTTGAGGCCAGTTTGTACTGTATACAGAAGGGGTTCAATTTTACACATGGTAAAGCCATGGCTGATCCTGTGCGAACCAGTAGAATTATATCTAAAATTGTAAGTCATATTTTATAATACAGCATTGAAAATAAAATTGGGATTGAAACCAACATTGGAAAAACTAAACAATATCCACCGAAAGCACACGGAACAAACTGTATGCAAAAAGAAAGATCGAATAGAAATTAGAGAAAGAAAAAAAAGGTTCAGAAAGCAGAAACCTGTCCACCAATATCGATCAATCAACTACAAACATGGTAAATAGTGTGTCATACTGGAGTCTTCAATAAAACACAAGTGATGATTAGATGCCACTTAACACTACTGTAGTCTTAATGATATTATAAAGAACTACTACCTACTATTAGGTTGAAAGGTCTGGAATGTTTTTGAACACCACTTAAAATGAACCATTTCATTACAAAATAAGTGTTGAAGGCACTGGTAAGAAAACTCTAAATTGTGATGATTATAAAACATAATAGTAACAGTGATGCTGCCCAAGTAAAAGGCTCTTCTTAACCCAATAGTCTTGCAACTAGTATCAATCATCAGACCCCGGTTTCAAAATCATTTATTAGCTAAAATTTTCCTAAACTTAAATCTTGCAAAATTTCAAATCTTTATAATTTTGTTAATTTTCAAGATATTTAGGTGTCATTTTTAAGATCGCTTCTAGATTAAAACATCTGCATTTAGTTTTGACAAAAATATTCACCAGTAGTTCCAAAAAGTGATTAACAAAATTTGCTAAATATAAGTTAAGGAAAATCTGCTAAGGAATGATTGTGAAACCGGGGCCTGTCACCAGAATCACTCAAGATAATCTTTGAAAGGTTTTTTTTGTACAGTGTATACATATTTGTCGAAAGTTTGACACTGGGCTAACGAAAAAGAGTTGAAAGTTGGCTGCCAAGTGGCCGACATATGTATAGTCAATGACGGAAAGATTCCGAGAGATAGATAACAGTTGCCGAGATATTATAAATAACAAGGAATCGAGATGAACTGCTAATTCGTCACTACTTAGATAGCTTAGTGTTAAATTTTTGACATGCCTATACTGTTCTAAAGTAAAAATGCAATTAAAACTTTGTTGGTTGGCTACTGTCAACGCAATGAAAGAGACAACGCAATAGAGGTAAACGATAAAAGAAAACAAAATCGACACATAAGACACATTGTCTTGAAAAAAGTTAACAAAATATCCGTTAATGTAATAAGAAATTTTCTATTAAAACAAGAATCAATTACAATTACGTTCTTTGCTTAAGACTCGGTACAAACATTTTGGTCTTTATGTTAGTAGCATCAATTGATTAAGGTCAAAATGGGTTAAATATGAATATTGCCTATAAATACAAAGACGGTAATGCTTTCATTAGGTAATTCTCATTAGAATATTTTTTATTTTAGGTTAATTCCCAGGACGATAATGGAGTGTTGGCAGGTAACTGGACGTCGGATTATTCTGGAGGCACATCTCCACTTCACTGGGGCGGAAGTGTCGCCATCTTGAATGAATATATGGATACTAAGAAGCCAGTGAAATATGGCCAGTGTTTTGTATTTTCCGGTATTGTAACCACCAGTAAGTATTTTTTAACTTACTTATCTTGACGCCGTTACTAAACCATTATGTATAAGAATATATACTTCCATTGAAATTAGTTTCTTTTAGCTGTACTGCATTAGAGGTGTGTTTATTTTCAGCAGAAAGAAGAACATTTTTTATATTTACCACTTTAAACAGTAACAAATTGTTATGATTTCATTTATTTAAGATTCAATTCTCTTTTGTTTCAAGCGTCTTGATTAGTCATATTTTTCTGTGACATTTGCATGAATTGATTGGCTCCGAGTGACGTCATCTTATTATGGATGACGCAAAGAGCCTTTTGAATCCCTACGCCATAGCAATACTTCCTACGACAATATTGCTATTTAAATTGTTGATTTGTTTTTTTTAAATTGAATTATAAGAAATGAAATTAATTTTTCTTTTTGTTATGGAAGTATGAAAGAATTGGACATTTTTTTCACACTGAATAATTGGCGTAGCGAATTATGTAATGTGTGCAATGTCCAATTCTTTCATTCTTTCATACTTCCATAACAAAAAGAAAAATTAACTTCATTCCTATAATGACATAATTTGCATCTTTAAAAAACTTATAGAAATGTTATAGCGGTCATGCAATAAGAACATGATATTACATTGCCAGTACAATCCAACCTGCCTTAAATGTCACCTCCATATAAAGGCCACCTATTTATAAAAGACCAGTAGAATTGTACCCCAAATGTTCATTAGTCATATTATTTGAACCTGTATATAAAGGCGACCTGCCCATAAAGGCTTATATTACTGGTTCACATGGGTGGCTTTTATAGACAGGTTTGACTGTATATACAATCGGTCCATATATTTTATAGAAAGCTTCGCCAGGTGTGTGCTGATCTTCAGCAAAATAACAATTTTTTTATATTTATCAATTAAATACGATATACATATAATTGCTAAGGGACCATCTAATCTAAGCATATATATTTGTAATTCAATTAATCTTTATATATGTTGAAGTTTGCTTTAACAATTACGGGTTGATTTTCTTCAAAAGAACAAAAGTTTGCTATTTATCGCTGAAGGAACAAATAGTTCTGATTTCATTTATTTGTAACGCAAATTAATCAAATAGGTCTAGTGCTGTAAAATTAAAACTGGTATAATATGTAATTTAAACCCATGAGACAGTATTTCTGTTGGTAGCTGTTGCCCCGAGGATATCACAAACTCGGTAGGCAATTATTGTGTATTATTGTCAGAAATGTACTTTTGTCTAAACATGCTGCTCGGTAAAATTTGAAATTTCTCAAAAACTAAGGCATACTCCCTCATACAAAGTATTTCCTTAGCTAAGTTTAGCAAAACATATTTTGTTCCTTTCGGTATGTTTTCAACATCTTGAAAACAATTTTAGTTACATAATTTTGGCCCAAGCACTACTGATGAGAAATTGTATTCCGAAACAGTCGTCTAGTGCTGTAAAATTAAAATTGGTATAATATGTAATTGTAATCGTTAGGAAATTTTAGATCTCGTCGAAGTTGTCGGCGGTGAAGTAATATGAGCATCATAATATCATGTGATTAATAGCTGGCACATATAATATGATACTTTGCTATTTAACCATGTAACAACTGGCGAGTGTTTGATGTTTCCAGGAAATAGCTATATGACAACACTTAGACATATAGACGGAGACATATCAGATTCTAAGACTGAACAGCGGGAACATTGGCTGAAATTTAATATGGTTCATTTATTCTCGCTAGGTGTCATTGTAACGATGATATAATGGGGAGTAATGTCAGATCAGTTTATGTAGGTTATACAACATCAGCCACCAACAATAAGGTTCTCCAATTACTTTTCATATGATATCTAATGGGAAAGTGATATTATAATATTGATACTCCCTGGCTTTCATCCTATTATGTCAAGTAAAAGTACATCAGAACCACACACATGTTAACGACACAGGAGCTCAAATTATGGAGCATTTAAATGTACAGTCAAACCTGTCTATAAAGGTCACTCAAGAAAACCAGTAAAAGTAGCCTCGTTAGACAGATGGCCTTTATATACAGGTTCAAATAATTTGAATAAAGCACAATTTGGAAACAGTACTTCTGGCCTTTATAAGCATGTGGCCCTTATATAAAGGTGGCCTTTAAGGCAGGTTTTACTGCACTGTAATTGCTAAGGAATCTTCAACAAACTCTTAAGAAAGGGCATTGTAATATATAGTGTGACTAATCTTTAGAGATTATATATATGACCTATATAGCTATTATGTAGACTAAATAAGCAAGCGTGATTCCTACACATAAATACACTCATCCGTAATAGTAATATATATTGCATATAATACCAGTTTTACTTTTACAGCACTAGACGGCCGTTTCGGAATACAATTCTGCATTAGAAGGGCTTGGACCAAATTATGAAACCAAACCTTTTTTCAAATGTTAAAAAGAAACTCAAAGGACAAAAATATATTTTACCAAAATATATACAAATGTATATTATAATATGCTTCATCAAATTTGTTTATTTTCGGCGAAATAATGAAAGTTTGATATTTATCACTAAAATACACAAACATAACAGTCACTGTCATAATCACAATCCCAAAAGCAAATTATGTTTAACACATGGACTTCTAAAAGAAAAGTGAAACAGGGTGCTCAAAAGAAAGAACAAGTCAGTAAATTTTCATTTATTTGTGGCTAAATGTAATTAAAAAACAAACATTATAATCCATGCCCGAATCAATTTTATTGTAATTGCTAAGGAATCTCACAGAAATGTTAGCGGTGATGTAACAGATATTTGGTGATTAAGAGTTTGTTGTAATATAATCTGTTAGGTAGTGAGACTTTGCTATTTAACCATGTAACGACTGTCGATTGTTTGATGTTTCCAAGAAATAGCTTTATGACAACAATCTTATCAGATTCTAACAGCGGGTACATCAACTAAAATTTAATATTGTTCATTAATTCTCAATAGGTGTCATTGTAACAATGGTAAAATAAAATGTGTAGAAATGACAAAACTGTTCATACACGTTATTAACCACTTAATAATTAAGTCCTCAAATTATATTTCATCTGAAATCTAATGGGAAAGTGACATTATAATATTTACAGTCTCTGGCTTTTATCCTCAAAATACATAAGAGCCGCATGGCCAATACCAGTGTACCTAATCTCATGGGAAAGTGACAGTATAATATTAACACTCCATGGCTTTTATCCTATTATGTAAATAAAAAGTACATTAGAGCCACAAATATTTAAAGGACATAATACCTCATCTCATGTGTCATCAAGGCCAATACCAGTGTACCTAATCAAAACCAAACATACCAGTCCGTGTTCAAATCATTTTGACACTTTGGTTCTTTTGTTTAATCTCAAGTACTTATATATTCTTAGCACTATAGTTGTTTGTGTTATATTAACTTCAGTTTGTCCAATATGAACGCTATTACAATAACGTGATATAACTGAATCGATCTTTTTTTTTTTTTTTTTTTTTTTTTTTTTTTTTTTTTTTGAACCTCATGAGCGTGTAATAAAATTATGAACTAAGAACACTGCAATCCAATTCTATGTGTATGTGTGTATTAATTTTAACCTGAGGTGTTGTTGTCCATTTTTAAAACATGTCAGAAACTGTATACGGTATTCATTAAATAGAAGTTTCTAAATTGACTTGATGTGCATGCGTAAATAAAAGCTGAAAATAGAAAAGCAATTAGAATCTGTTCATTTTCATATAATAAAAAACAAACATATAAATATAATTCAATAGACGATAACATTTTACAACCCAGAACTGACTATTTCTATTTAACGAAAGCATCTTGACTGGGGCGTAAAACAAAATAACTCAACTTCACTCCATTTAACATCATTACGATATGTAATAATTTCTTATTTTGTTTGTTGATTTCAAAGTTGCCAAATAAATTTCCTTCAATTACAATTCCCATCATTACTAATGGTGATACTGGAGACTGATGGATAGACCAATCGAACAAATACGTATAGAGATAATGATTTTTATGTCAACTTGATCAGTAGGATCATACACTGACATTTAACTTGGATCATTAATCCTCAACAGGTGTCATTTTGAAATGATGATACAATGTTTATATAATGGTCAAAACCGTTCATATTACTTTTATAAACACATTTTAAATTTGTTTTGTAAGAATTTATATGTCCTGACCAAATTTATTTTATTCCATTCCACAAGAAAGATCATACAGTATTTAAAAACAAGAAGACTTTTTCCATCTTTCATCGATATATCCATTTATTAAAAAATGTAAATTAATTGGTCACCTCGTTCTTATGATTTTATATGTGTCCTTTATAGACAGGTTTGACTATATTTTTGAAAAGACAATTTAATTTTCTTTTTCTTATCAACTTCAAGGGTTAACCTAAACACAACTTTATGTGATGTGCGAGTTTTGTGCAATTGTATTAAAGTTCTACAACGTTATCGAAAATCCATAAGTGTTTTATTTAGGTTTTTGAAAAAAAATTTGTAATATTGTAAATATGAAATTATTTTAATGAACAATTCTTTATCAAAAGTTCTCTAAAACTATGGCAAGCGTATTCATTATTTTTTGAAAATATGAAAACCTATCGTATCTACTTATGGTAGGTAATAACTTGTCATTAATAATGAAAATATCATTTGGTTGGTTTTCCTGTAAATGGTACTCGATAAAAAAATTGAAAACGTTAGTATATATCTACAGCTGTATATGTGGTAAATAAGAATCATGCAACGTTGCATGAAATATAGGCCACTGTTGTTTGAACATATGTTTTATTTGATAGAAGAAGCAAATCTAAATAAATAAAACCATTAAGTTTTTCATCGCGTTTAAGAGGTTTAAAAAACAAAAATACAACAAATCAGATTGAAGTAAAAGCATTTTAATATGATCATAACTCCCTCTATAAAAAGGCCTTCGCCCAAGCCGACATTGTGATAAATCAAAAATAATTAAAAAAATATTTTAACGAACAATACTGTATCAAGGTCTTCAAAACGATAGCAATAGTACGCATCGTTTGTTAAAATGTTAAAGCCTTAAATGCGAATCTACTTTTGGGGGTAACACGTTCGGATCAAAAATTAAAAATGAATAATTTGGTTGGTTTTCATGGCAATGGTTCCCAATACCAAATTTTAATATCCTTATTGTATATCTCTACTCATTGTAAGAAACATATAATGTATCGTTAAGTATGGACCACTATTTTGTGACTATCCGTGTGAGCATATTCTAGTTGATAGAAGAAAAGTGACTTAGTTAGCTTTAAGAAGCAAGTCTGAATAAATAAAACCAGTAAGTCTATTATCACGTTTTAGAGCTGAAAATACAAAAATGCAACAAACCAGAGGGAAATAAGAGCATTTTAATATGACCATAACTTGATCCATAAATAGGTCTCACTCAAGGCGCCATTGTGTTTAATCAAAAATAATTATAACTAGGTAAATTTAATCAAAGTCTGTGAAGCTTAAATCGGTTTATGTACGATATAGGATCAATAAGAGAAATTTTATCTAATAGCAATACTATACAATTAAACAACACTTGATGCTAGAATTTGGAACACTAAAAATGTTGGGGTTTTTTCCAGAAATATCTATATCCAAGATAGAATATTATACATAGACCTAATTTATTTAAGCATCTTCAAAATGTAGAAAGAGAAATAATGGACTATTGTTTCGCATGGATAATAGGGACATTTATTGAATTTTAGCCTTACACATTACCCCTCTTGAGTCGTTACGTACAAAATAATTGTCGAAACAGTTAAAATATGTTCCTTTTAGGAAAAAATAATTAAGTGCACCGTTTTCTTATTAATCTTCTAATCTTTAAACAAATGTTTCTGTACTGGTTTATATTCAATTGTCAATTTATTTACAGACCACAGATACATAGAAATTACACAAGAAAATTTCATGTTATTCTGTTAATTTTTATCAATAGAGAACTTGTTTTGATTTAGGAGTCATTCTCTGTAAGGACCAGATAATTTGGCTATATTTTGGAAATCACATACCTCAAATTTTGATGATATTTCATATAAGAGTTAAAAACACATAAAAACCAATATGAAAAGCCCCATACAAAATGTTAAATTGTCGTTCCCATGGTAACCAACCACTAAGAGGCCAATCTCTGGAATTTCAGTCAATTTTGAATGCATATCAAATATGCCGCTAGAATATGCCATTTGTGATCTTCCATATTTTGTTTTTATTCAGAACTTTGATGATCATCCTTATCTTTCTCGTGTTAAAATGTATCATTTTACAAGTTTTCATTTATTTTGAGTCAATTTTATCATGTAAATAACATACGTTTGGAAGTTCAAACGTACAGAACCAATGTCAAGAAGAACAACATTCTTATAAATCTTCTAGATTTAATGCATGTGTGTTTGAAATCAAAAAGGTCGATCAATTGATCACTTGATCATTCAATAAATCATTAATTCTTGTCAAGTGACATACGAAAATAATAACATGATGTAAAGGTAGGAACGGTTTAAATGATTTGCATATCAAGAAAAACAATAACTCATTAGTTTTCCCTTTCGTCTTCACATGGAATGTGTTGCCATAGTTTACTTTCCCTGGACCTCCGCCCAACCGATTGGCGTTACTATGTATATCGAAAAGACAAAATAGCTGTTTATTTTAACATCTTTTTCAGAATTTAAACTATTTTCTATCATTTGTTATACCACACAAATAGTATATTTGTAATTAATTAAAGTATTACTGAACGTACTAGTGTTTACCGATGACATTCATAATATGTCCCAAGTTCGACCTGAAGAATTGATATCTTACACAAATTCTTTGAACAGGTAGTGTAGTATGACAGGTATCTTCAAGTATCATAAATTAATGTGAATAAAGATTCTTGTTGAAGATTGTTTTACGTTGGTTTCTCATCTTTTTAAGTAATAATCTACTGTATCATCCTATAAATACACAAAAAATGTATAGAGAAATAGTACATCGACTTGACTAAGCTGAGAAATTAACATTATCTTGTATTTATATTGATAACAATTGCAAAAATAATAAAACTCCAATGTTTAAATTTTCCTTTTTTCTCCTTAACTTTAGTATGTAGGGCTGTCGGGATTCCCTGTCGAAGTGTTACCAACTTTGCATCAGCACATGACACAGATGGGAGTATTACTATTGATATGTACTGGGATTTGGAGAGCCGGGAAGCAGTGACGGGAACTGGTACAGGGGATTCTGTCTGGTAACATATCTAGATTTTATAAATATTAGTATCAAAATAAAATCATTAAGTCACCGACACATTCTCTACCACAAAAATACATTGGAACAATGAAAAAATCTTTCTTTAAAATCAGCCATAGTATTTCATTCTTTTCTCGTTTTCTCAATTAACACTGTATAAATTAACTCTTTGAACGAATTGTTGTCATTAAAAATAACTTTTTTAATCTTTTTTTAAATCAAAAGCAAACAGTCATTGTTCAAATCAATCATAAAAATAAAAAACTTTGATAGGTTGCAAATTTATTAAACATGTTAACATCCACAAAGGTGCTTCGGAAAGGTAAGTGCCTCCTCTTTATCTAAGTACACCTGTCACGTGTGAAATCGAAATTGAGAATGAAAAGAAAATTGAAATCAGAATAAAATCACTGATACATATTTGTTTCGTTAGTTGAATAATGTCCTACCATATTTTAATCTTGTTTTCTGACGGTAGTATCTCAATTTTTGTCAATTAACTGCGTATGAATAAACTTTATGAACGAATTGCCGCTTTTGCAAATAACGTTTGTTTATTTGAAAAATGATACAAAATCGCCCTTTATGTATCGCGGTTGAAAATATATTTCAAAGCAGTTCCGCTGTATCTTGTTTGCCTTTGTGTCATATTCCACAAATGCACAATTTACTTCAAAAATCTATCTTGAAATGTATAATTAGTATCGTTAGATGTAAATTATGTAGAAAAAGAGCAGCTTATTTAGTGTTTCATTACCAGTGATATATCTAAATATAAAAACTATACCACTCGTATTAATGTTTTAGGAATTTCCACTGTTGGAACGATGCCTGGATGCAGCGTAAAGACTTACCTGAGGGATATGGAGGATGGCAGGTAATTGATGCTACGCCACAGGAGAGAAGCGAAGGTAATAAAGTGTTACCTGTGAATACAGGTGTAATTTTATTAGACTCTCCTTTATCTGTTGTATAATCCTTACTTTATACATAAATTTTCTTGATATTTTATCTATAGATCTTTTTATCAACACGGTAACTCAGTTTATATTGAGCTTAATTGTCTTAAATTAAAGGTTGGGATTTAGATAAAGACTAATATAATTTCTTTAATATATTTATACAGGCCAGTTGTATAAACAAACGCTATAATTTTTTTATGTATCATTCAACTTTAACATTGTAAATGACAATAAAGTTAATAAACAAAAATATTTTCCGTTTGATTTCAAGTCGTCGCGATCCTGTCTTACTAGACAATATTAATCCGTTAACCGGCGTGACTGTTATCTTCAACTTAATGGTCAATGATTGAAAACACTATAAATTGTTCTTTTGTCTATACATTTTAGAAGGAACTATGGGACAAATCATTTTTTAGAATTCCAATGGCTTTGAAATTAATGGTATATTTGTAAATAAAAAAATAGAACTTAATCACTGAAAACAATTTCGTAATTAGATTCATTGTTCGTCCAGAGTCGTGAGTTTGATTAGTAGGATAAGTGATATTAGTCTAAGTCTTTACTTGTTTCCAAGACGTAAAACGCGAATGATAGACTCAAATCATGTCAATATAAGGAAGTTTGGCAAAAAAATCGAGGATGGCTTTAAAGTAAAACGTTCAAACTTTAAAATTCTATGGCAATAGGCGAGATGAAAACACTATTTAAATGGATTACAACTAGATTTTATTTTGCATGCGCAACTGCTCCTAAACCCTTTAATGGATTTTCATGAAACTTTCACACAATCTTTGTGATATAATGTAGATGTGCACCTCCTATTTAAAAATTTGATCCGATGGATTTTAGGAGCGGGGGTATTTTTTGTGAGCTTGTGGCTCACAGTTTTTCTAGTTTTTCTTCATTCTTAGCTATTTCTTACCCAATCTATATATAAAAACAATGCATAAATATGTGTCAATATTGTAATCATTCCTCCCACTCTGCTGGTAATTACGTTTGATTTTCTCGGCTATTATGAGGTAAGAGGTCACATTTATCGCCGATTTAGAATTGATTTCAATTATAAACATTGTCTATAATTATCGCAGCTGAGTTATGACGGATATTAACACCCTCGCAATTACAATAAGTGGTTATTGTATGTCAATATTCAGATATTACAAACAATATTTCACCAGGTCGAAAAGTCAGAAATGTCATGAACGAAAACTACTGTTAGTAAATAATTATTTGAATAGTAGATTTAAGTTACAGGTGGTTTTTAAAAATGCATGTAGATCATCTCGCTCCATCTAACATAGTCTTCCCATATTTCACAGCAAAATTAAATAATTGATATTTCTTCTGATTTCATACTAATGAGAAAAAGAAAGTAATTTATTTTAACTTGGTTTGCATTAAATGCGGATTTTCGAAATATATTTTAAACGAATTTTCAAAAACAATCAAGCCTAACTATGTAAAACTTCTTTAAGTGTTAGAACCTTGCATTTAATTGGGGATTCCAGCTAGAGATTTTAATATTATATTGATATTTGCAAGTAAGCATATTACAGAATTCATAATAGTCGTGACCTGCACTTCGGTGTATAGATTCCATATTGGTTGTGACTGCTTGTTTGACGAACATACCAAATCAAACAGGAGATCGTAATTATAAAAAACAAACATACTAATCCATGTCCGAATCACAAACCAGAAACAAAGTAAACACTCTGAAATTACATATTATACCAGTTTTAATTTTACAACAATAGACGGCCGTTTCGGAATACAATTCCTTATCAGTAGTACTTGGACCAAAATTATGAAACACAAACTTTTTTCCAAGATTGAAAAGAAGCCCAAAGGACCATAATCAGCTAGAGAAATACTTTGCATGAATGAGTATACCTGAATTTTTTTTAGGAATTTCAAATTTTAACTAGCAGACTAACAAGTTAGGTTAAACGCGTGAACTTCTACTATTTTTGTTTTCAATATTTACATTTTACATTTAATACAATTTCCCAAATTATTTTACAAAAGAGCAGCTACCAATATCCTGATTTATTCTATATTCATACTGTTTTATTATTACAAAAGCTTATTAGGATGACATGAAAGAAAAATTCAAAACACGAAATTTTAAATAAGTTATTACTAGTTTAGCAAAATAGACGTTCGTAGAGTCCGTCAGCGATATTGTGGCAGATTGTTTATAAACATGGAAGAGTCTATATAATGAAGATAACCAAAGATAGGGATATATAACGGTAGAGTTGACAAATAAACGCATGAAGGCGTGAATATGCGATATTACGATATTAATACCCATTGGTGTATAATAAACTCACCCGTGTTTATAAACACTCTGCCACAATATAGCTGACGGACTATAATATCAATTTCATCACTAAAACAAATTATTTATCAATCGCTCACAAATTTGATTTTGGGCTTTAAAACTTAATTATAACATTTACAGGTATGTTTCAATGTGGACCCATGTCGTTACGAGCCGTAAAGGAGGGGAAATGTGAATTATCCTTTGATGGACCTTTCATTTTCTCTGAAGTGAATGCAGATCGAGTTAATTGGGCTAGAAAATCAGACGGTCAGTGGTTTGTTCTGGGAACAGAAAAATCTGCGTGAGCATACCTTTTTCATTGATTGATTATGCTGTTGTTTTAGAAATTCGTTGTAGATGATCTGACTGAAAGCAACTGAGTTCTTGTTATTCTTAATCATGCGTGCGTCTGTATGTAGGTGTACGTATCCGCAAATGATACCACAGGATGCTTTAAAACCTACTTTATTTAGAATTGAAAGTCCTTGGGATGATCTTATTAAACATATACAAGGATATTGTAACTATAAATAGTTGAACCAGGTTAATGGTCATATTATGGTTCTTTTTATATAGAAGTAGCATCCTAACTATATTATACATTAATTAGTTTCTGTAATTTGATTAGGTGCTAAATTTAGTTTTTGTCTCCTCTAATAACTGTTTACAAAATGAAACCAAATAATTATGTTTAACCGATAATTTGATTGTCTTTCTCCACAATCCACTCAGTTCACAACCTGATGTACTTATTTTTAATATATTACGATTGTATTTTTTTCTAATTGCGTTGAATGTTTCTAGAGGGAAAAAATTGTACCTGAAGAAATAATCATGAAATCTATAAATGAACATGACACAACAACGAAACAGAATAAAAAGACAAGTACACAAGATAACTACAAATATATAAGGTCACACATTCTAAGTATCTAGGTTCTATACAGGCAAGACACATACATGTATTATGACTATCAAATAAAAAAATTGCTATCAAATCATTCAACTTCACTTACAGATATATAGATGACGTGCTGTCTCTTAACAATCCTAAATTTGGAGCATTATGAAGGCCCTCAAAAAGTTGTGTGGTCGTCATCACAGTATTGTTGATAAGTTTTACGTCTCTGTGTTCAGGATTGCCCTGGATATATTTGACGTTCCATAGTTCCATGTTCCTTTCACAAAATTTTGATTACACACGTGACTGGTGTAGCTAGCCAAACATGAGGTACTTACCCTTTCGGAGCACCCGGCCTTACTTCCCTGGTGGAAGATCACATGTCTTGCCAGTGTCAAAGTTTTTACTTTGCTTCTGGATTATGATTCGGACATTGATTTGATGTATCATAATATATCCTGATCCTTAGTGTCAGTTTTATATTAAATTTTACTATCTTTAAAACAAATATATATAATCTTAAGTTAAAATATTTTTGTTTTGAAAACCCCGTATAGATTTTAAAACATGATAAAATATAATTACTTAGAAATGTGGGTTAATCAAAGAATGATTAAATTGTTAGTATAATAGTCTTCTACAAAATAATGTAATTACCTTTGCTACATGAGGGTTTTTTCGATAACTGTTCGCCCAAGGGCGTCATAAGATTTTTAGAAAGCTTTTATCACTGAAAACAATATGAGCTGTAATTAAATTTTAAGTGTAGATAATGCTATTTTTCTATCTACATTGGTGATTCCAGCGGCTTATATTTCTAACATATTGATGACATACTTAATTACAGCGTAAAAGGAGCTTTAAACACTGTTAATTAAAAACAATTTTATTCCCATATGTTTTATCATGGTCGATGTAAGGGAATCGGGGTCAATTAATCCCCATGTCATTGTCAAGGACGAATGTCAATATAACAGTGAAACGGAATTTGCAAATTTTTACAAATATCTACCTGCAGTGCAATAAAGAACAAAACATAACACATATTAATGATAGAAACACTTTTCTATTGTGGGAGTTTAATATTGATCTTGATATGTGCATAGATATCAAATTGTCTAAGGGCTGTTACAGAGAACATTGTGTAGGTGTCTTGTTTTTGTATACACAAGTATTTAAATACCATATAATAGTTTTACTTACATGATGTAACATGATACAGTCATTCAATAAAGTGTAAATTCTAATAATTGAGTATATCGAATCAATGACGAGACAAAAAACTATGAAACATACATCATACATGCCTGTCTTTGAACTTCTTATAACGTAGCAAGCTGCTTATAACTAAATTGTTTGTACAGGGATATATCAAGCCTAGCATATTAAGACACCAAAAGACCTAGGTCATCACAATTCTGTTGATAATTATAATATATCTGTACTCAACATTACCCTTGATATACTTAACATCCATAGTTCATGCCAATTTCATTCTCAATCTTGATGACACATATGGCAAGTGTAGCTACAGGCGTTTACTCTTCCGGAAAACCTGGTCTCACTTCCGTGGCAGAAGTTAGTGTTTAACTTACTTGCTAGTTTTCTAATTTTTTACTTTGTTTCTTGTATTCTGATTTTGCACATGGACTGGTATGTTTGTGTTTGATTGCTTACTCTATAAATGTTGCCTCTATATATCATAAGAACTCCTCTTATATATCAAAAACAAACGTACTAATCCATGTCCGAATCACAATCCAGAAGCAAAGTAAAAACTTATGAACTGACAAGTTAGGTTAGACACGTGAACGTCCACAGCGGAAGTGAGGCCGGTTGCTCCGGAAGGGTATTGAATCGCTATGAATTAATTTGACAGTTTTCACTTTGCATTTGGGATTGTTTGATTTGAGGTTTGTGCTTGATCTTATACCATGACGTTTTCGCGATAAGTTTTACTTAACTCATATTACAGACTTTTTTATTTTGTCCGACATTTTTCTCGGAAACTAGGTAATAGACTTCACCTGAACAACCTTCCTTCTGGTGTAGTACATGTACCAATTAATATCCGTATTTTTGCCATAAATTCCAGTAAGGTTCCGATTGTTAGACACTTCTGACACATCTTCAATTGTAACTTGATCCATTCGGACATGTATTTCATATCTTTGCAGATGGTGAGCTTCTGATGAACGTGTATGCATCAGAATACTTGAACAAAGTAGCGGAGCAGTAGATTTTTTTTCCTTTTTTTGGCTCAAGTGTTACATATTCTCACATACATATAAGTTACATCATATACATGTAGATACAAAAATAAGGAATAATAACAGTATACAAATTGAAGTATATAAACATTACTGATACTTTACATTAATTTAGTATACAGACCCAAGTTTAAAAGTCATTTCTTAACCAAGAACTTCCTCAACTTAAATTTGGCAGATGTGATTTTCTTTTTTGAAGTGTTATAATATTTTACATTCATCTTCATTGTAGAATAGGGAAGAAAATCAGTACAAAACAACCAGATGGAAGACCAGTTCGACCACATTTTACCAATACAGACTCGATTAGATTAGACATAACTGACCAGTATAAATACCTTGAGGGTAGGCTGTGTTTTATGCAATATTTCTGTTTGAACAATATGTCATTCCAATTATTGGTTTTAAAACACCAATATTAAAATATCCTATGAGTCATTGTTACTTTTGGAAAGTGGAACATTTCACTAATACATATTACTTAGAAAATATCATTGTAAGGAGCCAATAAACTTTAATGTCAGTAGCCTTTCATTGCTTTCCTTATCGTTAAAGGGAATCGATTACGACTCCATCGTTAAGTTTAACGGTGATAGCTAAGACCTGGGTATCAGTAAGACCTTTTTATACAATTTGCCTTAACTGCTTTCGTTGAAGTCTAATTCTTCTTCGTTATATACCCAACTTATATTTATCTAGCAAGTTATAAAGGTATTAAATATTCTCATTAATTCATATTTTGGTGGATAACATATGAATTTACTCAAGTTAGCTTTATCTTGTCTTATTTAACTGTTTCTTTCGTTAATTTGTATTTTTATCTTTCATTGGTTGTTGTCAAATACACGTTTTTCGGTAAGAAATTTCAATTTTGAAATATTGTGAAAGCCCGATCATACACAAGAGAAACGATTTGAAAATAAGATTCTGAAGCTTTATGGTCGTCATCACAGTATTGTTGATAGGTTTGATGTCTCTGTGTCAAAGATAGTCCTGGATTTATTTGACGTCCTATAGTTCCATGTTCCTTTCACACAATTTTGATTACACACGCGGCGGGTATAGCTAGCTAAACAGGGGGTGCTTACCCTTCTGGAGCATCCTGCCTTACTTCCCTCATGGAAGTTCACGTGTCTAACCTAAATTGTCAGTTTTAAACTTTGCTTCTGGATTGTGATTCGAACAAAGATTCGTATGTTTGTTTTTGACTGATTCTTTCGTTAATTTGTATGTTTTGTCTTTCATTGGCTGTTGTCATATCCACGTTTTGCGGTAGAAGTTTCAATTTTTTCTATCAAATGAAATTTTGTGAAAGATCGACCATACAAAAGAGAAAAGATTTAAAAATAAGGTTCTGGATATATCCCTTCAAAATCAACAGATGTAAGATATAAAGGATATTCAATTTAAAACAAGCACTTATTGGCCTTAAAGATCCCATCTAGCAAAACATTCATTTAACGTTTCTGATATTATATTGAAATGACATGTTTAATTATAAAATTTTACTTTACTAGAGTCTGAATTAGAGAGGAATGCAGTAATAGCTGCTTCGCGTTCTGCTGTAAACAAAAAACCTGTCTACAACACTGGAAAAGAGGTAACTGTTTAACAATAGTAATAACTTGAACTGTCTCTTGAGAGCCAAATATCCTCGTCCAAACATTTAAAGTTTTCCTGCCATCTTGACCTTTCCGATATGACATTGTTTCAAGACACATCTTAGGACCATGAAGATTAATCATGTGAAGTTTCATGACAGTTGTTCATGACCCGGACACGATTTTACACGGACAGACGGACAAACAGACATGGTGATTCCTATACACCTACTCAATTAGTTTGCAGGGTGTATAATAATAGAAAAACTTGATGATATTTATAATAATAATAATTGTTTTATCGCAAACAATACCTGCTCATCTTGTATGGCAAGGGGTGTCAAGTCATTTTCTATAAAAATTCTTAGGTTTATTGAATTTATAAACTATATGAACATTTGTAAACAGACCAGAAATGGTAGGCTATTTCTTTAACATTATTAGATATTGTTCAAATATTTTTAAATCATACTTTTTCTTTATTATCTTTTTATTTGGCACATCAAATAGTGCACTTGTAATTGAAATTTATTACTAATGTCAGCTGTTTTGTTCTTTTAACTGTGTAAAGGTCCTTCCAGATTAATTGATAAGTTTGATGTCTCTGTATCCAAAATTATCCTAAATATATTCAATGTTCCTTTAATTCTTAGTTTTCGATTTTACACTTGGCGGATTAGCTTGCTAGACAGGTGGCTTTATCCCTCCGGAGCATCCGGTCTTACTTCCCTGAACATCTGTAGTGGTTACTTGTTAAATTTATTTACCCTTCCGCAGCACCCGGCCTCACTTCCCTGGTGGAAGTTCACGTGTTTAACCTAACTTATCAGTTTCAAAGTTTATACTTTCTTTCTAGATTGTGATTCAAACATGGATTAATATGTTTGTTTTTATTTCTAGTTTGTTTAGTTATTGTTGTTTGAACATGGACCGGTATGTTTGTGTTTGATTAGTGTCTTGTTATTGTTCTTAAGAACATATTTAATACAACATTGTTTCATTTGGTTTTATTTATTTATAATTGAAGGATGTTGAATTCGGTGGATTTTTAGACAGGGACTTTATAACCATCGGGAAAGACTTTGATATTGGAATCAAAGTTAAAAATCTTAGTAACGAGAGTCGGACACTGGAAGGAAAGATCGTCTGCGAGACTGTTAGTTATACAGGAGAAAGAATCAATATCATCAAAAAGCAAACGTTTACATCTGGACTCGATCCACATCAAAGTAAAGTTATAATATTATTATATATTTTTGATTGAAAAACAAAACCCCTTTGGTATTGCCAAATTTAAACAATTTCTTCTACAATGACTGTTTAATCAGAAGCCATACCTCTGTGAAACATGAAGGGATGGACATGAAACTTTTTTTCTCTGTAAATGCTAAAATGCATTTTACTCAAATTTACTTAAACTTGGATCTTTTATAATGATAGAAACAGATTGTATAACTGCAATCACGTTTTCTGTGAAATAAAAAAAACAAGTAAATTTCTATGTTCTGGAAAATTTTCAGACGCTTTATATGTCCACAAACGAAGTGTTTCTCTATTTATTTCGCCAAAAATTTGTCCGTTGCTTTTCTCAAAACTGTTTATTAGATCTTTTAGTCACAATTATAAAACTTTACAGGAACAACCTGTCAGTGCAGTAGATGTACCGTTTGGTATTCCCATTTTTATCATGCATTTGGTTTAGAAGACTTGGATTTCCTAGTTAATGCTTCTGAAATTTCAAACTTGTTTCATCTTTATTTCACACCTTTGCAGATGGTGAGCTACTGATGAACGTCTATGCATCAGAATACTTAAACAAGGTAACGGAACAAGCAGCAATGAAGATTTCTGTACTGATAACTGTGTTAGAAACAGGACAGAAACATGCCAAACAAGATGATTTTAGACTCCGAACTCCTGATATGAATGTTGAGGTAAGAGAAACGTCAATACACGTGTATGTATTTTAACACGTTGTCAATTTGCCATTATCACATTGTTGTTGAAAAGTATGATGTCTCTTAATCCATACATATATTTGATATCCTATTGTTCCATGTTCCTTTCCTTCTCAACTCTATTTAATTTAATTTTTTACACAGGCAAGTTTAGAAATTTTGGAATTTGATTTGGACATTTGTTTATAATTTCAGTGTTTTCTTCTTCATTGTGTCATGTTTTTTTGACATATGTTTGTGGCTAAGACATTAATTTGCAAATTATATTTGTTTTTTGATTACTAAAGACTCTAATTAAAGTACGCCAGTTTTATAAACTGTCAATGTCAATGGCATTATCTCCCAACGGTAGTTTTACATTACAAAATCAGGATGCTGTATTACAAAACTTAATTTAGGTACTATCCAAAGCGAATGTAGTTGGACAAGTGATGGAGTGCCGATTATCCTTTACAAATCCATTGTCTACCAGAATGTTGACAGATTGTAGACTCGCAGTAGAAGGACCTGGTATTGAATCACAGAAAATAGTTTCTGTAGGGTAAGTATAAAGCTTACGATATCTCCTTCATACTTTAAATAATTTCCAATGTCACAGTGTGTTATTTGCACGACCTATCTTATAAATATCCCTTCTCAATTTGTTGCTACTTATTGCCCCCTATGTTCTGTCCTTTCAATCATGATTATGACATCAGTTTCAAATTTCTTACATTTCTATTAGAATTTGAACTATTCAATATATATGGTCATCAAAATGTATGTATTGTTGTATTATTGTTCTTTTTTGTGTTAAATATATATATTGAATGTGAAATAAAGAAAATAAATATTTAAAAAAAATGACAGCGTACCAGTGAACGATTACATCTCAAACTCATGGAATAACATCGCTGCTGTGGGAAAAACGATAATGTAATGGAAATAATTGTTAAGCAAAAATGCCAAGTTATCCATTGATGGACTCGATTCTTCAAGGCTGTGAAGTAATTAAACCACATAATTTAGATACGATTTTGTCAGAAGTAAGTTCCAGCATAATCCAATGTTGGAACTTCTCTGTAGTTTGAATAGAAGATTTTGGTAGAACAAAAATCTTTACAAACAATTGAAAATGATATCTTGACATTTTTTCAGGAATATTGGTGCTGGACAATTATGGACAGCTATACTAGCCTTAAAGCCGAAAAAGCCAGGTAGACGACAAGTCACCGTGTCTTTCCATAGTGCGCAAGTACACAATATAAACGGAGTAGCTGAAGTTGATATCGCGGAAGGATATACACATCTTTGAGTAGCCAAAGAAAGAAACAATTTGTGCTAGGCGTTTACTGTGACTCTTCATATTTTTAAGATTAATAAATAATAACAATAAGTTTTTTCTTAACATATTTTTGTGCAGGAAACGTACTGAAAAGTGAGTGGACAAATTTCCTCTTCTTAAGAGGGGGTATTCGTAATAAGTATCACAATGTATGCAACAAATCCTTGCTGGGGACTTCATTATAAGCAATCCTATGCATTGTGTTTCGGTCTTTTTTTAATCTTTTTAATTTATTAAGACGTTTCATGATAGATATATGTACATGTTATTGACTGTTAGACAGCCTATGAAATGACTACCGTTCATACTATACAAGCACACAACGTAAATGAAAAAAGCTGAAGTGGATAACACATAAAACAGAAGAGTGACAGGTAACATCTCCACAGTGTATAGTATGACTGTAATCATGAGGAAATACCTGTTGTTGGCAGTTACACAGCAAGTCAGATGATTATCCTTTCACACTCTATCAGTGAACAATGTAAATAAAAAGGACGAGGGTGTCACAGGAGCACATGCAAATCTGATCAGAGGATCAAGAAACCATGAGTATCATAAGATTTTAATTAAATTGTTGGTATTGACACTACTGTCAGAGCCAGTCTGTTTGTAACAGTGAATAACGCTTTATTTCTGTAGAAAACCAAATAAATCTGAATAAAAATTGATAATATTCACTTTTTTGTACCTAGTCGTAACAGAAAATCTGTATACACATGTGTGATTAAGGTAGAATATTTCTGTACAGAGTAAAACGTTGGCGCTATGGAGATTTAACATGTTGAAAAACCAGGCAAATGGCAGACCCTGAAGCCTATATGACGTAAAACCTCACCAATGATATCATTTCTGGTGTAAACATTTGCTATGTAAAATCCCCATAGTGCCAACATTTTCCTTTCTACAGAAATACTTTATGACAATCATGTATGTGCATACATTACAGATTTTCGGTTACAATTAGATTCAGATTTATTTAGTTTTCTATGGAAAAAAGCACTATTCACTATCACAAACAGACCAGCTCTGACAGTACATATATATTAATTCAATAAAATGTGCTTTAGTGATGGTCCAGAGACCAAATTAAACTATACATATTGTATTTTGTCTTTCCTATAGCTTTGTTCCAAGTACAAAACTTGATGACTACAACTTTTCTGTTGTAATCTTTCCTTATCTATGCAGCAATTTAATTGCTTGTACTACTTATGGTGTATTTGATTCACAATTTACACACTATGGTAGAGTTTGTTCCCAGAATGAGAATTTTGTACAATAAAGCAGCTGCTTACAAATACATTTTTGATGCAAAGAAATTGCAAGCTTTATGGCACTCATCGCAATATTGTTGGTTATATGATGTCTCTCTATACCCAGGATATGGTCAACATAGTTCCTTTCATTCTCAATTTAGATTATACATGTGGCTGTTGTAACTAGCTAAACAAGAGGTGCTTACACTTCTGGAGCACCCGACCTCACTTCTCTAATGAAACTTAACTGATAATGTTTAACTTAATTTGCGGTTTCAAAGTTTTTGCTTTGCTTTAGAATTGTGATTTAGACATGGATTGGCATATTTGATTTTGATTTATTAAATACAGCACTGTTTCAAAGTAAAAAAAAAACTTTTTTACTCCACTCGTCGCACTCCACAATGTCACAGAGAAATTACCACAAACCAATCTGTCATATATTGAAACCATGGCAACAAATACAGGAAAAACTAATATGGTAATGTAATAATGAATCAAGACTATGCTCGTACTGTATAAAATAATATTTATTTTATGTAGTAGTAAACAGATATAACAGTCCTTTAAGAAATTCAATGATTTCACTTCCACCAAGTTTTGATTCTCCATACACTCTGTCAACAAAAGAAATTGGCACCTGTAATTGAAAACAAAAATAAACATTAAATTTACGATAAAACAATGTTTGCAAAATGTCCTAGGCTGTATTCCAGTAGTAGTTTACCCTTGAGAAAGTGGCTCTTCTATTTACTTATATTTTCCCACCTTTATTTTTGACCACAGAATGCATTTTCTAATTTGCCATTTGACTGGTAAATGCTCAGCAGACAGTGGCCTCTCAAAAGAACATGTGTTTCAAATAACATCAGTAAAGTTTTGATTAAAAATAAAAGTGTGCAAAGAGCAATTAATGGAGAAATGCTTGTTAAATGGGAAACTACAAAAGTAAAAGAATTTATCCTTCAAAGAACCATAACTCTTATAACAATGGTAAGGTTGGTTAGATGTGCATTATTTTATTAACAATTAGCAACATTTTATAATATTTCATCTATTAGCAATGAGATCACAAGAGATATTTAAAACTCCATTTATAATCTATCAATTAGTCTTACCTCTCCAATTGTAAAATTAAACTGTCTTGCTCTGATAATCATTTCCATCTGAAATGTGTATCCTTTAGAAACGCACGATTCTACCAATTTCTGTAAAACATCTTTCTTGTAAAGTCTGCAAAAAACAAATAATGTAAAATTGATTCTATCCACGCACTTTGATCTTGTAAAAATTTTCATAGTGAATGTGGTGTGCCATAATTTCTTAATCTAAATTTGTAATATACAGTACAAGACAGAAATCTGCAACTGAAAAACATGTATAGGCATACAACATTGACCTGTCTGCTTGACTTATGATTTTAAGAGTACATTTAGGTAAAGGTATCATGCATGCATGTATATTTCAACTAATAATGAGAAAACTAATCATGTATAATGTGTTTATATATTAACTGCAAACCCTAACAGTTTCCATGTATTGTGTGGATCATCCTATATGAATATTCCTAATGAAAGGTTAAACAGACAGATCAATGTTGTTTGCCTATACTTTGCAACAGTAAATGAAGCAAGAAAAGAAAAGACAATCAAATTTGAAACAGTGATTATAAAAACTTTTTTTTCCGTTTATTTTTTAAAAGTTGGATAATATACCACAAAAATTACTTCCAGAAATTAGTTAAGGAACATTGTTTGAATGTGTCCAACTACTACACAAGAGGGTTGGCAATCAAGATCCACCCACTTCTGTAGAGCTTGAATTTTGACATCATTGATTCATTAATATAATAAGCAATATAAATGGAAAGAGGCTACTAAGAAAGAAGATTGTATAAGTTGCATAGTATGGTGTCTCTGTATCCAAATTAACCTGGATATTTTTGACGTCCCAAGTTGTACCATGTTCCTTTCATTCTCATTTTTGATATATGTAGCTAGCTACACAGATGGCGCTTACCTCTCCTGAGCACCAGGTGTCACTTCCCAATATGTTAGTCAATGTGTTTAACTTTATTTGGCAATTTCATAGTTTTTACTATGTTTTAAGATTGTAATTTGGACATGGACTCCGACTGGTATGTTTGTACATGAATTTGATTTCATTAACTTTAAATAAGTTCTGTCTCATTAAACCTTTATAAAGGTTTTGGACAAGCATGATAAAAGTCAACTTACCTAAAGCTTCCTGTCAGATCTGATGCTCCTGGTCTTAGTAAAACTTGCGTAATATAGTTGGCAGTTCGGCTAAAAATAAAAAGTGACTTATGAGACACAAAATTAAAATATAATGTAAAGGACATTATGTACTCCTCTAAAATCTGTATGCAATAAAATATACTCGAAGAACTAAAGAAAAGTAATGAAGCACACAAAATAAATCCCTATCTTGTTAAAATGCTGGTTAGTTAGTTGAATGTTGTTTTAAATTGCATCAGCAATTTTTTACTTATTTGTGACAAGAATATTTTCTTATTACTGGTAATCTCAAGGAATATTCTCAACACAAGTTTTGTCTAAGTATTTATGATTTGCATTGTAAATGGCAAACTATATTTTGTAAAGGCAAGCTGTTAAAGCATTGTTAAATCAAGAAGAGATAAGTACAGAATTGTATTTTTTAAATTACACTTCTAAAATGAAATCATTACTCAAGATATTTCCAATGGTTAAGCATTTACCTGACTAGTTTCCGTTTGAAGTCCCACCCATAAACACCTCCATCTCCTATATACCGTGTTCCGGAAACTAAATCATAATTACCTTCTTTCTGTTTTCTACAAAATATACATTAAAAAGTTAAGAAAAATATGTTTTAACCAAACCCTTCTATAAAAGGTCATATTTACAATAATATTAATAAGATGGGAAATTATTATGTATTTTGTTCTCTATAAAAGGTACTGTCACCCTACAAAGAAATTTCTCTCATTGTGATAGTCTAACTTGTAAGGGTACATGGAAATATGTTCTGATAATGATGCATGCAATGTTAAGCAGCAAAAGGGAAGTAACTCCTACATCATAAAGGTTTAGTAAAGGTAAACAAACATGGCAACAAGGTAAGCAAGTCACACAGAATCTGAAATCCAAGTTAAAAAGGCCAAACTAGTAACAGTTAAATTTTATTCAAATGAATGAATACTTAAAGTGTAAAACTCTTCATCTAGACAGGGGCATCAGTGGCCTCTCACAATCTGGGCTTAAACCCCACTATGGGAAATGTAAAAAAGTTAGCCAATTTGCCAGTTCACTTGCCAAAGATTGGTGGGTTTTTTCAGGCACTCTGGTAACCTCTACCATCCCTGAACTGACTATCTGCATATAAATAAGGGAAAGAATCTTGAATCAAAAACTCCAAAATATGGCAATATAGCTATATGGAATAGTATGTATTAAGTACATGTCAAGAGAGGTTACTACTGTTTCACCTATGGAGTACCTTTTAGGTGACACAGTTAAGCGCTCGCTTTACAAACAGACGTTGCACAGGGGTTCGTTTCCGTTTTTAAAGGAAGGGAAATTTTTTCCTTGTAACTAGCATTTACATTACAATAACTCTATTCCACTCCACTCTCTATTAGACTTACTTTATGAACTGTGGTATAAATTTTGGCTACAAAGAAAAAAATAAAGTACCGGTACATTAATTTCTTTTCTGTTTTAACATTTCTGTTTTATTTCTGAAATCAAAATTATTCGAATATTTAAAAATATATATCAAAGAATTTACTTTTGCCATTATCATAACATTACATTAATCAAACTCTTGGGCCTCAGTTTGAAATTTTTACTAACAGATAACAGTACCTTTTACTGTCTAGGTTTGAGTTGCACATGGTATACATCCTAGTGTAGAAGAGCTTGTCAGTTAACTTCCTGAAGATCAGTGGTTTTCTTCAAGCACTCCAGTTTTCTGTGTCATTCCTGAACTGACATCTCACTATATCAGTAAAACAATCTTGACCATCAAACAGCTCTTATAATGATAAAATTTCTTCTGATCAGTAACCATAGAAATAATATCCATAGCACAGGACTGATCATATGAAGTTGCTGACCAACTGGTTAGTGTCCGAGTAAATTGATTAACAATAAACTATGACATGGAATTTTTCTATCCTGATGGCACAAGATGTAAACTATATTTACTCACATGATGAGATAGATCAGAATCCATGATGATGATGAAGTTACCAGTAGCATGCTTCAGGCCATGGATATATGCTGTACCTATCAATCAATTATATATATATATATGAATAATTGTTTACCCCCAAGAAGCCATATTAGTGACTTGTTAAAGGCATATGTTAGACATGCATGGCTTAATCTTTGAGACAAGTATATGAGTACTGACAGGAACAACCAGACAATTATCCTCTCTCCGAGAGAAACATCCGATCGATGGGGCATTTTGCAACTGCACCAGTAGTCCTTCCTGTGCAACACAAAGCGCAATGGTGGAAGGGCACATATTAAAATATATACATGTGTGAACAAACTTAACAACTTCCTGCAATGGTGATTAAACTTAAAGTCTCATTAATTTAATATAGTTGGTGGACGGCGCATGCGCAGGCAGCAGGGCGGACGTGGAAAAAATTCAGTGAAGATTTAGTGAAAGAAATTTAGTAGAAATATCGTTATTTATCCTTTTTTTTCGTTTTGCTAAGGACAGACAGTTAAAACATACTTTATTCATACTAGTTAAGCATTGTCAAAATCCATGAGCGAGGTAAAGCTGAAGAAATTCCTAGCGAAGAGAGCGGTATATGAGACGGGGGGTGTACGTGACCCGAAATTCACGCCCGTGATCATTTCAGACAGTAAATATTTTTGCGTATCTAAATATTTGAACAAGTCAATACCAGTAGGAAATGCATTGGTGCCTTGGTGTAGGGCAAACATTACAGGAGTGCAGGGAGGGCCTGAAAGATAGGATATGTGATAAAGTAAAAGAAGTAGGTCCGGTGTGGCTGTATGTATGGATGGGTACATGTGACCTGACAGAGAAAAACGGTAAATACATCAATCTGATATCGTCCTCGGAAGAACTGTACCATGTCACACAGCAATTATTACACTTAAAAGAGCTGGTACAATCACTGAAGGAAACGGTAAAGCTGACAATACTGGAAATTCCAGTGTATTCTATCCAGCATTTCAACAAAGCTAAAGGGCACAAAGACCCAGATACATTTCACACCCAGGATGTCCATTTGAAGGACCAAATTTATGATCTAAATAAAACAATTAGATTTATTAACAGGCAACTTGGTACCCATTCCCCTTGTTTCTCTGTTGATCTGAGCAGAAATAGTAAAAGGCGTCCAGGAGATAAAAACATTAACTCTTATAATTTCAATCTGTACAAAGATGGAGTACACCCAGATAAACTGTTAGCCAAAGTGTGGGCCAGAAAAATAATGTCTACACTAAATGACGACTGCAATTAACTCCAAAACCACTTATGTGTACTTGAAAATTACTACTGAGTCTGAAATTTCCAAGCCCAGTACAATATACAATAATTGATGCTTATCGAGTCTGGGAAATCCAAGCTTGATAGCAAAAACACTTGAAAATTATTACTGAGTCTGGAATTTCCAAGCCCAGTACAATATACAATTAGTGATGCTTATCGAGTCTGGGAAATCCAAGCTTGATGGCAAAAACAACATTTTATAAATTTATAGAATCAACCAGCTGAATATTTTGATAATTGATACAGTAATTTCTATATTGTGTGGAGTGTTTACAAGAAAATTTGACATTTGAGTCTGGGTAACTCCAAGCTCATGTCCAAACCAGATGACTGGAACAAAAGTTGGTTAGTGTTTTACAGCAAATTTGAAATTTGAGTCTGGAAGTCTCGAGCAATAAACTTAAGACTAAGTCTAAGCAATTCCATGTACAGAGATTATATAGACTTGGACTTGAATATAGTACCATTTCGACCAACACAGTGACATTATATACTGATATTGACCTCCCAAGCCTTCAAAATAGTCCACCATCATTTAAGAGAGCAGAATACTGAGTCTGGTCAATCCAAGCTCAGTGAGTCTTTAAGCAGATCAAAGTCCTAGAGATACATTGACATCCTTGTGGTCTTTTGGAGAGTGCCATCATCACTGAAGAGAGTAATTCTGGAGATAAATGGTAGTGACACTGGGTCTGGTAAGTCCAAGCTCAGTGTGTGTGTATAATCATAAAGTCTTGTTTAGAACATTAAACACAAGAGTCTGAGAGATTCAAGCTCTGGTGTTGTAATTAGCATTTAATTAAGTTTAAAAGGACGCATTTGTATTTAACATAATTTGTATTAGTTAAGATTTTAAACACTTTAAATAACTTTCCCATAAACAAGTCATACCATTAATAAGAATATACTTGAAATAAAGTTAAATCATTTCATCTGTGAACATGGGGAATGATCTGAATGAATGGAGGGCCAGGATAGGAAATTTTTCAATGCCCATGAAAAGGGTCAAGGGGTCTTGCCCTGCCCTGATAGTTCACACTTGTAATCTATTAAGATTGTTAATGCTTTCTTCAGTACTGCTTATTATTGGGGGTGTAGAACCTAACCCGGGCCCTGGACCTGGTTCCAGTTCTGTTTCCGGATCAAATCAAACCAGACCCATGATGACAAGACAAACAACAATGTCTCAGTCTGGAAATTTAGTGCTAGACACAACCTCATTAGAGGTCAAAAGAATGTTTGAAAGTCTGACACTACAAATAAAAAATAGTAGTGAAACTATTAGAAAAGATTTCGCAGAATTAAAGACAGAGTTTAGACATTCCCAAGCAGCCATGGAAGAAAAAATAGTTAAACTAGAAAATGAAAACACACACTTAAAAGATAGGATCCGAAACTTGGAAGACCAGGGAAGGAGGGATAATCTTATTTTCTGGGGGTTTGGGGAAACAGAATCCAAAGAAACTTGGGAGGATTGTGAAATTAAAGTTAGAGAGTTTATGCATGATAGCTTGAATATTGAGGATGCCTTTGATGATAGTAAAGTTGCTATTGAAAGGGCCCAAAGGCTAGGAAGAAAGCAAAAGGTAGTGTAAAACCAAGGGGATACTGGTAAAATTTGGTCGCTTAAAACATAAACAAAATATTCTAACTTTGGCTAGGCAAAATAAAGTAAAACTAAGTGAGATCCGGATATCTAAAGACTATAGTCAGGATATTCGAAATATTCAAAGGGGACTATTGAGTCATTTTGATGAACTTAAAGAGAAATATAAGCCAGAGAAGGTTTTTCTCAGGTATAATAAATTGGTAGTTGGTAGCAAAGTGTTTAAGTATGATGAAGATAGTGATCAGGTTTATCTGGTCAATTCTAAAAGTGAAAAATCACCAGAAGCAAATGTGAATATTGAAAATGAAGTGTTTGAGAGTCAGTTCAGTTGACAACTACCAAAGCAAGGTGACAGAAAAATGTTAAACATTGTTAGTTGGAATATTGGTGGTCTGAAAAAGCTACATTCTGCTAATTACGGTAATATAATCGATAGTCTTAAAATGTACGATATAATATGTATAACTGAAACATGGGCCAATTCAAATACTGACTGTGATAACATTTTTCTTGAGCACGTAGCATTTTGTAGTTTTGGTGATAAACAATCAAAGTTTGGATTCACACCTCATGGTATAACTGTGTATGTAAAACACTCATTGTCAAGGTTTATTAAGAAAGTGTATAATGATGCTTACACATCAATATGTTTATTGTTTGATAAGGTGATTTTTAATTTTGATAAAGATTTATTAACTTGTTTTTGCTACATACCCCCTAGCGAATCAACATATTACAGAAACAAAGATATTGATGGTATTAATATTTTTCACTTGGAATTGACAAATATTTTAAGTAGTATTAATAAGGAAGTATATATAATGTGTTGTGGGGACTTCAATGCTAGGACTGGTGTTGAACATGACTTTTTTATAGATAGCACAAAATACTTACCTGTTGATTGTAACATTTTTGGTGATGGTTTTTGCCTTGGCAGGAAATCCAAAGATAAAAAGGTCAATAACTTTGGAAAAGCGTTGTTAGTACTCTGTCAGAGCAAAGCTATTATTTGCCCCATTCATAAGAAAGGTGAGCTTAACAGCCCTGAAAACTACAGAGGAATTTCACTTCTAAATGTTATGAGTAAATTATTCACCAAAGTCTTGAATAATAGGCTAACTAGCTGGCAGACTTGAATAATAAATGGTATGAAGAACAAGCTGGTTACAGACAGGGGTATTCCACAGTAGACAATTGCTTCGTATTACAAGCAATAGTGCAGAAGTATTTGAGTAAAAAGAAAGGAAGAGTGTATTGCCTATTCATAGATTTCTCAAAGGCATTCGACTGTGTTAGACATAATCTGCTATTATACTCTTTAATTAAGAAAGGTGTTAGTACCAAAATAATAAAAGTCCTGAAATCAATGTACTCTCAACTGACAGCATGTGTCAGAGTGACTGGGGGATTATCAGAATTTTTTAATTGCAACGTTGGCACAAGACAAGGGTGTATGTTGAGCCCTTTCCTATTTGTAATGTTTTTAAATGATCTTATAAGTCAATTAAAATGTTGTACAGGTGTATATATAGACGAAGAAGTACCAAACCTACTTCAGCTGCTCTTTGCTGATGACATTGTTAACTTCGCAGACTCTGTAATTAATCTACAGCGTCAGCTCAATATTATTAGCTCATTTTGTAATAAGTATGGAATGAAGATAAATCTAGATAAAACCAAAATAGTTGTATTTCGAAGAGGGGGTAGAGTTAAACAAATTGAGAAATGGATGTATAAAGGTAGTCACATTGAGATAGTATCAGAATATAAATATCTAGGAATGTACTTTACTAGCAAGTTGAGCTGGGAAATGTGTAAAAAATCTTTATCTCAAGCAGCTGAAAAGGCTCTTTTTACTTTACAGAAATTTGTAACTATGTACAATGTAAACATGAATGATGCATTTTATCTGTTTGACTGTATGGTGCGTCCAATTATCTTATATGGAGCTGAAATCTGGGGTTATGAACCCTCGAATTGTATTGAATCTGTCCAAAACAAATTTTGTAAAAGACTGTTACATGTCAAATCAAGTACACCTATAGTAGCAGTACTTGGTGAGAATGGAAGATTTCCTTTATTTGTATACTACTATAAAAAATGTATTAAATACTGGTTTAAAATTTTGTTTATGGAAAACCATAGATATCCAAAAAGATGTTATGAAATGTTATTTGATCTGCATCAAGCAGGTAGAACAAGTTATAATTGGGCATCTAAAGTAAGTAGTTTACTAAGTAGATATGGGTTTCATTATGTTTGGTTGTTTCAAGGGGTGGGAGATTTTGATCTTTTTATTAGTTTATTTATTCAAAGAGTAAAAGATAATTATATGCAAGAATGGAATTGTAATCTGCAAAGTTATAGAAAACTTGATTTTTATAGGGAAGTTAAAACCATATTTGAACCTGAAAAATACTTGAATATATTAGATTGTAATAAATATAAGACTGCTCTAGTTAGACTCAGACTGTCAAGTCATGAATTAGAGATAGAAAAGGGCAGAGAGAGATTTTTAGAAAGAGAAGACAGGTTATGTAAATTTTGTTTAGAAATGGGTTACAAAAAAGTTGAAACGGAGAAACATTTTTTGATTGAATGTGAATTGTATTCACACATTAGAAATATATGTTTACTGGACCAATATACAAAGCGATATAGCTTACAAAGTATATTCTCTACAGATAATGAAACAATCTTGCACAATTTAGGCAAATTTTGCTATTTGTCATTTAAAAAAAGAAACAAATATGTAAATAATTAAGGATGTTTCTTTTCTTAATTTATTAATTGTTAATTATTAAGGATTATTTATATATATATATATATATATATATATATATATGTATAAAACACATATACATGTATTAACATTATAGACATTAATAAAGACATTAATAACATCGATACAAATCAGTAGAGTCTGGGTTATCCAAGCTCTAAATCAGAGACATGAAATGATACCATAAATTTGTCTACCTCTGCCTGTTATTGCGAAATTAAATATATGCAAATATTTTGAATTGTACTTTTGGGCTTGAGGCCCAGTATACTTTTGTAATAAAGAATATATATAATTTAATATAGTAAAATAGAATGAAATTTCATCATTTTGAAAGAAGTTTTACCATCCAATCCTCTTAAAGATTATTTCTCATATTTCACAAATTCATAGTTTTGTATTTCATTTGTAGTTCTAGAAATGAACAGTAGTAAAAAGACTTGTAATATTTTGTTAACTGTCTTATGTTTGCATACATAAAACGTTAATGTTTTGAATTTGAGATTTGGATCAGCTAGAATTTCAGTCAAAATGTAAAAAATGGCAATTACCAGTAATTATAAATTAAAATATTGTTCTTACCTAAACCAAGTTTCTTTTCTCTGGGTCTTAGCACCTAAAACAGATAATGAAAATAACATCAATATACATAATTGTTGAACAATATCAGAATATTTAAAAAAAAAAAATTAAAAATTAACCTGTGAACTAAACTGATCGATCATTGATTAAACTCAGAAGTAACGATTTTAGCATATTTTTTTCAATCATAGAGTGTATTTGCCAATGTGGTTTTACATTTGTCTCATATTGACTGCTATAATGTGCTAGTATAGTTGTTGGCTTGTGATGCCCTTAGTATAGGACTGCCATTTTTTTCTGATTGATTTCTGAAGTTTCTTTGTGTTGTTCTGTATCTTATAATGCTGTGACATCTCTTTGGCAGCACGCCCTGTTTGCTGATAATAATTGAATCAGCCAACTGTAAATCAATAATTGAAATTGTTAAGCTTTCAGTGACAATTTTTCAATAATACAACAGGCCTTTAATTTGAAAGATAAGATGTAACTTTTAAAAGACCTTCAAACTTTGACTCAAATTGGTGGCAGCTCCTTTTTTACTGCCCGTTCAATAAAATTCTACTCTATATTTCATGATGCTACTGTAGCGGTCTGGTTTGTTCAGTGGTAAAGCACCCGCCTATAGTCCAGGAGGTCCCGGGTTCAATTCCCGGTCCAACCCTGCATTTTTTCTCTTTCCTGTTACACTACAATTCTGTAAAGTGCAAGTTTACCAGTATTAGAACCACTGAAAAACACTAAAAACAAGAGACTTCCAATCTCTGGTAAAATTAAAAAGCAAACATACAATTTTGTCAGAGCCATAAATTTTCTGTAGTTGTTTTGCAGCTTCCAGTGTACCATCAGGACTTCCATCATCTATTATTATTATTTCAAAGTTGAAATTTCTGCAAATAATAATAATAATATATGCATTTCATTCTGGAACTGATTTTTAATTTCAGGATACATGTTTATTTTTGCGGCTTTCTGGGTAGCTCAGTTGGTAGACCACTCGTCTTAAGTGTGGCAGTTCCCTCAGTTCTTCTTCTTCCACTAAGGAACCTGGCCTGATGTCATGGGACGTTTAAAGTTCTGACTACAACTAAAGCTACAACTCAAGCAGTGCATGACACAGTTCAATCCTGTTCCCATCCTGAATTTTTTTTATTTTCTCTTAGTTTTTTGCCCGGTGTCACCCATGGAAGTGGTTGATCATATATTGTTGATCAAAAAGGAAATTTGGCAAGATTTTTCATGTTGGACTGACGGGAGGGTTACACCCAGTTGAGTAATGGTGATTAACATCCCAGTCAAGAATATTTCACTTTATATCGAGACGTCGCCAGCTATAGGCAAAGGTGCAGAAATATTACCTTTGCATTGCGCTGATGGCATTATAATTTATACAGCACATCTACATCAACATATTACATTGTTCCATCAAAATCTGATGATTATGCAATGGCATGAACAGACCAAAAAGTTTTTAAATGATATTATTTACATATCAATGGGAAAATAATAACAATAATAAATAAATTTACTAGTAAATGTATATTTACAATTAATGAATTGATTTTAGAAGGTATTTGGATGGATCAGTGATTTGAACACCAGGGTTCTTTAGTGTGTCAAGCCCACGGTGACAAGGGACCCTGTTAATTTTAAATTTCCATCCGAAAGAACTGTGTAATGGTGAGTGCAAGGCGAAAGAATGATTGGAGGATTATAGCAGTCTAGGAATTGAAGATGGTAGAGTACTTGTCTAAACAACCGGGATCCACAGGTTCAAACCCTGGTCATACCCTGTGTTTTTTCTCCTGCCATTTACATTTTAAAATTAAATTTAGGGAAAAAATAAAATCTGAATAATGATTAAATTTTATTTTATAGTTATACGCCTTAACAAAATTTTAGGCATTTTATTTTAAAATAATTTTAATTATTTAATTTATTTATTGACAATGACAATAAGTTCAAATTGGTGAATGAGAAATAAAACATAATTTATGTCGACTCCACAAACTACTACACAGCACAGGCTTTCATTAGAAATAAAACTGTTGACGTGGACATGATTTTTTACATGGGTTTCAGAATTGTTCAAGATTTCCAATTTAAAGTGCATGATTTCCAATTTTTAGACGTGAAATGTTCATTTTGGCAATTATTTCAATTAAACAAAAATCTTTACCCTTCCGTGAAATATTTCACTATCAGCCAAACTATCAGTGGTAAGTTTTCTCGTTCTCTATAAGTTGGCAAAAGCACAGAGTACTTGTCATGCTTCTCACGTTCCTCCATCTTGAATGAAAGTCAAGGTCGTCGGGGAGCAAACCTTAAACACAGAAAATAAAGAAACAAAAAATCTACATCAGTGATATCAAAATGCATAATAAATACTATAACAAAATATTATTGTTATTTGTTTGTATATTCTGAAGTTTAAAACAGCAATTTGAAAAAAAGAACACCATTTGCTGTTGAAGAGATAAACATTACAACAAATGCTCCCTAATCAAAACTTTCGACCGGAAGTCAAAAGTGAAAGTACAAAACAGAAGGATGTCGTTTCTTGAAAATGATTCAGCGGCCCAAGAAAGGCATGTCATTCATAAACTGTCACAGATAAACGAAATATTCTTGTTTATATATATGTTTGATAACAATTTATGCAGTAACAATTCTTAATTTTAGTTTTATAGGTGTGTCATAAATCACATGGCTAAGTGATTCAGACTGGCCCCTCTCTCTATCTGAAGTCAGTTATGCATTTTACTTGTCTTCACTTGTAAATGATAAAATCTCAGATTTTAGTTGTGTTTTAAAATGTAGAATAAAAGGCTGAACTATTTTCCTTAAGTACCTGACATTGCTGGTAGTAAATTGTCACAAGTTGATGAAGTAGTCAACAGTAGTCAACAAATTTTTTAACCTACTGTAGAAACCACTCTGGCTGTGACAGTGAAATACTCTTCATATCCATAGAAAATCAAATAAATTTGAATAATTATTGATATTTTTCACTTACTTGTACCTAGTCGTAACAGGAAATCTGTATGCGCATCCGCGATTGTCATAAAGTATGTCTGTACAAAGGAAAATGTTAGCGGTATGGGGGTTTTACACATGCGAAAATGACGATGTTTACATCGGAAGTGATGTCCTTGGTGACGTTTTACGTCATATGCGCAACAGAAGCTGCCATATGCCTGGTTTTTCAACATGTTAAATCCCCGTAGAGGCAACGTTTTACCCTGTGTAGTATATTCTGGGCTAATCGCGGATGCGCATACAGATTTCCTGTTACGACTAGGTACAAGTAAGTAAAACATATAAATCTTTTTTCAAATTTATTTGATTTTCTATGGATCTGAAGAGTATTTCACTGTCACAGACACAGTGGTTCCTACAGTAGCGACTGCAAATCACCAGTCATCCAGAACAAATGGAAATAACATGAAACTATAAAACTAAACTTAGCGGTGGCGTATTTAGCTATAGAGTCAGACATGACATTAATTACAGCTTAGCTCAGTGTGTTGAAAAATAAGCTGTGTGATAAAGCCAAACTATAAATTTAAAATTAATTGCTCCAAGTCAATGGGTTTGCAGTGTGAAACAACATGTTCAGAAAATGTAAAATTGTTTTATTTTATTTTTTAGGTTCAATTTGCTGTTACTGGAACCAGGGGAAATATATTTTGAAGATTATAGTGTGTTTTACTATCCCAAATGTCCAAATGAAAATGAAACTATCAACAGGTAAATATGTAAGATAGTTAATATTTATTTCAATATAGCCTATGGATTACGAAATTAAAAATCTACAAAATATGTCTTGTGTGACAGGGGATCTCGATGGTCAACTGATCTAAATCTTGCACTTTTTGATCACAGCACCACTCAATCTCATTGATTAATCCACCATTCAAGAACTCACTGCCTCAATATCAGTGAAAGAATTTTGACTAGGGTGTAAAACACCATTACGTCATTCTACTCCTTGTATGACATTTTAATGCTTTAAATCAGTAATTTGGGATAACATTGCCTCAAATTGTCTAGTTTCACTTTCCACATCATTTTCTAAATGTTTGTGGAAATTTTTTTCGCTGATTCCCTGCATTATCCCAGAATTGATTGTCATATATGAAAAGATTTAGACTTAGTTATGAAATCCCATTTCGCCACTCTACTACTAAAAACAAAATACTCCATCTTATCTTGCTCAATTCTGTTTCAATCGCCTCTAGTCGTTAGCATCCTCTGGCTTACTATTTTTTTTAACTCTACAGAGGTGTCTTTAGTGTGCACAGGGCCTCAGTTTTGAGTCTCATCCACAAGACTATTCTAGTATTTTAAGCTTTTTACAACTCTAGTATGAACAGGAGATGAAAATCATCTCAGAAAATTTCAAAGTCCCGAGTGAGGTTCAAACCCACAACCCTTGACTAAGAGAGCTGGTGACAGTACCACTCGGCCATGTCCGCCCATAACCAGTACAAAAATGTATGTTATATAAGTATTTTTATTCTTATCTTATCTTATCTTATCTATATTCGACACCTTTTAATAGGCCATAGGCCTCTCTGGTGCATTTTAATAATTGCCAGCCAGATAACACTAGCCTACACCGATGTGACCATGACTGGCAGTGTGTATTGTGCGTATGTCTGCTTTGTACTAGTGCGCACTCAGGGCGACTTTTTAGGTGCTAGCTCACCGAGACGACAATTGCAGAGGTTGCAGCCTCACCGGTCCATTATCCTGACACCGGATAAGTCAGCAGCAATGTGAAATGAAGTAACTGGCTTAAGGTCACAACATGCCCCCGACGGGATTCGAACCTACGACCCTTCGATCTGGAGTCCGACGCTCTACCAACTGAGCTACATGCTTCCACGAAAAATTTTCAGGAGATATCATTGAGCAAAAGAATATTTTAACTTGTGTATACTAATCAAATGATGTGTATGACAAAAAGTTATGAAACAATCTAGTCTATTGCAACTACACAATGAAAATCACAAAAAATTGAAACAAGTTTTTATCTTTATCAATGTCATTAAAAATGACTCTGAATTTTAATCATGTTAATTTATTATTTCTATATTTGTTTAACAGAAAACAGAGGGGTCACCTGAAGATATGTTCTAAATCTATCGTTTTTGTACCAAAGGATAGTGCCTATCCTATATTAAAGGTAAGGTTCTAATTAAGAAATGGAAAGTTACTTTTTTTCTGCTATGAGGTTATGGAAAGTCTTGAGAGTGGGGCAAATATAATATTTTAAATTTGCACCATTTTCAGTCTCTCCATGAGGTTATGGGAATTGTTTTGAAAAGGTGTTTAATGTAAGGAAAAATAGTAGCATTGCAAATACCGGTATATAGATATAGCATACATGTTGCCTTAAGTGGATTTGGTGAAATACATTTTGGTCCTTCTGTGTTCCTCATCAAAACATCTTAAAAATATTTGGATTTCCATAACCGTGGTTCAGGCCATGAACCATCAAAATGGCCCAATCTCGGAAATCATCCATACTGATTTTACTCAAATCATATCATTGTGGCAATTTTTATTTTGGTGTCAATCTACCGCATATTTTTCAAACTAATGTTAAAAGATATCACGAAAAAACAAGAATAAAATCAACAACTTACTTTCACCTTTATTGTTTTTCAGTTCACGTGTCAAAAGGTCTGATTTTCTCAGGGTACTCCAGTTTCCTCTACTATCCATAAACTGACCTAATCAAGATAATTGTAAGAATTTTGACTGAAACATAAAACTCAATGACTACACTCCGCTCCACTCTTGTATCAAGAGAGTTAAACAAAACATTTAAAAAAATATCTAACAGTTCTGGATTAACACTAAAGGCAAACAATATTGACCTGTCCACTTGACCTTTCATTTAATTAATAATAGCCAGTACATTTATGTAAAGGTGACACAGGTGTTAATATAGTCTACATCGTGGAAATATGCATAGTTTATGTATTAACCATGTTAACTGTGAATCCTAACACTATCCATATATTGAGTCAACCATCATATGCGTGTGAATATTCCTAATGAAAGGTCAAGTGAATAGGTCATTGTTGTGTGCCTATGCCAGTATCTGTAACATATGTGTTTGTTTTCTTTTAGTTTCCATTTAAATACGTGAAAGATATGAATGAATATTCATCTGGAAATTTGTTTTCCAAGTAAGTGTTTATATATACATTTGTTACACTCTATCAAACTTCTATAACTTGAATAATCATCATTTTCTTAAATACCTAAGATACTTTGAAGTCATGTATCACTTATCACCCTTGCACTGATCTCAAAGGTAAAAATCCTGGTTGTCTTAGACAGTCCAAGACTGATAACATGTACAGATATTTTTTCTGACATTTATCATATCCAGATTACTCCTTTATTGTCATTATGTTTCCAAGAAGTTTTTTTTATAAAACTTTAAACTCTCAGGAAAAAACTTGAAAAACCATAAAACTTTAAGAAGATAGGTCAGCAGTAGAGATCTTGATAGTATTGAAGTCTATAAAGGCCACCCAAGGGAACCAATAAAAGTGTCATTTATGGGCAGATGGTCTTTATATACATATTCTAATAACATGAATAAAGAGCAATTTGGATAAAAATTACTATTACTAGCCTTTAAAAGCAGTTGCCACTTATAAAAAGAGTTCTTAAGGCAGGTTTTACTAATTCAAATGTACATTTGTATAATGTTTTCAGGCTTGAAATGAAAGATAGGATGCTGATGATTGTAAGCGAACAGGTTGTGGAAATGAAGGCCAAAAATATCATCAGTCCATACATCTTCTGCAGGGTAGGTAACTATAAACTAGGTACACATGTACTAACACAGGGTTCTGAATTTTTGTACAGCGTGAACAAAGTGAACGCGTACATTGCTATCACTTTCTTCCAAGATATCGAGCTTCTTTGCTATGAAATTATAAGATATGAGTACACCTGGAAATAGTGCGCCTGGTAAATGAGCGTGAAAGAAGTATATCTGTTTTATCGTGAGATATGTATTCTGAGACGGGTAATGCATTTGGTTACATATGCACATTTGGAATAAATTTTCGGAATACATTTCGGAATCTAGTAAAATATTGCGACGGGATGCACCTAATAATTTCTGCAATTTGGCGAACTGATCTCATGTTTACAATAAAAAGTAGTTCGAGAAGTTTGCGTCCTACGATGTAAAATCATAACTTTTTATGAAATGAACAGCAACGGCAGGTTGTTTAATTAATGATCGCGAAATCTACGGAAATTTAAATTTATTTTGAAGGTTATGATAACGTATTTTGATGTTGAGGCAATTGTGTCATATTTTAAAATGTTTATCGATTAGATTTTACTTTCGTGAAAGGGAGATAATTTGTACAGTGTTGTGTACAGTCGTTTTACCAGTTCCGAACAGGGTTTCATATAAGCGCTGCTGCAGACGTCATCCACAAGCAGAGGAAATAAAATTTATGTGGTGTAATAATACAAATGTTTACTGATTCCAAAATATCGACACCTGTCCTCAAAAACATGTGGTAGTATGTTTTCTTGAAAAAAGCATTTCCGTGATCACGATTTGTTTACATCGTTAAACTAGGTCACCAACAATCTGTCGACCTTTTAGGAAGCGGTTGAAGTTTAATATTATTTAAACAATTAATGCCTATACATTCAAGTAGAAGCAAATTTAGAAAGTTATTTTGCGATTCCTTTAATTGAACGGGATTGAAATTTTAGATTATTCGGTAGTAAAAATTCGGAACTGGTAAAACAACTGTACTTCACCATTAACATGAAACGGGAATATTGTGAGTGATAATCAGCAGTTAATTAAAACCCAGATTAACAGCAAATGATCCAGTTACATACAACCGCTAGAATGTACCCCCTCATAGCGACGGTAGGATCTGCAAAACTCTTTCTCTCTATCCGAAATGACAAAACGATCGGGTACAACTTTTTAGCTCACCTGACCGAAGGTCATGTGAGCTTATGGCATAGCGCAGCGTGTGTATGTGCGTGTGTGCGTGCGTGCGTCGTTAACACCTATTTTCGACTTCTCCTCTGAAACTACTGGACAGTTTTTAATGAAACTTTGTCAGAAGTATATATGGGCCGGTGCAATTCAGATTTGTTCGTGGCGTTGCCATGGCTACCATAACTAGGTCAAGGTGACCTAGGGGTGCAAAAATCTTAAAAAATCTTCTTCTCTGAAAGTACTGATTGGAGAAAAAATCTGATGTGATATTTGGCTTCTCTAGGGTCTTAAGCCTATAGTTTGTTTATTTTGTGAAATTCGGATAAAAAATAGGTTACGCGTTTTTGCGTTTAATTTTGAAAAAATCGTAAAATAGCTTCAAACTGTTATAACTTGACTATTTGACCAGATAATGACATGGGGTTTTCAGTTTTAACATCTTCTTGTTATTATCTTCAAAATGAGGTCAAGGTCAATTGTGAAGGTCGTGACCTAATTTTTATTACCTCTGATTATAATTATTATCTCGAAAACTATAAACTTTTTGTATAGGCATGTATATTAGAATGTTGTAGGTATTGATACAACGATCATTTTGATGTATAGAAAAAGGTCATGGATTCAAAGGTCAAGGTCACAGATGCGAAACAATACCGAAATGGTTAATTATCTCGGAAACTATAAACATTTTGTATAGGCATGTATATTAGAATGTTGTAGGTATTGATACAACGGTCATTTTGATGTATAGAAAAAGGTCATGGGTTCAAAGGTCAAGGTCACAGATGTAAAACAATACCAAAATGGTTAATTATCTTGAAAACTATAAACATTTTGTATAGGCATGTATATTAGAATGTTGTAGGTATTGATACAACGATCATTTTGATGTATAGAAAAAGGTCATGGGTTCAAAGGTCAAGGTCACAGATGTGAAACAATACTGAAACGGTTAATTATCTCGAAAACTATAAACTTTTTGTATAGGCATGTATATATTAGAATGTTGTAGGTATTGATACAACGATCATTTTGATGTATAGAAAAAGGTCATGGGTTCAAAGGTCACAAGATGCGAAATAATACCGAAATGATTAATTATCTCGAAAACTATCAACTTTTTGTATGGGCATGTATATTAGAATGTTGTATATATTGATACAACAATCATTTTGATGTATAGAAAATGGTTATGGGTTTAAAAGTCAAGGTCACATATGCGAAACAATACCGAAATGTTTAATTATCTCGAAAACTATAAACTTTTTGTATAGGCATGTATATTAGAATGTTGTAGGTATCGATACAACGATCATTTTGATGTATAGAAAAAGGTCATGGGTTCAAAGGTCAAGGTCACAGATGTGAAACAATACTGAAATGGTTAATTATCTTGAAAACTATTAACTTTTTGTATAGGCATGTATACTAGAATGTTGTAGGTATTGATACAATGGTTATCATGATGTAAAGAAAAAGTCATTGGGGTTTAGTATTTATGTTTTCTTTAAATCTATCAGCTAGCCATTAGTTATCAGGTGAGCGTATCAGGCCCATGGGCCTCTTGTATTATATTTACAGTCATTCAATCGCGAAAAATTAAATACGCGAAAAATTTTACATGGGTATATTTTCATAAAATCGCGAAAAATTAACACTGCAAAAATTTCCAGTTATACAGTATATGTTGTATGTATTTCTTTTACCAAATGATAGTTTATATAACATGTGCATATTTATATTACATGCCTCAAATTATTCATGTTATATCTTTATTGAGTATGCCTCTGAGAAAATAAAAATATACTGTTAATTGTACATTTGTGATTTGTTGAAGGACATTGCAATATTATTGATGTTATCTCACAGACCATAATGTGACGTTGGAGCAAATGTGATACATTACCATTTTAGTATATTTACAATAGCACCCATTTTCCATCTATGAAAGCTTTTTTTTCAACGTTATCGAAAATTTGTTTCATAGGTCTATGCTATGCTCTTCATGCAATTTTTACCCGGAACACCCAGTTTCATACCCTCCATGAAGTGACACCAAAACAATGTCATTTCTTAAATGATATACATGTATTGCAGTGTTTGTTGAAATATTTGTCAGGTAGTTCACTACAAAAAACAATTTTTATGACTTGTTTACCATTTACATCATACATTCTGTATACCATTTACACCATTCTTATGTCGTGTTTCAAGATATACTCTATTGTAAATAAACATCTAAATTTGAACAGATATTTGACTCAAATGTATGCAAGTAAATAGTGGCATGTTACAGATCCAGTAAGAATTTTTTTGTATAGGCATTTATATTAAAATGTTGTAGGTATTGATACAACGATCATTTTGATGTATAGAAAAAGTTCATGGGTTCAAAGGTCAAGGTCACATGATAAACAATACTGAAATAGTTAATTATCTCGAAAACTATAAACTTTTTGTATATGTATATATATTAGAATGTTGTAGGTATTGATACAACTATCATTTTAATGTATAGAAAAAGGTCATGGGTTCAAAGTTCAAGGTCACATGTGAAACAATACTGAAAGGGTTAATTATCTCGAAAACTATAAACTTTTCGTATTGGCATTTATATAAGAATGTTGTAGGTATTGATACAACAATCATTTTGATGTATAGAAAAAGGTCATGGGTTCAAAGGTCAAGGTCACAGATGTGCAACAATACCGAAATGGTTAATTATCTCGAAAACTATTAACTTTTTGTATAGGCATGTATATTAGAATGTTGTAGGTATTGATACAACAGTCATTATGATGTAAAGAAAAAAGTCATTGGGGTTTCAGTATTTATGTTTTCTTTAAATCTATCAGCTAGCCATTAGTTATCAGGTGAGCGTATCAGGCCCATGGGCCTCTTGTTTAAATTTTAATTACCGATTGTATTTTCATATATTTATGAATATTATTTTCTACCATATAATTCAGCAATACATGGTTTGGTTACATTGTTCTTTTTCAAAAAAAAACAAAAAAAACATCTGTCGGACTATGCATTGATCGTATTGATCATTTTGATGTATAGAAAAAGTTCATGGGTTCAAAGATCAAGGTCACAGATGATAAACAATACTGAAATAGTTAATTATCTTGAAAACTATAAACTTTTTGTATATGTATATATATTAGAATGTTGTAGGTATTGATACAACTATCATTTTAATGTATAGAAAAGGTCATGGGTTCAAAGTTCAAGGTCACATGTGAAACAATACTGAAAGGGTAAATTATCTCGAAAACTATAAACTTTTCGTATTGGCATTTATATAAGAATGTTGTAGGTATTGATACAACAATCATTTTGATGTATAGAAAAAGGTCATGGGTTCAAAGATCAAGGTCACAGATGTGCAACAATACCGAAATGGTTAATTATCTCGAAAACTATTAACTTTTTGTATAGGCATGTATATTAGAATGTTGTAGGTATTGATACAACAGTCATTATGATGTAAAGAAAAAAGTCATTGGGGTTTCAGTATTTATGTTTTCTTTAAATCTATCAGCTAGCCATTAGTTATCAGGTGAGCGTATCAGGCCCATGGGCCTCTTGTTTAAATTTTAATTACCGATTGTCTTTTTCATATATTTATGAAATTATTATTTTCTACCATATAATTCAGCAATACATGGTTTGGTACATTGTTTCTTTTTCAAAAAAAAAAAAAACAAAAAACATCTGTCGGGACTATGCATTGATCGTATTGATCATTTTGATGTATAGAAAAAGTTCATGGGTTCAAAGGTCAAGGTCACAGATGATAAACAATACTGAAATAGTTAATTATCTCGAAAACTATAAACTTTTTGTATAGGCATGTATATTAGAATGTTGTAGGTATTGATACAACAGCCATTATGATGTAAAGAAAAAAGTCATTGGGGTTTCAGTATTTATGTTTTCTTTAAATCTATCAGCTAGCCATTAGTTATCAGGTGAGCGTATCAGGCCCATGGGCCTCTTGTTTAAATTTTAATTACCGATTGTCTTTTTCATATATTTATGAAATTATTATTTTCTACCATATACCCCCCCCCCCCCCCCCCCCCCCCGAATTTTCGGTTATATTCTGTCTTTCCACAACACAATTTTCCCAACTACGCTGTACAACAGCACGACAGTGCTATGTTTTTTAAACTGATGATCCTAGTCGAAGATCAGTACGTTTCTTCAGACATTGTTTTCCTCCACCAATTCTTAACTGACTGCCTCGATCTAATTGAAAGGATCCTGACAGGCTAGGAGTGATAAACTCCATCACTCCATTCTACTATTATAAAGCATATACATTTGTAGTTCATTCACTTGTAATTCTTTTTACTTCTGAACAATATTTGGTATAGAAGCTGTTTTACATCCCATTCAAGATCTGTTTACTTACTAATTGTCAGGTCAGTCTCAGAATGGTGTAGGAAACCAGAGTGCCCAGAGAAAACTTTCAGTAAACCAACTGGCAAACTATCCTGCACTAGGATCAAGGATGGGTATTCAAACATAGGTAGCGCTTCTCTTGGCCTAGGTCCTAATCCCGCTCAGGCAGATCACAAAGAAAGAGAGAGTATCCAGGTACTCCGGTTTCCTCCAACATTCCAAAATTTACTACCTCAATATAGCCTAAGTAAAATATCTTGACTTGGGTGTAAAACACCGTTACTGCAGTTGTTGGCATTCTCATGCAAAATAAGAATCCAGTGTATAAGCAATGAGAGCCCCTATGATCTAGTTTTGAGGCCTCACTTCATAAATAATGCATTATATTATATTACTGTAATACAGTCAGACCTGTATAGGTCTATAAAGGTGTGTGCAGGTGAACCTTTTATGCAGATTCAAATAACATTAATAGAGAGCAAGTAGAATAAAATTTTACTGGCCTTTAAAAGCAGGTAACACTTATATAGAGGTGGCCTTTAAGACAGGTTTGACTGTGCTCCTTTTCAAAAGGTTGGTGATGTTTATTTTTTTATTTGCACTAGGAACCATCTGAACACAGATTTTCACTGAATTATGTGACCGTAGATGATTGTTTACCTCAAATGTGCCAATTACATAGAGCTTCTACACTGCCTCCAGCTGAGCAGTCAGCCATGGTAAGTACTGTTTACGTCAAGCATATCTGAAATGTGCCAATTACATAGAGCTTCTACACTGCCTCCAGCTGAGCAGTCAGCCATGGTAAGTACTGTTTATGTTAAACCTATCTCTTGGGTCTGTAAGTCTTGCCATTTGACAACAATGAATCATGTTAAACAAATGATGACTTGACATAACCATCAGTAACGAATGTTCTGTAAGGTCAAATTGCAGGGAACATACTCATATCTGGGTGCAAAATAAAAGATCACAAACAAGAATTATAAACCTTGTAAAGTGTGTCCCTCAGAGACAGGTGTTTCTCGGAGCCAGGTTTCCCTCAAAACCAGGTGTTCCTTATAGTGAGGTGACTTTCACAGCCAGGTGACCCTCACAGCCAAGACTAAAATGTAAAGGAAAGCTACTATTTTATGTTTTTTTAGAAAAAAATGATGCAACATCAATGGTGAATTCCCACTAGACTGCCCAAATTTGGGAATGGGTAGGTGGTAGTGCACTTGCATTGTTTATATAAAGAAAAAACTGTATTTGTAAGTCATCTATTTTTGTTTTGTTTTGTAGATCAATGCCATTGTGTTATCTAGACAGTCCAGAGTCAAGTTTAATACAAGTTGGTAGGTAAAATGATGTGATGTATATAGTAATGAAGTAGGTTAATGATTCTTGAAATATGGGTTCAAGCCCCAGCCTGACTGTGTGGTACATGTGTGTCCATTAGCAAGACATTGCTCCAGTCCAACCAACTGCTAAGCACGTGTAAATGGTATATTCCACATCAACCATTTTATTACTGTATGTCCTCCAAAGGATGACTGTTTATATTTTCATCATTCAGGTGGTTGGGAAAAATTGGATTTCTCAGTTGGGGATTATTTGTGGGATTACTAATATTGCATCTCATTAAATATTAAACATTTGATTAAATATTAAATTTCAGTTTGAATGTCTATCCTTCTGTGTGCTCTTTTGTCCTTCCATCTGTTTAGACAATTCTTATCCAGAGAAATTTTCCAAAACTATAAAGCACTATTTAATGAAACTGTGTGCAACCCATAATTATTGATAAGAGATGTGCATATTACATTGTATCATTACCCATTGTTGATTTGCTCATTTCGCTGGAAGTTATGTCCCTTTGACTGAAAAACTGGCAAAGGGATCCTTATTAACTGAATTTGCTTGTTTCTGTTGCAGGCTTGAAGATTTGTATGAGAAAATAATTCTAGAAACGCAGGGAGATCGTATATCACCCTTAGTTACAAACCCTGGTAGAATTATGTTAACAAATCGACGTCTTTACTTCCAGCCTTTTAACAACATAGAAAGTGTAAGTATCAAATATTGGAATTAGTTTAGTCATAAAATACAATCCAACCTTCTATTATGACCCTTTTACTAAAGAGTACATACCGGTGGGGGATCCTAATTCACTGAACTTGTTTATTCAAAGCAAAGTGTACTCGTTACTATTGCATATTTCAAACAATATTTAAAATCAAATGATTCAGCTTTTATTCATTCTTTATAAAAATTTAGTAACTGTAAATTATTAAAGATATGTAAATCAAATATGTTGGTCTAGTTGGATTTAAAAATAATTTTGACAATGGGGTTTGCCACTGTACCACACATGATCAATACCTCTTAATGTTTGTGTGGAATGTTTTGGAAAACATCAACATCTCAGATTCCCGGAATGACATCATTTTTGCGGGAAAACATCATTTCATGCGATTCCATATCCATTGGAATTAAGTGTTCCGCACAAACATTAGAGGGTATCACCTGGCACTACGGCGGACCCCATTGAATTTGAACCTGTGCATGACTGTTTCTGTGATTGATAAGATTAATGCATTTTTTTCAGGTGCCTGTTATTAAAATTAGGTTAAAAGATATTAGAAGAATTATCAAAAGGAGATTCCTGTTAAAACCTATAGTAAGTGGATTTTGCACTATTAGATATATGCCTAATACTGCCTGAAGACAAGACCGTGGAATAGTCCTTAAGTCACAGATTCATGATACAATGGTAATGGGTTTAAGCCCCAACAAGGCTGTGCGGTATGTCCTTCAGCAAAAGCGAAACATTTGATTCCGCTATGCTGCAGTCTACCACCTGCCAAATGAATGGTTACTGGCAAATATGCAGGAGGTTAACCTTGTGATGGAGGGATATCCCATCCAAGGGGGAATTTTGTGCTATTGGTATTCCTTCATGTCATTGAAATTGGAATGAGCACTGGCATAATGAGCCTAGAGAACTTTTCCTTTGCTATGTGATAGTCATTTATGCATGAGATGTGCAAGTGTTTTATGGTCTGCTTTGTACTATCTTCCACTCGGGGCAACTTAAAGATGCTAGCTCAGTACACCGCAGACAAGCATACCACTACCCCAGTCACATTATCCTGGCACCAAAAACCCATTTAATCAGTCTATCAATCTAGGGTTTCAATATCCCAGAGTCAATTATTTTATATACTGTAAAGGGGGAAATTTTCGCGTGGGTAAAAATTTCACTTATTTCGTGCTAAAGAAATTACCGGGAAATTTATACCCACGCGAAAATTATAACTATACAGGTTTATATATCATAATATACAGAATATACACCCACTTATATCAGTAACGCGGAAATTACACCCACGCGAAATGTCAGATTTTAGAAATCGCGAAATTTTCACCCCGCGAAAATAATCCCCTTTACAGTATGTTTCTTTGTGTTTCAGGGTTTAGAGATATTTTGTAAGGAATACTCACAATGTACTCACATTTATCTGTCCATGAAATCACATACAGTTAGAAATCAGTTATATGATCAGATAATGGAACAACCAGGTAATATCCTTATTTTACTATATTAGACACCTTATGTACTGTAAACCAACTTTTATTCGCGGATATTAACTTTCGTGATTCTCTAATTAAAACCATTTCGCGACTATTAACTTTCGCGATATAGAAATTAGCTGAATATTTGGTGTTAATTAAACCATTTTCAGAAACATTTTTGCGACAATTAACTTTCGCGATTATTTTGTTCTCGCATAATACGTGAAAGTTAATCGCACACGAATATGTTGGTTTACAGTAAGTCTTAGGTTTAAATGGGCACATTTTAATCTTTGCACTTTGGTGCTAGTATCAGTAAGTTCGCACTAGGCTACCGTATATTTCCATAGATACGTCGCAACTTTTTCACTAAATTTTAATATTTTAAAATGCAATGCGACTTAACTAGCCGACATTAAAATATTTTGATAATCTGTCTCGAATTTTCAAGGCATTTTAGAAGATCGACAAACCGGAAGTTAAGGTAATTTTCTAGTTGAAAGTAAATTTTGCTCTTTATTGTATTTTTGTTATTATTACTATATGTGATATATTTTTTTATTATTGAATTTGACCAATAAAGTCTTTGAAATAAACAAATAATAAATTAATTAAGGTAAGTATGAGTCTCAATTCCAAGTTGTCACGTGTAACAGAATAGCCGTCTGCAAAGAAGTAAATACCTGGTCACCTGTAATTAACTTAAATAATCAAGTCCTCCCGGTAACACCTCGCGTGTGTCTTGTTTGTTTAATGATTGAAGCCATTCCCGATAACTTATCCATTGATATAATCGTCCATGTTTACCGGTACCTATGTTTATATATTTAAGAAGAAAGCACCGCCATTACAAACACTAATTATATATTCCTATGTCAGAGGTCATACGGTACTTTCGTATCTGTCGGTTTGAGTAAAAAGTGTCAGGATTGGACAATCGCTGATCGGGATATAAATAAAATTTATTAAAATTAAATTTGCAATTCCAACGACATGTTTAGATTTTAAACGCAACAAAAAATGAATAAAAATTATTTTTTGACAAAAGTTCAAACAACCGGAGGTCATCCTAGTTATTGACCAATACTCTCGAATGCAAAACCACATGTCATTCTGAACAATAAGCAATAGATCGTCAACTTTAACATAATATTGACAATCCAGTATTATAAAATCTGAAACATGAGTCTAATAACGCTATAAGCGACCCCCTTGTTTAAACAAATCATGCAATACATATCAACCTCTGCGCCCGATCAAACTTTGACTTCCTTTGTCGGTGACAACAACATGTGAATTAACCGATCTCATGAACGGGAGCCAAAAAGTACATATTTTATTCAAGCAATATACATCGTTTGTATCCATACATGTAAAAATTAATATCTACATACATGTTTAATTTACACAAGCTATTCAAACAATATTTATTAAGAAGAAAAATAATAAATAACACCGGTAAAAGTTTTTGTTTCTTTATTCATGGAATTGAAAATCAATGGCTCTTGCTGAGCAAATCTCGAATGTTCTCTTGCTAATTTTTGGCTGCGACGTATGTAGACGACCTTTAGAATATACTGGGCTTGCTGGCCTGGGGTGGGGGTGCGACGTATCTACTGGGGCGACGTATATACGGAAATATACGGTATTTGTGACCATGACTGGCAGTATATGTTATGCAATTGTCTTCTTTATACTAGTGCATTTTTAGAACGACTTTTAGGTGCTAGCTTTTAAGGACAGCAGTTAAAAAGGTTGAAGTCCCACCTGTCAGTTATCCTGACACCAAGTAAAGGAACGTGAAATAAAGTAATTTTTTAAGGTCAAAATAATTTCTTATCAGAATTCAAACCCACAACCCTTGGATCTGTAGTCTAACTTGCTGTATGGTCTATTTAGACCGCTGAATTTCCCTTTGATTCAAGTGGCTGTGTGGTCTAAAAAGGTCACTTACAGATCACAATCTCTCTCACCTCCTAGGTTCCAATCCCACTGCGGCAGAAAGTTTGTCAGTTTACTTGACAAAGGTCATGGTTTTCTTGGGGCACTCCAGTTTCCTCTACCATCCTTGAACTGACCACCGCGATATACTATATAAGAAGAAACATTTGAGAGGAAGAAATATTTGTGATTTTCACCGTGACACTGGTACCGCAAAATATGTTTTCTTAGTGAAAATTATTTCTTTTCCATAGTTTGCTTTCCCTACAGTCGGAATCATGAAAATTTCTAACTGTGAAATAGCTTAGAAGATCTTAACTGCGAAAGTTTCTTTCCACTAATATTTCTTCCTATAATGTAAGTAAAAGAATCTTGACTGGGGCGTCAAACATCATTACTCTACTCTTTTGCTTCAAGTTTCATACAGCAAACCCCTTCTATTCAAAGACTACCTGTCTATAAAGTTCATATTTCCAGGGTACCATAGGTTGTTTTTATATACAGGTTATATTCTATATTTCATTTTCTTTGTTCTGGTTACAGATATTGATTTAGAAGATACAGGACAAGAGGATATGACAATTAAATGGCTTAGTGGACATATAACCAATTATGATTATCTTTTATACCTGAACAGGTAACAACATTTCTATATTTATTACTAAAAAAAATCTGTGAGGTCATGATCTGTTATTACTGAATGGAAATTATTTTATCCAACTATTTTCTGCTTGACCATAGTTTAAATATCTATTATGGTCAAGTACACTTATGTATAGGGAACACAGGTGTTTATTTTGTCTGGTATATAATGTGAAAGAGCAAACACACATTTCTTACAAATCTGTTATTTATGAATGGAAAATTATTTTATCCAACTATTTTCTGTTGGATAGTTACAGGCAAACAACATTGACCTGTCTTCTTGTCCTTTGATTTAAATATTTAATATGGATGAGTACACTTAAGTATACAGAACACAGGTTTATTTTGTTAAGCCTAACACTACCTATGCACAGAGTGAATTCTCCTATATGGATATTCCTTACAAAAAGGTTAAATGGACAGGTCAATGTTGTTTGCCTATACTTTTCTATTTGATAGTTGACAAACTATTTATCTATCCAACTAATGCCAAACTATCCAATATTCGACTTTTTTCACACTAGCCAAAAACCCAATGCTGCTCACGTTAAAGAGGTTTGGTATAGGTTGAAATTATACAAGTCAGATCAATCACTTATTAGTGTTGCGTCGGACAGAGAATTTATGTTTATTCAAAACAACTAAGACTAAGATAATGGGCCAGAGTTGATTCGCAGACAGTAATTTTGAAGTACAAATTTATTATTTTAAGACAAGTGGGGCAAAGGCCCCTTCTAGATTGAACACTGATTAATCGAGTTATTTATTTTAGAAAAAAGCTAAATGTGTTTAACAAATTTATTATCTTTGGGGCCAATGGCACAAGAGCCCTTGTGAACTGACCACTGATAACTCAGTCATTCCTGAAAAAAGCTAAATGTGTTTAACAAAGGAGGTTGTGCACTATAGGCCATTTTTGGCCCCATACCAGAATATAATGATTTTTCTGTGGAATTTAGTCCAAGATTTGGTCTTTGTAAAAACATAAAAATTTAAGTGTTCTCATGTACTGTTGCTTAGCAACGGTGCATGGCAACTGACCCTTAGCAAATCTTAAATATGGACATTTCGCATTATGATTTTAACATATTGAGGCAGATTTCATCCCATTCTAATGTTTTTGTGTGAATAATATTTCTACATTACTATACATTTATCAATAAAAGTAAATATTAAGTTCGAGAACATAAAATATAACATTATTTGTCACCATGGCAACGAAATGTCCATAGCAACGGATGGTTAAATATACTTATATAGATATAAAAATGGGTACATGTGTGCCCTTAGCAATGGATGGCTAACATAATGTATAAAGTCATAAAATAAAACATCATTTGTTACCATGGCAACTAATTGTCCATAGCAACGGATTGCTAAATATACACATGTACATATGGAGTGGATGTAATTGTTCGCATGGGAACGGATGATTGAAACTAGAAATTGCGTTTGAGCAGGGGGCAATCGCGGGGTAAGTCACCCCAATAAACATTGGAAAAAACTGATAGTGTTAGCAGTAGCAATGATAGGTGTATTTGAATGAAGATAAAGGTGTAACGACTTCTGGAAATTGTTATTTTTATATAATTATGATGCTTCCATATGCACATTCATAACAAGAATTGTTAATGTTTTACTATCTAAGGTACTGCAACTTTCAAGAAAATTTCACTAGGCCATGAAAAAATAGGTCACAATGACCTTCTTTGTGTTGAAACACATACAACATTGAAATTGTACTTACGACCACGTTTCGTCAAAATTGTCATATTAAACTTTATATTATCAAAGAAAATCACTGACTAAAAACTAGGTCACAATGATCTTTTCTGTGTTGCAATATGTAGAGCATATAAAGTCGTAGATATGAACCAAGTTTGATCAAAATCGAAGAAAATCACCAGACCATAAAAACAAGGTCACAATGACCGACTTTTAGCGCAACATGTACAGCGTCTAAGATTGTACCTAGAAACTAATTTTCATCAAAATTGGTCGATTAGTTTCTTTTCTAGAGTGCAAAATCAGTACAATGGAATGTCGTTATTATCTCTCTTTCTATTTTAACTAATTAGATGTGACCACCAAGACACAACTGCAATGCCCGTCAGGTATCTGTCGCAAATACCTAAATATCACCCGAATACGGATCAGTGCATCTCATGCAAATGGAACTTGGGATGGTATTTAATTCAAGAATGTTCATAGGCTTCCTTCCTGAAATTCTCTTTTTTTTCTCTGATCAGTTACTTGATGGTACAGAAAACCAGGCAAGCTGGGTGCCTCTGTATAATAGAAATAATCTTAACAGATGTCTTAATCACCAACCAATCAACGTGAGTTTAAAAGTTCATCAGTGTTAAACATCCCATATGCATGTACATGTAAATATAAATAATTACATGGGTATGTATACAGAGTAGTCTTACTAATTTTGGAAAGGTGGGTCTCACTTCCACTTTTACTGAAAAGTAGCACAATCAAGATCTCCTTCTCCAAGTTAGAATACCATGTGTGTAAATGTTAGTGGTGCTAGTCTCTTGATCATTGTATTGAACCACCAAATGTAAATTATACAGGATGGATCTTCTTTCATAAGACAACATCATTTTGGGAACACAGTGAAAGGATGGACAGACATAAATATTTATAAGCGCTTAAGGAGGCGATGAGGATAAAGTTTTTGGCAAACAAAAAGACAGACTACATAAGTTTCATTGAGAGGGTACTAATACTAGTAATCAGTGACAAGGTTCAGTTTTTGGAGGGTCAAAATATCTTAAAAGTTCACCATTCCAATATTAGCAATTTATAACTTATGTGTATACATGTATTTGTATTTTGAACAAAATCTAACAATACCTTATGATGAAAACTTCTGTACGTAAATAAACTGGGTGAATTATTAAAAAAACATGTTTACAATAATTCCAAAATTCCCTGAAGAGATGAGAGAGAGAAAAAGTTAAATTTAATAAATAAAACTTCCTGATTTGTGATAATAATTTTTTTAAAATGCTGCAGAAAAAAGAAAATAGTAAAATTAAAAAATACATTATATAATTAAAAACCAGATTTATAATAAAAATTTAAATTTAAAAAAAAATAATTAAGAGGTGCTAGAGAGAAAAAATGAAAATAATAAAAGCACCTGGATCTAATATAAGTTAAGTTAAAGTCTGTCTCGAGCCATTAGGCCCATCAGGCCGGAGCTTATCCCGGTTTCGGTGGCGTTAAGCGACTGAGAGTACAAGACTCTCCCCTGAATGGGACGCCGGTCCATCGCAGGGTTAACCCCCAGCATTTTGCTGGTACTCATTTATTTTTTAGCTGAGTGAACCGGAACAACGTGAAATTAAGTGTCTTGCTCAAGGACACAACACATCGCCACATGTCCAGGGATCGAACCCATGACCTTCGAATCATGAGTCCAACGCCTTAACCACTAGGCCACGCGCTTCCATATAATAATATACATGTTTAATATTTAACAAAAATTGAATTGTGTGGAGAGGTGAAGGAGAGATTTAATTTATCCTCATCGAATGTAATGTTAATAATTTATAAAAATATAATTTATATTTTTTCAAAAATGATATATTAAAAAAAAAAAAAGAAAAAGAAATATAGTCTTCATCGGGATGGAGTTCCCCAAGGATCTGTTTTATCTCCTATACTCTTCATCTTGTTCACAAAAGAATTCAAACCACAAGTTTTAAAGCATATTGCATTCGCAGATGATATCACCTGTTGGATAACCAGTACTGACTTATCTACAGCAGTAAATCTGATGGAAAAAGACCTTGCCTTTCTGAATAATTGGACTAGAAAGTGGAGACTTAATATAAACTGCTCAAAGACTGACTTTATTTGCTTCACTAAAAAAGGACACAAAGATGTTAATATCAAACTTAACAACACTCTGCTGAAACAAGTCCAATCTAAACGATGTTTAGGAGTTATACTAGATGAAAATTTAACATACAAAGAACATGTTGAAAATACATGTAGGAAATGTTTTTCTGCTATTTATAAAATCAGCTGTTTTTTCAACAACATAAATGGAGTAAATCTATCCATTGGTAGATTGTTATATAATACATGTATACGTAGTACTCTTGAATATGCCTACCCAGTCTGGTGCTCCATACAGAATGATTCACTAAAGAAGTTAGAGACCGTTCATCGAGCAGCTCTGTTAAAAATCACAGGAGGTTTTACATCTACTCCAACTTCTTTGTTAGAAGCACACAGTGGAATTCAGCCTATTCGTCTAAGATATGAGGAAATCATGCTGCAAGAATTAGCCAGAATCAAGAGAAAACCACTTGATAATCCAATTCGTGCAAAGATGGAACAACTCCTAGCATGTACACAATTTATGGAACATAAAATTATCACTCCAATTCACCACTTTAATATGGCCAATGCAGACTTCTCAAAGAAGGCAAATATTAATAACATCGAAGAAGAATCATCTTATAATTTAGATACATTCACCAGTGAACCAGTTAAAAATATTCTTTTAACAACTGAGAATCTTGGTAATAGTAAAGACAGAACGGCTGAACAAATACAGAAAGCTACGACCATCACACAGGAATTTTTATTACAACTAGATCCTGATACTATGATTATCTTTACAGACGGGTCTGCTTTAGGAAACCCAGGTCCAGTTGGTGCAGCAGCCCTAATTTATACCAAAGGATTAAATTTTGATCCTGTTTTAATTAAAGAACCAGTCTCAAATTACAGCACTAGCTACCATGGTGAGCTATATGCTCTGAAGTTAGCATTCAACTATGTACTAACCTACAGTACCTTAAACCAGTGTAAATCTGTCCATATTTTTAGTGATTGCCAAAGTGTTATCTCTACAATTTTATCTACAAATGACCAAAGTTGTTTCACTCATCTTACCAATGATATTTACTCTTCAATTAATAACCTGAAAAAAAGGAATATCAGACTCAATATTTCATGGATAGCTGGACATGCAGGTATTAATGCCAATGAAAAAGTGGATTTAGCTGCAAAAGAAGCAGCAACTGAAGCTGCAAACACCAAAATTGTGGAGCTGTTTGTACCATATTCGGACATAAAAATCTGTATAAAAGAACACATTAAAGAAAAATGGCAGAGACAGTGGGACCTAGAAAATGCTAACCAATTTTATCATGACCTCATACCAAATATTGGCATAATAACGAAAAAGAAGTGTGAAAGAGACTTAGAGTATGCCAGACTCAGACTTATATCTGTCCACAACAGACTTAAAGATAACATGAACAGACTCGGCCTTACAGACAACCCAACATGCGATTGTGGTAACAACAGGGAAACCGTCCAACATATTATTTTAGAATGTGTAAAATATGAAGAATACAGACGTGAACTTATGTCCGTCATCCAAAGAGAATTAGATGGTGCGCTTCCTATAAGCGGAGATTATACTATGACGGTGCTCCTGGGAGAATGTAAGGATATACCACCGAGTTCAAGAGATGCCATTTCTGACGCCTTTGAGACATTTATTCGAAGCAGCAAAATTTTAAATATAATATAACGTACTCATTCGATCGCAGTAGCGCCTACCTACAAAAGTACAAAGTGTTAATCTCTCCATAGTGGAACTTTAAACCCATAGTGTTATTCCAAATTCCATAGAGTCCATTTTCTCGCGAAGAAGGAGAATTAGGATAACAACAACAACAACAACATATTATTTTGTAGCAATGGGGCAAGAGCCCTTGTGAATTGACCACTGATTATTCAGTCATTCCTTAAAAAAGTTAAATGTGTTTTAAAGTTATGTTTTAATTACTCAGATTTTAATCAAATATTACTTTACTAGTATTTACTTTATTTTATTTCAGTGTTGCAGATCGTAGTTTTAGTGACCTTACTCAGTATCCAGTCATGCCTTGGGTAATATCTGACTGGACTAGTCAGTACCTAGGTAATTTTTAGAAAATTATTAGTATAGTAGGCTCAGAAAGTCGTGTCATCTTACCAACAGCAATTTCTGATTTCTTGGTACAAAAACAATGAAGGCGGATAAGAAACAGAAATTCACTTTTGTGTTGAGCATGGCAATTGTGCAACAACAACATTTGAGTCAATATTTTGACAAAATCCAAAGGGAATTTATTGAAACTATCCATGACCGATCAGTGTCTAAAAAATTGTTCTAAAATATTTAGGGAAATAAGAAATATTGCAAATTATATAAAACTTGAGTGTGGTCACAGCACTGCAGGTGACACTGTTTGAAAAATGCCAGCATTTTACATAATAGACAGCAACCTCTGTTCTATGATATCAAAGTAAAGTTAAATGAATACCACAAAGGAAAATAATATGTATACACTTTTCACAATCTATGGTTGTTTCTAATTGGAGCCTGAATTTAATCCAATGTCTGAAAAACTTTTTAACGGTTTTTGAACATGGGAACACATTTTGTAGAAATTCATATTAACTACAGTATTTTATCATATGTTCCACAGATTTTGATAAAGACGACACATTCCGTGATCTGAGTAAACCTGTTGGTGCTTTGAATCCAGAAAGACTGGAAAGGATGAAGGTAAATACAATAAAATTACTCCAGATTCAATTCTCTAAACTTACCAGGCTGGGTCAGTTGTTATTCATATACTCTGGTCAACATCTCCTGGCCTATGTATCCAACATTGAAGTTTGTAAAGAAGGATTAAAAACTCTGTTGTCAAGCAAGGTAATGGAGTGGATAAAACTCTGTTGTCAAGCAAGGAAATGGAGTGGATAAAACTCTGTTGTCAAGCAAGGTAATGGAGTGGATAAAACTCTGTTGTCAAGCAAGGAAATGGAGTGGATAAAACTCTGTTGTCAAGCAAGGTAATGGAGTGGATAAAACTCTGTTGTCCAGCAAGGTAATGAAGTGGATAAAACTCTGTTGTCCAGCAAGGTGATGAAGTGGAAATTGGAGTAATTGTGTTTTATGCTCCAGTCATGATTCTTTTTATTATATGAAGGCGTTCATGGATGGTGAAAGAAACTGGCGTGCTTGGAGAAAAATGCTAAACTTTGACAAGTGAACTGACAAACTTTCTCACACTAGGATCTGTCCCAAGTGGGATTTGAACCTATATGCAGTGAGAGGTGCTACAATCTGTAAGCACATGCTTTAGACCACTTGGCCACTGAAGCCCACATTAATTTAGCTTTTGTACCTCACATCCCATCAGTAAAGGTTTATATTAACACTGATACACAATAGGATATTGCTTTGTTCAAGCTTAATTGTTGGTATAAAAACATAAGTATATAATTTCAGCAATAACATTTCAATTTCATTTTTAAATTCAATAATGCTACAGTTGTTAAGTTTTTCTCTTTTGCACTTTAAAGTACACATTGAAATCATGAATTTTATGTATTGAATTACGTACTGCTGTTACAATGGTTACATTTTGTTGATTGTAGGAGAGGTATACAGATATGCCAGAACCTAAGTTCTTGTATGGATCCCACTACTCTACTCCGGGATATGTCCTGTTTTATCTTGCAAGAATAGGTATGTTTTTTTCACAAGGACATGTACATGTACTTAAAAGCACACTTGTGAAATGTATCTGTCCAGACAATAAATCTATTTAATCACCATCATCAGAAAAAGTCATACCTGTCTATAAAGGCTACCCAAGTGAACCAGAAAAAGTGGCCTTTATGGACAGGTGGTTTTTATATACAGATTCAAATAATATGAAAGAAGAACAATTGGGATATAATTCTACTGGCCTTTATAAGCAGGTGGCCTTTAAGGCAGGTTGGACTGTATACATTGTAGTTATAACACTTTGGTTATCTTGTGAATTTGTTTCTACATTGCAAATGTTGATAGTAAACAAGAGGTGACTGTAAGTACTTACAAATACCCTCCAAAAATTCTAAATTTTGACCTTTTGGATATAACTACACTTACAAATGCCCCAAAAAATATGAGAATTGATCTTCAGACTTTGACGACCTGTTTGACTTGTGACTTTATAACTCCAACATTGTCTTTTCCTGTGGCTCATTTTACCAAATATCATCTGTTGAGATATATATACTTCAGGAGCTCAGGAGTAGTCATGGCTCAGATAGACAAAATGCCAGACCAAACAAAAATAAAATTTCTTGGGAATAAAAAAGATGTGAGTTTTTTTCTTTTAATTAAAACCATGTTGTCAATATATTAATGTACTTTTTATTTTACAGCACCAGAGTATGTACTGTGCCTACAGAATGGAAAATTTGATAAACCAGATAGAATGTTTAACAAGTGAGTCTCATAGGGTTGTTTACCATTGAACCATGTGATCATTAACCAAACCATTTGTGTATAATGTTATGGGAAAAAAATTTACCTTTGGCATAAAACTACATTTCTCCTCTCTTCTCTCCATCATCAATTATTTTGTTGTAAACAACATTAACTTTGTCATTTGTCAATATACATTTACATATATATTGCATTATTAATGTGTTAGAGAGTTTGTCAATTCACTTGTCAAATATCAGTCGTTTTCTCATGGCACTCTTATTTTCTCTACACATTCCTCAACTGAACCCTTTGATATAAATGAAAGAATCTTGACTGGGGCATAAAACTCTATAACTCCACTCTACTCCATAGTTTATATGAAATACATTGACCTGTCTGTTTGACCTTTAATTTAAATATTTATCATGAATGAGTTGTTTTATGTATAGGGAACACACACGTTTATATTTCGTCTACATTCTGAGTAACACCAAACATGGACACTGCTCATATATGGACTGCAAATCCTACATGTAATTCTACTCATGCAGTGGGTGTTTTCTCCTATATGAATATTCCTAATGAAAGGTCAAGCAGACAGGTCAATGTTGTTTGATACCTGGAGTTGTTGTAACCATTGTAACCTTGGCTATTTGTGTTGTTTCAGTTTATATGATACCTGGGAGAATTGTCTACAGGGAGCAGCTGATTTTAAAGAATTGATACCTGAATTTTACTCAGGAAATGGGGACTTTTTATTAAATAATGGTGTAAGTAGTTATCAACGTTACTAATTAATCTTATGTACTGAGGTTACACCCTCTAACCTCTTAACTTTCTCATCTCTCTCTCTCTCTCTCCTCTCTCAAACTCTAAGACACTGTGACTTGTGTCAATGGCCATATTATTAGTAATCTTGTCAAGCTCAAAATGTTGCATATCTTTTATTGTAGATAACATATTTTGGAATCCGACAAGATGGACGTCCTGTGGGAAATGTTGAATTACCACCTTGGGCTAAAGGTAATGTTATCAATGGTTTCATATTATCGCTCTTCGTCATTAATTAACATGTACCCTGGTAACTGATGAAGTGTGTGGCTTGTAACATTGTCATTTTGTTTTTTGGGTGACAGTCTGTCAGTACAAATTTAGTCATGAATAAGATTGCTTTTTTTAATTCCTTATAGGCCATATTAAATAAAACCTTGATTCAATGCCACCAATTGTTCAATCAAATTTTGAAACTATAAAGGGATTTTGTGATAAATTGGGCAAGGCTTATAAAAACATATGTGTAGAAGTAACAGATTATAGGACTTTGAAATACCCTGGAAAAGTTATAGAGGAGCATTTAAACAAGGTTTTTATGTATGCATGTAAATAATTAGTGCACTGGAAAAAAATGACTGTAAAAGTAAAGATATGTCCAGGGATGTGGTGATAAATAGAGTGATATGAATACAAGGAAAATTGTGCTAAGGATAATATGTTTCTCACTTAAGATTTTGATTTTTAATTTCTAGATCATGTGGACTTTTTGGAGAAATTAAAGTCAGCTTTAGAATGTAGATATGTATCAGAGAATTTACATCAATGGATAGATTTAATATTTGGATATAAACAGCGAGGAGAAGAGGCAGAGAAAGCTGATAATGGTTAGTTTATTTACTCAACAATATCCCTGTCAGTAAGGTGGGCCTCAGTGGCCAAGTGGTATAAAGCACATGCTTATGGATCACCCCTTGTCAATATTATATCATACTAAGGTGGTCATTTATGGAATGATTGAGAAAACTGGTGAACCGTAAGACCACCACTGACTTTGGGAAAACGAACTGACAAACTTTCAGTTATGAACATATTCAATTATTTTTCCACACAAACACACTGTTCTCATTGGTTTACAGCATATGTATACTTCATGACATTGAAGTTGTTTAGTGTCTGTCAGAAGTGCTGCATTACAGGCTTCAAATTAAGCACTCGACTGCTCATCCTGACCAAGATGAATCAGTCAAAAATAAGTGGAATTTATTCACTCTTGATCCAGTGCCAAAAAGATTATTTGTTAGACTTCATCCTTGGTTCTAATTAAATTGTCAAAATACATGTATAATGCTAAAATTAAAATATTGCAGAAAATGAATTGCACCTTCTTGCAACTAATTGGTGTCAAATACACAACACCTTGGTACAGTGCTTAGTAGTTTGAATAATTTTATATGAAACCTTCATAATAGGGGAGTTTAACAATTTTATCTCCCTTGATTACTCTCTATGGTTAGAGGTAAGAAAGTGTACCGTCTGCAAGCCAGGGGGCATTCCCCTATTACCTGCTAGTATGAAACTTAGTATATGTAATACATATAAATGTATCTACATTATATTTTATTTTCTTAGTGTTTCGTCTGAAAATAAATAAATAATAAATAAATAAATAAAGACTGAAAAGTAATCTTGACCCAATAAGTACCACAATGATTGATGCAAGGTTGAATTATAGTATTTAAATAAATAAATAAATAAATAAATAAATTTTGAAACATGACCTTGAATGCCGCATCAATATACACTTAAAAAATTTTAAATCTTTATTTTATTTTTTTTTTTATTTATTCTTGTTTTTACGTTTTTCTTTTTTTTTCATTGACACACAGTGAAAAAAATTCATGTCATGTCTATCATTTAAATTTATTTATTTATTTATTTTAAATTCTATTTTGGAAAGTAACGTTATAAGGGAATGGTTGGTTACTTTAGTTAAAATGTTAAAATGAATAGGGATTTTTTTATAAAAAGTAATGAATCGTTTACTATTTCATATGCCATTTTTTATGAAATCATAAAATACAGATGTATTTTATAAATAAATAAAAAAATATGACAACCAAAAAAAAAAAAAAAACGGATAAAATTATTGAAACCATACAGATATTTAATGTTAAAGTTTATTTTATTTTTTTTATTCACATTCTAAATACTTTTCATTTATCAGTTTATAAGTTTGATATTATCTTGTATATTGAATAAGTTTGATGAAGTTTGTGTAATTGATAAAAACGATACTTGTAAATTCTTAATGTTAATTATCGATGGATGCTGACCATAAAAGGGGTTCATTTGTCGTTTGTCAGTACGTGTCATGTATTGAGTCATCAGGTGATGTTGACAGGTGTGCGGAGGTATGTGAATTACGGATACTAATTAACAGATTAAAGGTCACCGGTCACCAAAAACCGAATTTTTTTTAGTACTATTTTCCGAAAGATTACATCATAAAAAGTCGATTTAGCCACAAATAACATTTTTTAATCATTTCTGTCCTTTTCTACAGCGTAAATTAAAGCCCTGAAACTGTTGAAAATCTGTATTATCTCCCTTTGGTAGTAAAAGGGCACAAAACCGGAAGTGACGCAGAAGGTGTTATCCAAGCTATTTAGTAAATGAAGCTTGTATAGTGAACTGCATTTATTACCCAGATTAATCGGAAATAACTTCAAGTGTTTTTATATATTTATTTATTTTTTAGTATTGGGTATTTCAGTTACCTTCAGCAGAAAAAAATAAATAAAAAATAAACATAATAATAAGAAATAAATCAAGAAAAAAACTATATTTGTGTTTGCTCTAAGTATGATATACTATTTACTAATATTTTTACAAAACATAATTTTACATTTCTTTTGAAATTTATCTATTTATTTATTTATTTATTTATTTATTTATTTATTTATTTATTTATTTATTTATTTCTATTTATCACAACAAATAATAAAAGAACCCAAATTTCCGTTTTTTATCTAAAATATTGTTCATATTAATTTTCATTATTATTTAATATCATTTTAATTATCTTTACTTATCTCTGATTAATTAATTAAATAATTAACTAATTAATAACGTTATTTATTTATTTATTTATTTATTTATTTATTTATTTATTTATCACAACAATCAATAAAAGACATACATTTCCGTTTTTTATTTAAGATATTGTTCACATTAATTTTTATTAATATTTAATATCATTTTAATTATCTTTCCATATCCCTGATTAATTACTTAAATAATTGAATAATTAATTACGTTATTTATTTATTTATTTATTTATTTATTTATTTTTATCTATTTATCATAAGAAATAATAATTTTGATTCATATTTGTTTTAGAAATTGTCCAACTTTTAATTCCTTTTTAGATAAAAATCAAAGATTTGTTATTATTATTATTATTATTATCATTTACCCATGTAATGAATAAAAAAAAACATGTTTTCGGGTAGAACTGGGTCCAAGACCTGTAGTTTTTTGTAAAACGAAAATATCAAAATAAAGGTTTAAAAAATAATTTGTTATTGTCTCTCAAATAAAATATTTCACCCCAGTATTACATAAATATAAAAACTATTTCAATTCAATAGCTTCCTATTCCTTATTTGCAGTAAGTTTAATAATGATAATAATAATAACCATCACCATTATTGTTTCCATGGTCAAATAAAAAAATAATTCATATAATAACTTTATTACGCTTAATTTTAATGGGATGAAAAAAACGTCATCAAAATGTGATACCAGTGGGATTATGCTCGACTAACTAAGGACTCAAAACTCGAGTGAAATTTTCCTTCTTTTATTCACAATAAACTTATATCGTTCAAAGTGAGATTTACACCCCTCACATACCAGTAATTAAGAGATTATCAATATGCTACAGTACACTGGGAAACATCCTGTTTAGAAGTAGACATCTACCACCTGTAATCAACATAGTTTACCTTACAATATGCAACATTAATTGACACGTGTGATTATCTTTATGATATACCCGGTACATGTTATTTGTCATTTTTGATGGATTCTGAAAATCGAATAAACTAAAGTCAAATTAGATTGGTTAATTTGAACAAGACATACACGTCTTTGTTTGAATGTGTGAACTGATTGAATTACAGAATTAAATTAATTTTGAAAATTAAAATTGTTTAAAATCTATTTATTAGACTGAATTCATTCATAATAATTTGAATTGTCTTAAATGATTATACCACTTATATTTTCCTGACTTATCTCCTAATATTTAATCTGAATATATTCGAAACAACTAGAAAGCTACATGAAGGACTTGTGTAAATCTGGTTTTAATTTGTTCTGAAATTTGTGGAAAAAACATGTTCATCGGTTATTGTGATTTTATTATCTCCAAACTTCACAAAATATATCATTTTGACTTGAAAATAAACTTTAAAACCTTTCAAAACGCCACACAAACCCACATGTAATATATGGATACATATATAGGTAATGTGTCTTTCCTCAGCAGCTTAACACCTTGTACGTCATCAATTAGGTCGCCGGAAAGTTACGAGCGGTGTCGGAAACTACCGAGTATTAGCAGTTCGTTCAGGTAAGGTTTTAGTGTATTACAGGTAAATGTAAGGTGTGGGAAACCGTCAGACACATCAATATTGACTATTCTACCCATTGCAATGCAAAATACAAAATTGATAAATTTGGTGACCGGTGACCTTTAAGACTTCAACACCATAATCTTGGTAATACATTACGGGATAAACAATTCATCAATGAGAAATTTTTTAATAAACAGCAATGTAACATGAGATATGAGGAGCATCATATTTCTTGGAGCAATATTGGGTAAGGGAAAGAATAAAATGCAATTGTAATCGCCATAAGTACATCATAATTTTGGGTTCGTTTAATTAATTAAAATTAGTTAAATGTAATTCTGTCAAAGGCAATTACATACAGAATATATCGATTCAATTTTCTCCCACATCGGTGTAAACTTTGTAAGTTTTTATACTATTTCAAGAAAAGAACAACTGGTAAAGTTCTTCCACAAACTTGTCTGTTTTTCTAGCTATAGACTGCCTATTATTAGTATCATATCTTTGTCCTTATAGCAAACATAACCATTTTATTTTATTTTTAAAGTTTAAAATGCTAAACAAAATATATTAATTATACTTCTTTAATTTGGTTTATTCATTTTTATCATCTTTTTATTTTAACTGTTTTTTTTTTAATTCTTGATAGTTTTAATTTCTAAAATATTAAATACAAGTTAACCTATTTGACTTAAAGAAAATATAAATTTATTAGTAAGAAAAAGTTTTGTCACATAAAATATATATTTATTCATGAATGAATGTAAATATATCCCATTTACGGCAATGTTTAACCATTTAAAAGCATAACCAGCCTTAGACCTTTATTACGACTGCCCCCTCGATTGCAAATCACGTTCAATCGCGTCCAATCTCGTAAGGTCACAGGCCTTGCGCATGCGTAATAAACAATGTTAAACCCCTCTATTGGTGACTTAATAACAACTACGGATGTCTTTTATTCCACAGTCTACAATTGTTTATGGTGTAAATATACATGTAAACCTTAATCATGTTAATATTTTGTTTTAATCTTATTTCAGTGTTCTATTATATGACTTATGAAGGAGCTGTAGATCTAGACAGGTAAGAATAATAGATTCCTACTCCAGTGACAGTGCAAGATTATAAGAATTCATTATGAGAATCCATGTACCGGTAGGTTAGGGAAATCTCACCAAGGGGTTGAACATTTAAGTCAGAAACAAGGCTTGCCGAGTCTCTGACCAGAAATGTGAGATTTCCTTCTCTATACTTCATGAATAAACTCATAATTGATTCTTTTTCTTTCATATAATGTCAATGTTTTGGTTTTAAATATGATTTACATTAGACATCTTTGCCTTGTTTGTAAAATCTACCTTTGTTATTCAACATTCTACATTAAAATAAATACATGTATGACCTTCGGAAAGAATATACCTAATTTTAGTTTATACAAATTGTATAAACAAGAAAGCAAAGTTAATCTTTCTAAAATCCCAGAGCAACATTTAAAATGTATTGAAAATTTCTGAATTTTACTTTATTGCAGCATCACTGATCCAAATGAGAGAGCGTGTATGGAAATACAAATTATGGAATTTGGTCAAGTACCAAAACAGTTATTTAAGACGCCACATCCTCAGAGGTTTTCATCCATGCCTTTACCTAAGGTATTAGTTCCACAGCTGAGTGTAGTTGAATCCACCAATGAATCCATAGACACAGAACCATCAGTTGATCATGATGTGGAAATTCAGGCCCAACCAGGTACAGGAAATTTTATAATACCCTGCCAAACGAAGTTTAGGGGGGTAGATAGGAATCCCCCTGTCTGCCTGTCCATCTGGATGTCTGTCCCAATATTGTGTCTGCTCCATATCTTCCATTTCTATGAATGGATTTTCATCAAACTTGGCACAAATGTAAACCAACATGAGAGGATGTGTTGCACACCAAATTTATGTGCAGTTCTAGTATATACAGTCATGAATAGTGAAATGAAATTGCATTTTAGCAAAATGATGGGTAATATTAACTTGCTTTCAGAGGTAAACACAAACCACAAACTTGTCGCCCCATGAAATGCTATTTTACTTAAAACCACAAAAATGGAACTCCACAATTATAAATCCACTTTTCTGATTGAGTGAAATTCTTAATCTATACCTGCACATAGACAAAATGGTTAGGATCATACTAAACTACATTGTCAATGTTAACAGCTATGATGTCATTAGAAATTAAATTGTGTAATCTGATAAAACATCATTTAAAATGTACAACTTTAAAGCATTTTACATAATACTTTTTTTCTGCTAGTAGTTTCTTCCTGCCTATGCAAAAAAAAGGAAAAGGAAACCAAGCTTCAATTATTCAATACTTTAAATCATGTTAATCAAGGGCTAAAAATTTGGTCATGGTTGATCGATCAATCATCATTTATAATCAATTATCAGAAAATCACTACTGATAGACCTCAAGTTCTTACTGCTAAAATGATTTAAATTTTGTTTTTCCAGAATGTAACAAGCCTGAACCTCATGATGACCCCAATTTAACCTCTGACCTTTCCGGTATGGATGGACATGAGGTGGTGGATGTGTCCTCTCTACAGATGACCCACAGTTACTTAGTACATAAAGGGTAAAATTTTTAACACTTAAATCTTAATTTTTATATGTTGAAAATTACATAAATGTCATTTGAGATGGATGTGGCTTTCAGTAATTGAGCGGTGTAAACCATGTGCTTACAGCACATACCTCTAATCAACTAGGTTCTTGAGCAGATCCTAGAGTGAGAATGTTCGTCAATTAACTTAACAAATGTTAATTTTTTCTGGGCCCTCCAGTTTCCTCCACTAACCCTAAATCAACTTTTTCCATATATACATATTAGTGGTGCATGGTATTATCGGTATACCGGTATATCACAATACAATTTCATAATACATACGTATCACGGTATGACAGATTCGATCCGGTAAAACCGGTATTTTTTAAAAGTCAAGTAACCTATCTTTTTATAGCTTAAATGAACGCACAAACTGCGTTGTTAAACTCAACTGACTGGAATTTATATAAATATTACATCATACTATAGGTAAAGCTATCAACCAGATACGAAATAGACGAATACGAAACTCGTTCCATAACAACGTGTTATTAACTACATGGCCCACAGCGGCGAATTCAACATTGTAAAAGGCTCTTTGCCTTCCTCAGTTTAAAAATGATATATTATGATACGTGTCGCGATACAGCATCTGGGTATCATAATAAATCGTGATACAAAAATTTTGATAATACCCATCCCTAATACATATAAGTGAAATAACTTTGATTTAGGCATAAAACACCAGTCTTCCACTTCACTATTGATTTTAGATGACTTTATACATTCCAAGCATTTTGGTTTTTAGTAGTACTACAACATAAACTAATAACATGGATAGCATGTTCAAAAAAATGTGTGACGTCATAACATACAGGTCGTACCATACACAAACCAACCATATAAGTGCACCGTACAAAGTTGCACCACAAAAAAATAAGGATCTTATGTTACAAGAATTTAGTAACCCAGATAAGAGATTTTGATATATTTGAATTTAGACTAATGATGGTAAAATGTTTGTGAAAGTTCACACAAATAAGAAACACAGAGGGCTCGGTAGTATTTAATAATGGCCTATTATACATGTAGATGTATTGCATGAAACAGACATGAAGATATGAGTGATTGTTGTAATTTATTTATATGATGAATGTTTTGTAGGGCTGTAACAGATATGAAGTTATCACATGACGGAAAATATATATTCTCTGTCTCACAAGGTTTGTATACAATTTTAGAATTTTTTACCTCCACAGAGAAATCAGCAAGGAGTTATAGTACTGCAATGCATTCTGCCTGTCATCTGTGTGTCAGATTTTTATCCACACTAGTTCTCCTGTGCAGTCCATCAGTCATTAATGAAAGTTTACAGTAATGATCAATGGATGCTGTAGTTGTGTACATTGGTTTGCTGTTCCAGTTCAGTAATTTTTCTAGGAGTTATGGCCCTTTGAACGTTTTAATACATTAATGTTACAAATCTTCTCAGTGAGAGATTTTGCTTTCACTGTCAACTTTGCAGTGATATCTAAATCAGATACACAGTGTAATTTGTTTTGGTCTTACAACTAATATTGTATATTGTAGTAATCTACATTTAATGTTGGTCAGTGGTTTTGTTATGGCACTCTCGTTTCCTCCAACATCCTAGGACTGACTACCTCAATATAAGTTAACCTCAATTTGTTCACCAAACCCTTTAATAATGCCACAATGTTGAAAGCGGTAAGAAGATTTTGAACATTGTTACCTTACTTGCCATTTGACTTTTCATGCAGCCTTGGAGCCTTATACATAATGCTTCCACAGCAAGCTTTGATTATGTTGTCTTTTGTTGTCTTGAGGTACCATTATGGCAGCTCAATTGGTAGAGTGGTGGCAATGAATTTAGGTGTTTAATGTACAGTCAAACCTGCCTGAAAGACCACCTCTATATAAGGATCACCTGCTTTTAAAGGCCAGTAAAATGTTATCATAATCTCTCTTTATTATGTTATTTGAGCCTTTATACACAGGCCACCTGTCCATAAAGGCCAGTTTTACAGGTTCCCTTGCGTGGCCTTTATAAGCAAGTTTGACTGTAGTTTAAACAGATGTATAATTTTATTACAGATAGTCTATTGAAGATGTACTCATTAGAAGATCAGAGACAGCTACGCAGCATTAATTTATCTACAATGGTAAGTAACATTTGTTACCCACTTGACGATGTGAAAGAAACTAATGTGATGACCACACACATACATAAGATATGGCTCAAGATTTTGTACTTAGTTTGCAAAAAAAAAAAGAAAGAGTTTATTAGTGACATTGTAGGCATGTGAACTAGCACTCTAAGTTAAGTTAAAGTTAAAATCTGTCCCGAGCCATTAGGCCCATTAGGCCAGAGCTTATCCCAGTTTCGGTGGCGTTAAGCGACTGAGAGTACAAGACTCTCCCCTGAATGGGACGCCGGTCCATCGCAGGGTTAACTCCCAGCATTATGCTGGTACTCATTTATTTTTCAGCTGAGTGAACTGGAACAACGTGAAATTAAGTGTCTTGCTCAAGGACACAACACATCGCCCGGTCCAGGGATTGAACCCACGACCTTCGAATCATGAGTCCAACGCCTTAACCACTAGGCCACGCGCTTCCTAGCACTCTAAAGGTTGTCATTATTATTAACTTGTGAACTTGTGTGTGTATAAATGGATCAGAAATACTTGTACTCGCACACTCACTCATTATGTTTAGATTAGTTTTTGAGATTAATAAACATATTTTGTCTCATCACAAATAGTTGAAACATTGCTGATGTGATGTAAACAGTATTCAATCAACTAATACTGGTCTGGGAACCACAGAGTTGTTTGTAAGCAAATTGCTCATTAAAAAAAACCATGTAAGTTTCTACCAGTAACTGTTTGCTGTTGTATAGTAATTAAAGAACTATACAATAAAACCTTGGATTTATTACCACTATTTGTTCAGTCAAATTTTGATACTGTAAAGGTGTTTGGCAATGAATAGAGAGACGCCTATAAAGACGAACATAAAAGAAGCTTCTAATCTGGGAAAATTGTTCTTAAAAAAACAAACCCCTGAAAGATTCTATCAGTAACTCTTTGTTTTTGCAATGAAGTAATTAATAACTACAGTAAAACCTTGATTCAAATTTTGGCGTTGTAAACAGGTATTGCAATGAATTGAGAGGGGACATTAAAGAAATGGATTGTTGGAATTCAAATTACTTTGGTGATAAAGCGAGGTGGCAGTTATCAAGAGGCAATATAATGAGAATTTACTTTATCTAACATTAGACTAGTTTTTCTATCTGATTTGACGAAATACAAGTTTTATCCAACATGTATGATACAGAATCTTGTATGACCACTTGTCCTTTTTTTGTAGCTGTATCACTACTACTCATCTCGCAAGCGCGACTTGTAGTGATACGACTACGAAAAAAAGACTCGACCTGATACTGAGGGTTGTACATACACACTGTGTATATAATATGTATGTATTATATTTAAGTTAACATGAATTATTATAATTTTAGGCACTGTCATCATGTTTGATCATGCCAGATGATAAAACTTTAATTGTTTCGTCCTGGGACAACAATGTGTAAGTAAATATAATACAGTGAGTTATCTCCCCTTTGGTCATTGGTCATAATTCCTACTTATGATTTTCAATTATTAGTTCAGAACCCAGTTGTTTGCTTCAATCTTATTATTTAAGAAGTTTTTGGCAAATTTTTTTTGTCAACTAATGTGGTAATTTGCCAATGTCTTTTGAGCAAAATGTTATGTCAACAGAGCCACATTTGACAAAGTGTTGGTGATTTTGTTCAGAACTTATTTTACCGTTTTTTTCAGTACATTGTATTTAAACATTGAATAAAACTTGATTTTTTGCTAAATTTGTAAACATTGTAAGATAAAATTATCATTTATATCATATCTATATATACATGTAGGTAACTTATATCAGAGTCTTGTCTTGTTCCTATTATATATCACATGTATCAATTAAATTAAAAGATATTTATGACTGTGATATTGGCGTTACAGGTACTTTTACAGTATAGAGTTTGGCAGAATACTGGACACTTTAACAGCTCATGATGATGCTGGTAGTTAAGCATTTTAATATTATTTTGGACTTTTCATTCTGTAATCGTCAAAAACAAACATACTAATTCATGTCCGAATCACAATCCAGAAGCAAAGTAAAAACTTTAAAACTGACAAGTTAGGTTTAACACATGAACTTCCACCAGGGAAGTGAGACCGGGTGCTGCGGAAGGTTTAGCTAGCTACACTGATATTCTACCAGGAATATGTGTTACAACTTATAATGTAAAATAAGGGTTGTATCAATGCAAAGTAAAATTTTTGTGCAATTAAGTGGAATTTACTTTACTGTCCAATCAGCACTGTACAGATGGTTTCTAGCTTGAAAAGTTTGTGAAAAAGGTATAATCTAACCAGTAAATTTACAATATATATATTGTCATTTCTGTGAAATGCAAAAAAATTATAAGGTAAAATATACCGGTATGCTATTTTTGTTATACCCAAATCCACACCCTGTGGGAATGTTTTTGCCATGTAATGGGGTTCTCCACTGTTACATGTGAAACCTTGTAATGTTTGTGTGGAACACTTCATTCCAATGAACATGAAATCGCATAAGAAGATGTTTTTCTGCAAAAACGACGTTATTCTGCAGTGTTGGCGTTTTCCAAAACATTGAGCACAAACATTAAGAGATATTAACCACGTGGTAGGGCACCAAACCCAATTTGCCATTTTATATACAATGATATTTGTTTGAACATTATGGTGGATATTTACTTTAAATTTTATTTATTTACAGTATCACATGTAAGCTGGAAGAATAATGTCCTTATGACATCATCGTGGGATTCTACTGTCAAGGTGAGGAGTATACATTAAAGTCAGAGTTTGTCACTGTTGAAGTTGGAAGAGTTACGATGAGATGAATGAATTGACTTCATTTAAATGATGGAATTTCATCCTATATTCAAAACTAACAGATATTCTTTCAAGGAAGATACTTTTTGATTTGGGAGGTCATAGGTCAAAGGTCAAGGTTTCCTTATATAAATTTATGGTTTTAGCACAAATACGTAAATTTGCTTCAATGAAATTCAGAGTTTATGGTATTGGGAGTGGTTAATGGAATTTTATGCTACAGTCAAGATTCTTTTACTTATTTCAAGGCAGTCAGTTCAGAGATAGTGGAGGAAACTGGAGTGTCCATAGAAAATCACTGACATTTGTAAGAAAACTAATAGGTTTTCTCACATAACATCTACCCAAGTAGCATCATACTTAGGTGGTAGGAGTCTATGTGATCCCAAGTCAGCTCTTTAAACCGCTTGGCCACCGAGTTTGATGGCATGTATTTTACAAACATTTCTCTTGTTTCTGCTACAATTTGTCATATACAGTCAAATCTTTCTATAAAGGCCACTCAAGGAAACCAGTTAAAGTGGCCTTTATGGGCAGGTGGCCCTTATATAGAGGTTCAAATAACATGAACAAAGCAATTGGGATAAAAATTAACTGGCCCTTAAAAGCAGGTGGTTCTTATACAGAGGTGGCCTTTAAGACAGTTTGGACTATACATGTAGATGTACAGTAAAACGTCAGTTCAAGTTACTTAAACATCAATCTACAATACCAATAATTGCATTGTCATCCTCCATGGCCTTGTAACTGGTTAACTTTGGATATATCTTATATTGTTTGGTATTGTTTTGTAGGTTTGGAATTTCACTCCTCCAGGTCCTCATAATTCATTCACAGCAGCTGAATTTGTCGTAAGTATTCACCTTCACTATAGATGAAGTCACTATATTACCTTCAGAATGGTGAACCTATATATGCTAGCTATTTTGGACCTAATCACTATGGTAGCCTATGGTAGCTCAGTTGGTAGAGTGTCTGCTCCATATATATGGAATATGAAGACTTGAACTCAGACTCTGTCTGACCAAGATATGAAAATAAGTAGTGACTGTTCTTTCACCAAACACTCAACATTTAGAAATGAAATTCTGACAGGTGTCATATATTTAACAAAGTCGGTTAATTTGCATTTCATTTATCATCTACGGTAAACAAAGAGGTGTTGTCTTTGGTGAATAACTAAAGACACAGGCAATTACAGGTGGAAAACATAAGTGTTGCCAACAGCATCCAAGCTGATCCTTCCATGACTGACCTGATGAACTAATTTAATAAGCATACTGTATTCATTTTGTTAACTTATTCTGACTTCCGTGGTAACGTCATATTTTTCAGGAAAAAAACAATTTCTTGTCAATTTGACAGAATGATTTGTAATAATTTGTTGAACTTATATACATGAAAAAAATGTTTTACATTACAGGGTCAACTAGATCATGATTCAGGTGTAAGTTGTCAGTTTGTAGATGATAACTGTACTATCCTGGTGACAGGGACAAAAGAAGGCATGGTGTACATCTGGGATATGACTACTTTATATCCAATAGCTGAACGTAGTAGTAAGTATCTTGTTGATTCTTGTTTTGACAGTTATGATATATAACAAGTTTACTATAACATATGCTGCTATATTGATAGAAGTGGAGTAATGGAACTATGATTTGAAGGTTGACATTGTGCCAGACTGTCTTAACAATAAACCACTGCGGTAGCTCAGTTGGTAGAGTGCTCGCCCCGTAAGTGGAAGGTCGTGGGTTCGAACCCTGGCCCGGTCTGACCCAAGACTTGAAAGTGGGTAGTGACTGTTCTTTTGCCAAGCACTCGGCATTACGAAATGAAAGTCATGGTTCTTTCGGATGGGAACTTAAAATAAACGAGGTCCCGTGTCACGGTGGGCTTGGCACGATAAAGAACCCTGCTGTATAATGCCATAAGCGCAATGCACAGGCAAAATTTCTGCACCTTCGCCTATAGCTGGCGATGTCTCGATATAAGTGAAATATTCTTGACTGGGACCTTAAACACCATTACTCAACTCAACTCAACTCTCTTAACAATAGCTCAAATTCACAATATCACACTTACATGTAATGAATATTTTGATGTCTGATTATTTAATGCTTAGAGAGAAAGAGAATGTCCTCCAATTTAATTTTGAAATAGATTAATATAAGATACCAGTGACTAGATTTATACAAAAATTAATTTGGAATCTTTGAGGTTCCCGCATACACAATGTAGGAAAGCCTCTCATGGCATATGTTCAAATCCTAGTTAAGACGCATTCTTGTGTGAGAAAGTTATTAAGTTTGATGGGCGCAGGTGAGTGGTTTTCTCTTGGCACTCCAGTTTCCTCCAACTTTCATGAACTGACTTAATATTACTCCACTCTGCTATCCAATGAAAAGAAGAGACTGTTATATTGTTTACTACGCATGTTGCAACTATTGACATTTTGAACTGGAGGGGAGGGGTGGTGGTTTTGGTAGCATTTAATTCATTACATTTGTCTTATCATATTTCAGTACATTCTGGAAATGTGAATGCTGTACTTTTAAGTCCAGGTATGTAGAAAATTATTATTGGATTAATTATTCCTGCTTTTGATAGTCAGATAATACCTAATAAATTATCTACACAATACTTATATTATTTTTAAAACATATTTTTTAATACTTAATGTCAGTTAAATCCTAAAAAAATATTTCGGGTAAAAAAATGTTACCAAATGTTCATTTGTAGCAGTTTTATGACAATGGTTTGATCAGAATAAATTAAATATCTCCAAATTTGGTGAATACTTTACTTTCTTCATATTTGAGTTTTATTTATGAATTGGAAGAAATAAAAATAAAACAACAAACAGAGAAAGAGAGAGAGAGAAATAAATGTTGCATCTTTGAGTTAATACTGTATAACAAGTTTTTTTCACAAGGTGCAAAAAATTTGCATATTTTAATGGTGATGTTAAAATGATAAAATTATCTAACATTTTAGCTTAACTCGCTAAAGCAAAAATCATTTCATAATCCTTGTCTGTCAATAGCTAATGTGTTTTCAGTAAAAAGAATGAATCAAAAAAAAAGAATAGAATGATTGGTATATATGTGCACATGTATTTTTGTAGATTGTAGACGTCTTTTGTCATGTGGTGCTGATTGTTACCTCAGAGTTATGGATATAGAGACAGGAACGGAAATATTTGTTAAAGACTTACACCATCAGTTACTGTAAGTTGTACATTAATTAAAAGCTATTAAAATCACATACAAAGCAAAAATTATAAATTTTGATACTATCTAAACTATAAGTAAAAAAAAAAAACATGAAATATTGCTTTGTTTTCCCAAAATCAAAATTTTGATACAGCTTATGTTTTATAAGAAAAAAGCAAAAAACATGACACAAGTTGAAAAAATGAAATATTGCTTTTTTCCAAAAATTGAAAGTCAAAATTTAATTCTGGTCCTTTTTTTGAGGAAAAAATGAGGCAAAAACATCATACTGACTAGCCATGCAACTTGTGACATGTGAAATGGTTTTTTTCCAAAAATAAATTTAATTTCAGTCATTTTTCTGAGAGAAAAAAAAACATAATACTGACTAAACATGCTAGTTGAAAAAAACACAAAATATTCCTTTTCTTTAAAAAAAAAGCTGTTAAATTCCTGTCTAGTTTCAGTAGGCCTCAGTGGCCAAGAGGTCTAGAGGGAGCACTTACAGATCACAACTTCTCATACCACCTAGGCTTGAATCCCACTCAGCAATTGTGAGAAAGTTTGTCAGTTTATTGGTTTTCTCAAGTCAGTTTGTTTATCAAAAGCTGTTGGTTTTCTCCAGGCACTCAGGTTTCCTCAACTATACAAGAAATGAAGACCTTGATGTAAGTAAAAGAATCCTGACTAGGGCCATGAGTGCATAAAACACAGTTCCTTCAAACCTAATCCTTTCTAGTTTCATACTTTTTTCTGATTTCAGATGTTTAAGATGGAATGGACATTTGCTTGTGGCAGGTAGTGATACAAAACAGATACAATTCTGGGATATAGAGAAGGCACAGTTACATCATACGTTATCCGCACATGATGGTATGTTTGTATAGGTCAGTCAGTTTCATCATTTGATGGCCGTAAATTTGTAGATTCAGGATAAAAAAAACAAATTGTGTTGTGGCTGGGGTTTGAACTCACTACCCTTGAACCATTAGTCCAAAGCCTTAACTGTTTGGCCAAGTGTCTGGTATACATGTGTTTACATATTAATAACGTATCACATGAACGTGATAAAACATGCAGTTTGACTGGGGGTTGACCCCACAACTTCTCAATATTATACTGCTTGGCCATGTGTTCACTTTACATACGTTTACATATTGATAATGTATTATATGTTGCTTTTCAGATGCAGTCACGTGTTTGTATATATCACATCAGTCTGTTGTGTCGGCGTGCAGGGATGGCAGTATCAGGGTTTGGAAATCTACATAAGGGAGATAACTCTGTACTTGTATTAGCATGCAGGGATAGCGGAAATCTACAAGAGGGAAATAACTCTACTGTGCTTGTATGTGGTTACCAAACATATCTAATGTGTACAAAAACTGTGATATTAATGAATTATGCTAGTCTGTTGTACAAGACTCATAGGAGAGTCATGTAACTGTCTCCACTGGATTCAGCCAACGTCATTTATAGCAACACTACATGAAGTATATTTATGAGAAAATAGTGGACTTTTAAAGCCCCATGGACCTTTTGTTCTTTAATATCATACTTTGATACATGTTAAGCTTTTTTTTCAATTTTGTACTCATTTAGGTATATAAAAAATCAAAATGATATTTTAAGCATTTGTACAGTATTCAAATTACAAATTAAATATATCAGTTTTGTACGTTTATATATATACAATGTATTTATATAATTTTATTTATATATTATTGATGTTTTTAACTGTTGATTTACTGTACAGTAAAACACGAATATAACGAACACTCTGAAAACAAATACATGGATAGTACAAAGTTAAATAGTGGACCTGACCGCTTCTCTATATAAGTCTATATAAGTCTATAACAATATAACAAAGTCGCTTTATATCAAAGGTCAAAATAGAGTCCCTGGGGCTTCGTTATAAACATGTTTTACTGTATTCATATTCTGTCATAGCCTTAAAGTTGTGATGTTTAAAGTTAAAAACAAAAGATTTTATGAGTGGAGTGGGGTTCATTCATTACTTGGTATATAATGGGCATTCCTGATGGATTTTGCTTTAAGTTTTTTGAAATGTATACAGATACTGAGACTGCCATCTTTCTACCGAACTTTGACTCCTGCGAATTCATTTATTTTCATTTTCATGGTTTTTAGAGAGAATTTTTTTTTTTTTTGGTGGTGGTGAATTTGTGTTTTTTGGTTACTTTTAAAGGCAAGCTTGTAACATAAGTGCCTGAAAGAAACTTTATTAAGGAACACAAAAAAAAAAAAAAACAAATTCAAAATTCTGGGGTGGGCTGAAAAAAGGGGGGGGGGGGGGGGGGCAGACAGGGAATGAAAATCTAGGAAATCATTTTATATGGCCTTAGTAAGACTGTCATATACTTTGATGAGTTTTGACTTTGTGATGGTCTTATGTCATCTTTAGTGCACATTCAGCCATGAAAAAGTTATGATGAAACAAATTTTACTATATATACAGAAAAACATGTTATATTGACCTTGATAATTTTGCCTAACTTACCCCCACTGTATTTTGAAATTCCAAAATCCATTTGTTCTATGTTTTATTTTATAAGACTTCCCCCATCTATCAGCAAACCTATATATGATGCCAAAATATGACCCAAAAAAATGGTAGGAATGTATTCTTTAAAATAATTTATTTTCCTAGTGTGCAATTTTCACAGTTCTAAGAAAATAATGTAATTTTGTGTTGTGGTAAATTCTTGATTTGTTAGGGTTGAAGGAAAGTTTATGATATATACTAGTCTATTGATATGGTTTGTGGTTTCTGTTAAAGTTAAGTTTGCAATATATATATTCTATTTTGCTGACATGTGAATTGATGTTTCGTCGACCATGCCCTCAATGTTCTGACAATGGCCTCCATTACGGTACCAAAGCAGTGTCACAGCAACTAATGGCGTACTTGTATCAGTGACGTCACTAAATGGTACAATTCAGGCCGAGTTTTTATTCTTTCTGCTTCTTATTCAAGCATGTCAGGCCTTTGTGGGAACATTGTGGGCGTGGTCAGCGATCCGTCAATTTGTGGGTCAGAGTATCCATAAAAATGAGAATTGGGACACCATGGAAATGAATGGTTTCACTGTATAATGACTTAACAGTACATTGTAGGTTCTATAAGCTTTATGTGATTTTATTGATCAATTGTTAATGTAATTTGTTAAGAGGAAAATATTATGATTGCAATAAAGAATGATTAAATCACTCAATGCATTATTTTCCTTTCTAAAAACGTCAGGTGCCATTATGCCTGTCAGGGTCAAAAGAGTTACATGATCAGTGGTACACCCTTGTGCAACTGGTCCCACATCACTGAAAGATTCTATAAAATTGACGTCTCATCACCTGCAGGAATCAAGAACAAACACAACTCATTGTCAAAATCACATTCCAAGAGCAAAGTAAAAATTTTGAAAAATGGTGGTTAATTAATGTAAACATGAAGTTCAATCAGGGAAGTGAGACCAGGACATGGATGCACAGGGAAGGTAAGCATCTCCTATCAAGCTAGCTACATCCATCATGCGTAAAATCTGTATTGGGTCTTGGCACAAGAAAGCTTGTCAGTTCGCTAACCTGAGGTTGATGGTTTTCTCTGGGTACTCCAGGTTCTTCCGCCATCCATGAAGTGGCAGTGTAATAAAAGCGAAACAGTTGATCTTGCCTTTGGTATAAAACATGATTACCCGACTTCAACTCTCTAATTATGCAATCTACAACATTCCTCTACACATTTGCTGTGACATCTCCATTGCACAATAGATGAACAAGATGAAATAAATTGTTAGCATTACCGGTACTTAAAAACACCAGTATGATAAACTACAGGCAGACAAAATACTTAACTCTTAATTCAGAATAACAGTTATGATTAAATCAATATTAATTGAGAAGGTTCTGAAAATGCTTGCTATGACAGAACCAAAGCTTATAATGTACTCCATCGGTTTTATTGGAGATGTTCATCAAGTCTATTATCGTTATGTTGTTTAATGTCACATCAGCTATTTTCCAGCGATTCTCGACAAGATCAAAGATTATTTTAAGAACAGCTGGGTGTGCGAGTGAGTTTTATGATCTGCTTTGTACTAGCGCACACTCGGGGCAAGTTTAACTGTTTAAGGTGCTAGCGGGGACATTGGTGGCCAAGTGGTCTAAGGCGCAAATAACCCTAGTGTGGAAAGTTTATCAGTTCTCTTGCCAAAGGTCGGTTGTTTTCTACGGGCATCCCGGTTTCTTCCACCATCCCGGTGCTGACCGTCTAGATATGAAAAAATCTTGACTGGGATATAAAATTCCATAACTCCACTTATAAGGCTAGCTCACGGACTCAGTACGCCGCAAAAATACAATTCTCCTACACATTATACTACAGTAACCGTTCTGTCATATACCATTTTTTAAAAATCATAAAATACATTTTTATGTTGCCATATACCATTATTTAATGTATTGTATGACTAAATTCAAAAACTGATATATGACAGTACTAACAACACCGGGTGAACCGGTCGATACCCTCTTAAAACCGAGCGCCAAGGAAGCAAGATCTGATATTATACCCCCCGCTTAAAAAGTGGGGGGTATATAGTGATAGGGCTGTCCGTCCGTCCTTCCGCTACACCTTAGGGTACCTATCTCTTATCCGCAACTTCTCCTAAACCCTTCAACGGATTTTCATGAAACTTTCACACAATCTTTGTGATATAATGTAGATGTGCACCTCCTATTTAAAAATTTAATCCGATGGATTTTTTTAGGGGGGGGTGGGAGCGGGGGGTATTGTTTGTGAGCTTGTGGCTCACAGTTTTTCTAGTTTATCGAAATTGATTATTAAATTTCAGAGCCTCATTGGTCAAACAGTGACACGATGCCTGTCCATAGTTTCACAATCATTTCTAACTTGAAGTTTAATTAACTTAAATTTAGAAATTTGGCAATCTTTTCGCAACTGACAAAACAGTGAAAATTCTAACGTTTAAGCTTGAAACAATCTTCAATATGACACCTTAAATTCTGTGGACCACAAACCCCCAACAAGTCAAAAATGAAAATGGGGGTTTAGTGGGCTGATTAGTCGGACTAATGACGCAGGAATTTAATCCATACCGTGCTAATTTTTATTATTCGCCGAGAGCGTTAAACATAATCAGATAATTAGTCTGTTTACCCTCATCAACTCGTAGATATGATATAAAAAGACTCCGATATAATTTAATTTTGTGACGATTCTGAGGAGTTATATTACCAAAGAAAAACTTTAATAGCAGCTTTATAAAATTAGGACCGCGATAATAGGGTATTAACAATATTCCGGATATTTTTGTTATCTGTTCCAGTTTGCGATTCATCATTTAGTTTCCCCTTGCATATAATTTGTAATTTAACATATAGTACAAGGTTCAGCGATGGTTATGATAAATTTTAGTTTTTCATAACAAATTTTTATGAAGCAACATAAAGAGGCTAAATGGGAAATGCATTCAGGAGAAATCAGCGACAGAATCGAGGTAATTCGTTTTCTCTTCAGCAGCATTAGGCCTACATCTTTGAGCTGGCAGTGTGACCCGTTATATCATGTATATGTATCGATCTGTACTCTGAAAAGTAATGAGCTTACTTTAATTTCCTCTGCAGAATTCTGGTTTTCTCTACCAAAAGAAATATTCAAAGCTCTGCATTATGAGAATTTATGACATAAGAATTTTGAATATTTCTCCTTTTATTTGGTAAAAATTCAGCATTCCGGCAGCAATTCGTAAATTTAAAATTAGGAAGGAATTCCATTTGTACACTCAAGTCAGTAAAATTTTATTAAAATTTTTGACTAAGAAAGCGTAATGATTAAAAATCATACCATTTTAAATATTGGTATAGAAAACGAATTTAAAATTTTAAAAGAAATCGAGGGATCAAAATTCTGCACATGTTATTTAATAATAATAATATTTATTATTATTATTATAACTTTATTGGAAAACTGAATTGTACAGTGTCATCCATTACATATATATTTTGAATCATATAACAAATATGGATATTATAGTAACCTGTAACTTTCTATATTATAGATCTTCATTATAGAGTACATCTCCTGATATATAAGTACATGTAATCAATCAATCAGTGTAATATAATGAATTAGAGTTATAAATATTATATATAAATATATTTTATTACTTTCATAAAAATTTCTTGCTCTATTATATAGAGAATGATATTGTACTTGTATATGACTTACAGTACAGACCTGTCGAAAGTTTAACACCAAGACAACGAAATAGTGCTAAACTCCACACCTCTATCTATATATATCGACAGCTTTTCGGGCGGCAGCTGATATCTATCTTTGGGCAGCTCTTTTTCCACTGGTTACTTTATTTTAGCTACTCAGGAGCCGAGCTGTGTATTCTATTCTCGTTAGTTAAGTGTTAAACTTTCGACAGGCCTGTACTGCATATATCGACAACTTTTTAGCAACTGCTATCTATCTCTTGGTACTTTTTCGCCACTAGCTAGCCACATTTCAGCGGCACCTGGCAGCTGTGAGTTGACCCCTTTTTGTTAACCCATTGTTAAACTTTCGACAGGTCTGTATTGCAGATGTGCATTACGGAAAGGCGCTGGAAATTTTCCTAAAATTCACTTTATCGCTATAGCTCTGATCCCAAAATTGCTTTGTATTTTGCTTAAAAAGTGCTTGTTCATCTTTGACCATTCCTTCGTCTCATCGGTTTGATACGAATACAGTTGGTAAGTTCAACCTAAATTGACCGTTGAACTAACTTTGGCAACTAGAAGCGTTATGATCCTTAAGTCGGTATTTTATATCACTTTGTCACGGAGGTTCTGAAATCTTAAACATCTATTTTGTTTTCTTTTCACTCTTTGGTATTCGCTGCATGCAATTTTTCTTTCCTTTTTATTTTAGAACTGTTTTACCCGATCACTGTTTATACGGACCAATTGATACAAGATTCCGTTGATGTGCACCAGGAGTTAGCAAAACTTGGAGAAAATCGGGAATGGGAAAAACTCATAGAAAGATTAACATCGGCTTCAGACATGGTAAATATGGTAAAACTTCCGGTCAAAAATGAATCGCCGCCATGCTTGTATACGTCATTACACTATGCTGCTGAAGGTGGCGCACCAAAGACAGTCTTTGAAAAAATGTTAGATTTCGATGCCTTAAAATGTTTGAAAACATCAAATGGTGAGACGGCTTTTGATATCGGAAAACGGAAAGAGCTGGATACCGATATATTAGAGTTGATCAAGGTTCCAGACGAAGTCCGGAAAAACGAAAAACAAATTCAGGCTATGGAAACTGGACTTCATGACGTGATAAAAGACACCGTGCCGGAAGACCTTCTGGAAGAAACCGGACAAGTATTACCACAAGTAGCGGTTTTATACGAGAGCAATATCGATAGGTTCTTCTTTCCGGTTCCGGGCATGTATGGTGGCTTCCGTATCCGGAAAGTTCGAAGAGGCATCCAGTCTGATAGTTTTGTTCGTATTTGTGAGGGAAGTGAGATGAGATACCTTATTAAGAGAAATGGTCAGGTGGTGCGGTTACCTTTTCCAGGTCGAACGTGTGGTCCATTGGATTTTATCATAAGTAAATTTTAGATATCTGACTAAATGGTTCTGCAATGTAAGCGGTATGCTGCGACGTTTTATGAAATATGCCGCTCGACGTTACGACCTTAAAAAATATCTGTAGTCGTCAAACTCCAGTGTTGTTTGTTTAACTATTGCCTATGGATTAATATGTAGTATATAACGTTTGAGATGTACAAAGTGATGATAAAAATGTTTATGGATAGCAAATAGAGCCCATTAGCTATATAGGCTTATCGTGACACAGAAAGACCACAGATCTGCATCACGGATTCGCACGGGCACATCAACTGCCATTGTGCTATATAAGTTTTTTATTGTGTGTGTCTATCTTTTTTATCTATTTTTTATATTAAAAATATCGAAATTGTTTCATTGACCAAAAACAGAGAAAAAACGACGGTTTACATAAACATGTTGTATAAACATTAATGCGATATGCTCATGTTCAGTGGAAATGTTTGGTATATTGAAACATGTAATGTTATTTATTTATTTATTTATTTATTTATTTATTTATTTATTTATTTATTTATTTATTTACATGTTTTAAATTAAGATGAATACTTATACAACAGCTGTTTCTTTATTGTTTGTAAGTTTCAATCAAAATATTATTTTTGAAACTCTTGTGTTTGAGAAAAAATCATTTTCACCCAAAACATTTCACAGTCCATCTATGCAGGCATGCAAGTACGAGAAAGACATTCGCTTGTCGATGTCAGTGGTTTTCTCCCGCGAAACACTCCATTTTTCTCCTCTATCCCATAACTGACCACCGGGGTTCAGTAGTTTTCTCCGGATTTTCCGTTTTTCTTCACCATTTACTGTAAACGTATTTAATTTCGTGTGTATTTATTTTCGCGGTATAGCAAATTTAGACATATCCGTGTAGTTACATTTTCGCGTTTTTATTAAGCCCTATAACACAATAAGCATAATAAAATTTTCGCTTGGTATTAATTTTCGCGCAAAACAATTGACCGCGAATTAAGCGAAAATAAGTACACCGCGAAAATAAATACGTTTACAGTATCCCAGAAATGACCACCTGTGTATATGGGGAAATCTTGATTTCGCCATGCTCTCGAGGTCGAGGGTTGTGGGTTCGAGCCTCACTCGGGAAATTTTCTGAGATGATTTTCATCTCGACGTCTGCCCATACTAGAGCTGTAAAAAGCTCGTTACTCAGTGATCATTCAGATGAGACTCAAAACCGATGCCCCTTGTCTCACGCTTAAGACACCTCTGTCAAATTCGAAAAAAAGTAGGCCACGCACCTGTGGCCGCTACAGAGAGAGTTTTTGTTCGACAAAACTAGAATGTAGATACTTCAAAGTTACAATAGTCTTGAACATGGCATTTTGAATTCTTGAGTATCATCCAATTCCGATTTCAAATTTGCGAAATCTCAGTTTAGAAAAAATCTTATCAAGAGTTAAGAAATTAAGATGAAACTTGGTCTGGTAATCTTATACAAACTGTCTTAGCGTACTACTTTTAATTGCTTTTGCCTAGTTTTCGCAACTACATTAAATTATAGACTACCGAGTCTGGTCCAGCTTTCACAGATTATTTGCGAATACGTTATTGTCATTAGCCGAAATTCAAATATATACAAATGAGGTGCCAGGTGAGCGTTACAGGCCTTATTTCGATTTTTGTTTTATACGTAACGACTTTAAGGCAATTAATGTGTATTTGTTTTATCTTATTCTAAATCTGCTTCATTGTACATTGCGTTTAGTTACTTACTTTGGATTGCATGTATACGCCTTAAAGATTCCATTGGTACTGACTAGATGAACACCTTGAATAAAACCGTAGTACATGTGATTTGTTGTAGATGTGCATTACGGAAAGGCGCTGGAAATTTTTCTAAAATTCACTTAATTGCTATAGCTCTGATCCCAAAATTGCTTCATATTTTGCATAAAAAGTGCTTGTTCCACTTGGATGATACCTTCGCCTCTTCGGTTTGATACGGATACACAAACATTCAACCAAAATTAACCTTTAAACTAACTTTTGCAACTAGAAGCGTTGTGATCCTTAAGCCGGTATTTTAGATCACCGAGGTTTTGAAATCTTAAACATCTACTTTGTTCTTTCACTCTTTGGTATTTCTGCATGCATTTTTCTTTTATTTTTATTTTAGAACTGTTTTACCCGATCACTGTTTATATGTGTATATGGGGAAATCTTGATTTCGCCATGCTCTCAAAGTCGAGGGTTTAAGATTCCATTGGTACTAACTAGATGAACACCTTGAATAAAACTGTAGTTTGTGTGATTTGTTGTTGATCAGCAATCACATTGCAAATGACGATTTCTTGTTATATTTTGAAGATCTTAACAACATTTATTATTCATGTGTAACTATTCAATACTTTAGATGACTGTAAAGTCGGCAATCCAAAAACCATTTTCCGCGGGTTGTAGACCCAATCTTGGCCACTCAATCTGACAATAATCGATTTTGAATTAAATGTTTTTTCAAATGAAAAAAATGTATTCGTTGGTCTTTTCATAATAGATTACAATTAATTTATATATATATATTGCCGTCAAATTTATTTACATTTATCGAGGAGTGAAAATTCAAATGAGCGACTATTTATAATTCCGGAGATATTTTATATCCGTTTCATTTTCGGGTTTACGTTTAGTATTTACAAAACAAATATGATCTGGTGACATGACCTTGTGAGATTAGCTGGATAAACACGTCATGGTAAAGAGGAACTATTTATTCACATTACTAACTTTTACCATTGATCTAAAAATAGCTATGATATGCTGACCACAGTACAAGTGTTTAATACTTTCGAATTTAGCCAGAATACTGAGTATACCACGACGTACATGTGTAATTTACTTATCAATAATCATTCAAAATATCTTCACGCTACAAAAAGGTAAGATGGTTTCTTTTTACCCCCATTTTAAGTACACAAAGGTTCAACATCTAATCTATTTATACCTTCATTTAAGGATTTTTAATCAATATTTAATTTTTGTGGCTGTTTTGATGTTATTTGAAATATTCTGTCCATGACGATGATATGGTATAGGTAAACAACATTGACCTAATATTGGTAAAGGCAAACAACTTTGACCTGTCCGTTTGACCTTTAATTTAAAGACTGCATTTATATATAGGGAACACAGGTGTTTATTCTGTATACATCATGAGATATACTCACCTCATAAAGTAAACCTGTGTATGTATTAACTTGGATCTTAACACTATCCATTTCCTGGGTGGACCATCCTATATGAATATTCCTAATGAAAGGTCAAACGGACAGGTCAATGTAAAGAAGGTAAAAGAAGTCGAACCTCTGTTGTGAGCGACTCGGGTATGGATAACCAGTGTTCGAAAAAATGGTTAAAGATATGCAACAGCTGTCGAGTCGAGTAATGGCGTTTAACGTCTCAGTCAAGAATATTTTACTTATATCGAGATGTCGCCAGCTATAGGCGAAGGTGCAGAAATCTTGCCTGTGCGTTGCGCTGATAACATTATACAGCAGGGTTCTTTATCGTGCATCTGCTAAGCCTACCAGGACACGGGACCTCGTTTATTTTAAGAACCGTGACTTTCATTTCGAAATGCCGAGTGCTTGACGAAAGAACAGTCACTTCTCACTTTAAGTCTTGGGGTTAGACCCGGCCGTGAACCCACGACTTGACACCTACGGAGTGAGCGCTCTACCAACTGAGCTACCGCAGTGGTGCAACAGCTTTCGAGATTCGGTACCAATTCGTTAGCTAAGTGCTAAACGTTCGATTGTCATGTACAGTACATTCTGTTATACATGTGGAAAGTGTATACATGTATATATAAACTGACGATGTGTATTTATTTATTTGTTTATTTCAGGATTAGCGATGGGCGAATACACGATTAACGTATACACTGATATCCTGAGGAAAGAAGCTGTCAATCGTTATCTAGAAATTGCGCAACTTGGAGCAAATCATAAATGGCATGACTTAATAGACGCCATAGAAGGAAACCAAAGTATGGTCAATTCTTCGCAGCTTCCGGTCAGAGATGGTCAGGAAACGTCTTTGTTTACACCATTACACTATGCTGCAGATGGTAAAGCACCAAAAGAAATCTTTGAAGAATTGTTGAAGTTAGGGTCATCAAAATGTTTGAAGACTTCCGCCGGCGAGACGGCTTATGACATTGGAAAAAGGAAAGGACTTGACCCAGATGTTTTGGAATTAATACAAGTTCCTGAACATATTAAAGAAAATGAAAAAGAAATTCAAGCTATGGAAGTCGGACTTCATAGCGTTATAAAAGGGCGTGTTGAAAGTCTAATAAAGAAAAACGGACAAGCGTTGCCCCAGATCTCAATTTTATACGAAACCAACGAGGATCATGGTAACTTTTACTTTCCGGTTCCGGGTATGTATGGCGGGTTCAACGTCCACATAGTTGAAAAAGGGATTCAAGCAGACAGTTGGATTCGTGTTTGTGGTGGAAGTGAAGAAAACCATTTAATTGAGAAGGACGGCAAGGTTACGCTTCTACCTAATGACAATCCCTTATAAATAAGAACATAGAACTGATTTGTAATCAATAAGTCTGTGCCTGGCTCCAGTTTCATAATCATTCCAGATTTACCTTAACTTAATTAAACTCACTAATTTTGGAAATTTGAAACTATCGATGTACATTAATTTTTTGATAAAACTTAATTCAGATATAAGCTTGAAGTGATCTACAAAATAACACCTTAAAAGTTAAATTCCAAACTGTTTTAACAATTTGCAAAATTATTAAGATTTTAAATTTGCCATATTTAAGTTAAAGAAAATCTTAGTTAAGAAATGACCGAGAAACTGGAACCAGTAAAGAACAAAGTTTTAGAGGTGTATGCATTGATAATTGTGCCAGTTATGTTAATGATACAAAGAAGGCTAATCTTTGTCTTAAATAGAGAAACCACAAATTAAGGTTTACTGAAAAAACTATATGCTACAATTAACTTCATGTATAATATATTATACTTATGTTCTGTGTATAGGCAAACAACATTGATTTGCCCGCTTGACCTTTTAATTCACGACTACAACAATTTTGTGTAGTGATCAGGCGGAACAACTCTTGCAGGTAAATTTCACAAACCTCTTTATCACAAGAATGCTCTGTGTATAGGCAAACAGCATTGATTTGTTTGCTTGACATTTTAATTCAAATCCAAAGACCCGATACAGTTTTTTTAATAATAATGGTGCAATATCCTACATTCTGATGGAATATAAATTGCATTAAATATATAGTAATTAACATATTTCAGTTAGAGGGTCTGAATTATAAATAAATGCACAAAGAGACACACGCCCCTACACCCCAAGCTAGACCCGCCACTGTGCTGCATAGTGCAATGCTATTTATAACTACCTTCTATGTATAAACAAATTGTATCGTCGTAAAACTCGTTTTTTAATGTGTTATTGTTATTATTATTATTATTTTCGCATTCAACATATATACAAATCCAATTCTATTGGCATTATGTTGGTTTTTTTTTACAAATAATATAGCTATAAATACAAATATTTTATATAATGTATACATTATAATGACTGTATTAATATTGTTGGTGTTGTTTGTTGCTGTTGGTTCGACACCAGTCGATCGCAAATGTTGAATGTTTCTTAACGTCGAATCGGCAATTTTTCCGAGCTATTCGCGACGAGAACTATTTCATTAATCTCTATGGATTAATCTGTGAACAAGTTTGTGTATGCATGTGAAGTGCTAGTGTTTTATGGCCTGCCTTGTACCAGCGCAAACTCGGAGCGACTTTAACGTGCTAGCTCACCGAGTCAGTACACCGCAGACAAGAGTCACATTATACTGACACCAGGTGAACCAATAAAGGCCAACGGCAAGGATTTCCACTTCCCCACGTGTAAAGACCGGAAATGACAAATAAAAGAGATATTGTATTGACCATGATTGGTTGGTTTGATACCTGTTTAATGGAATGAGAGGTGGTCTGCTGTGTTTATCAATGTACTAAACATTTTACAAGTTGCAATGAGTTAAGTTGAGAAATGGTGTTTAACGTCAGTCAAGAATATTTCACTTATATCGAGACGTCGCCTGTGCGTTGTGCTGATGGCATTATGCAGCAGGGTTCTTTAACGTGCCAAGCACACCGTGACACGGGGCTTTGTTTATTTTAAGTTCCCGTCCGAAAGAACCGAGACTTTCATTTTGTAATACCGAGTGCTTGACGAAAGAACAGTTACTACCCAATTTCAAGTCTTGTGTCAGACCCGGCCGGGGATCGAACCCACGACCTCCCACTGACGAAGTGACCACTCTACCAACTGAGCTACCGCAGTGGTTTACAGGTTGCAATGGGTTCGTAGTACTTAGCGCAGATACAGACCATATAATATACTAATACAAAATTTGCACACCATTATGAACGTGTTTGGATCAATCCTTGAGGAAAAATGTCTCACCACAAAAAAGCTTAAAAAAATTACATAAACAATCAATTGGGCATAGTATTTAAAGTCCTTCAACAGTCAAACACAAACACACCAGTCGGTATCTAAACCAAATTGTAAAAGCAATGCAAAGACATTGAAAACTGACGAAATAAGTTACAAAGTGGCACGTACCACCAGGAAGCGAGTCTGGGTGCTCCTAAGGGTAAGCTACTTCCGCAACCTGTGAAATCAAAATTGAAAGAAACTATTGGATGTTAAATAAATTCAGGATATGACACCATGCTTGTCAACAATTTTGTAACTATTTGATGCCTTGATAACCCTAGGCTTGCAATATTCCAGAGTCAACAATTTATTTGTAAGCAGCTTGGCTTGCTTCGTTGTATGAAGTTCCCGTAGTGGGCACAATGTCTATCATGTCATTTTATCTATGAAACAAATACATGTATACCATAAGCAGGAGAAGCAGGTAAATTGATGCATAGAAAAGGAAAGATGACAATAGAAAACGAAGCCATCACGTTGCCATTATAGTCTCAAATGTAGCCTTTTTGTAGTTGTCATAATTTAGGTCTAAGTCAGAAGTAATGAACCAGGAATTGGAGAATCGGTCGCATCTCGGTGTATTTCAAACTCAATGAGATGACATTCACACAACCTCCTAAGACTAGAATATTAAGAGATTGAACGTCACACACACACGTGTGTGAATAATTTGGCTACAGTCTGATCTCCAGAATGAGATTTAACAAGGTTCTCATAAACTGTACGTTTAATATGAATAAAGAAACACACCAGCAAAACAGTTTGTGTCCACTGGTATATCGATATTTTGAAAACATCAAAAACCATTTTGTGTTTCCAGTATATTTTTGTTTGTAGTCCGTATGGGGCTTTACAACTTAACCAGATTCAATTCTTGCCATTCATACAATTCTGTCATTGAAGGTGGTTCCTCTCCTGTATTAGATCTAGGGTCTCTCAGTTACCGCTGTGAGTTCGAGTCCCGCTCAGATCACATGTGGGAAAGTGAATTTTCCTTGCCGTTAGCCTTTACTGGTCCACCCGGTGTCAGTATAACGTGACTTGGGGAGTGTTACGCTTGTCTGTGGCGTATTGACTGGGTGAGCTAGCACCTTAAAGTCGTCGCCCGCGTGCGCCGCACACAAGGTAGACCATAAAACAAACTTCACATGCATACACGAATTTGTTGATAGATCAATCCATACAGATTTATAAAACAGTTCTCGTCAAATAGCTGAAAAATTGCTGCTGCGACGTTGAGCAACATTCAACCAACCAATTTCCTGTATTGGATATACATTTATCATGTTTTGTCAGTTTATTTTGTTCGTAAATTGCTGTGATGGATTCTGTTTGTGTATTCTTGCTATGGTAGTACTAGTATTCGACCTTTAATCAATAAAATGCTATTCTCAAGTGATTCTTTCCGAAAACAGGAAGGTTAGTAAAGTGTCCGCGTTCCAACTCAATTTGTTTTTCAATTTTGCCGTTAGTATATGCTATGACCTTTTCGTTGGTTCAGATTAACCCGATTAATCCAGACGTTATCTGTTTGTAAACATGAATGAGAAAATACGTTTTCCATATTTGGTCAGTGATCACTGATGTATAGCACGATATTTTAAGTGATGAACACATTTATGATATAAAATATGATCGGAATGTAAACTATAAGCCGGAGGTATTAATTCTGATTTACCTCACCGAACGCAGAATAAGCAAGGTAAGTTTACAAGTGTGTGTGTGTGTGTGCATGTGTGTGTGCATTTTTGACCCCACCCGTCCCATATCCCGATATTTTTTCCATTAGGTCTACTGCGTACAGTCGCGCTCACTTCATTTGGTTCTAAATCAGTGGCGGATTTAAGGGGGGGGGGGTTGCAACCAACCCCACTTTTTGAAAAATTTTAAAAAAGAGAGAGAGCTATTGACTGATTAAAAAATATTTTCTTGGCCCCCATCGGGGCTCTGCCCTAGACACCTTGTCTCTGGAAGCTAGCGCCTTCGGCGCTCGCACCTAGCATTGATATAATTCTCACCACCCCTCTTAAAAAAATCCTGGATAATTCTCACCCCCCCCCCCCCTTTCAAAAAATCCTGGATCCGCCACGGTAAATACTGTGTAAATTAAAGTAAGGTGTCAAATGCATGCAACACTGCCAGGACTAAGTATGTGTTCATACTATTACTAATAACAACCACATGAAGAATATATATAGTGTGTTGGCTGGTTGTTTGGCCTTTAATTTGTACATTGGATTGGGCTAATTAAAAGACTGAGTAATTTAGGTAAGACAGCATGTTTCAAACCATAAACACTCGATACTCATCGCCTATCACCAATCATTATATATTATCTAAATTACACACGTGGTTTGGATATTCAAATTAAAGACCAAATGACCATGCATTATACTACGGAATGAAATGGATCATCATGATTTGTGTTTCACCAAAAGAACATGGATGCTGTCACTGAAGGATAATGGACTTCTTCTTTCACTTATATCGAGGCGGTCAATTCTAAGTAGGTGGTAGAAACCGGAGAAAACCAACGACCTTCGTCAAAAGAACGGTGTGGTTCGAAGCCTGGCGGCGAGAGATGTTGTGATATGTACACACCCGCTTTAGACCACTTGGCCACAAATAAGCCTAGTGTGTAAGCTCTAATTTCTCGATTCCCGAATATCTTTCGATTGACCTGCCAGAAAAGCTATTTGCTGACGTAACAATCGGTCTTGAAATTGGTCTTTGTCTTTGTCTTAAAGAGCTAGCTGACCCGAGTCTTCCGGTCACGGGTGCTCTGAACAACAATAAGCTTTGCTGCTCTGTGATTTGGAACATGGATGATGCCATTCTAACATACGGGCGTCATTATGAATTCTTAAGGTATTCATACTGTAGTGGGAATCGTCAGCGTGAAAATCGGACACGATTTTGGGTTCAAATTGCTTGGGTAAGGTCCGTTATATATAAGAAAAAAAAACTGTTTAATCTCATAACTTGTTTGTTGAGCATATTTAACCACAAAATGACAAAAATATTAAATGTTTTCATGCAGATGCCTCAAACTATAGAATACCCAATGAATTGTTTCAAGGAAAATTTTGCTAACTGGTGGCACGAACCGGAATGGATCCAAAACCTGTCTGATCTTGGGGCTCAGTGTAAATGGGACGAATTACTGGATTATCTGAATAAAGAAGATGGGATGATAAACATGTCTCGTTTGAGTTCCAAAGATGACGCGTCGCCATCTTTGTTTACGCCATTACACTACGCAGCAGATGGTAAAGCACCAAAACAGATCTTCGAGGTTTTATTAGGAATGGGATCATCAAAATGTTTGAAAACTTCTGATGGTGAGACAGCTTACGACATTGGAAAACGAAAAGGACTTGATCCGGCTATATTGGAATTATTGAAAATTCCGGAAGAAGTGGTTCAAAATCAACTCCAAATTCAAGCAATGGAAACCAGTCTACACGAGGTCATAAACGGACGTGTTGGGGAACTGGTCACGAAATTTGGACTTCAACTGCCACAACTCGATACGTTATATGAAGTGTATAAAGATAGAGTATTTTATTTTGACATAGTTAATTGGCATGGAGGGTTTCGGGTTTATGAACATGAAAAAGGAATTCAAGTAGACAGTTTTTGTCGGATATGGGGAGGAAGTGAACAGAACCACCTGATTGAACGTGATGGAAAAATTACTCTTCTACCAAATGATCATCCGGTGTAGTAGAGATGTGTTACAATATTTTCTCATTTAGTCGAGTAGGCATTTTACGAACCTAGAAATGTTCATTCGTATGAAGTTTTTTTGCTGTTTTCTTTTCCTTATGGGTCCTTGAACAAAACTAACTTAGTTGCCCTTCGGGCAAATTTGGGCAACTTGCACAATATACATAAATCCAAAATGGCCGCCAAACGTCAACTTGAAATACATACTGCGATATAAAATATCCTCCAATAGGTTGTAATATATCCTTTTAGATGTTTTCAGGCATGAGAAACCCATTTCTGATGTTAATTTTTACATACGGAACACTTAACTAGCACAATAAGCTATAAATACAAGATGACCGACGGACGCCATCTTGAAATATTGATTTTGTACAAAAACAAATTTATAATAGATTGTCATATATCTTTGTAGGGGTATTTAGGCAGGGGCAACTCAATTCTGGCATTAGTTTTACATTAAATACCATCATGTCTATAATGACCGACCATATGTGTCAAATAACTATTCACCCTTGTGTAAAAATGTTAACACTCCCTTTCTCCAGAACAGTTACAAAATTATGTACAGGATTATTTTTTAGTCAAGCATGTCCTCGTGTGTTGCAATTATGGTACCCTTTCACAACATTAACTAAAGGTGAGACAACAGAAAATGGTGTTTGATACAAAGTTAAAACTATAAGGCTTTGGTGTTCTTTATGAAGAGCCTGAGGAAACGGCACAGTTTTCCCTGCTGGTTGGCAATACAGAACAACAAAGAATGGTTCAGATCCCATATTATCCAGTTATTTGTGATCTTTGTTAACCAAGAACATCAACTAAATGAGGAGAATAAGAGTTTGTAATTATGATGCTGTATCACAACCACTAAGAACATGCAAACATAACAGCTCAAGATATCTCGAACGAAGATCATGTCCCTAAGAGCATGCACGCATGGTAGTTCAAGACATCTCGATCCAAGACCATAACACTGAGAGCATGCACGCCTAGTAGTTCAAGACATCTCGATCCAAGACCATAACACTGAGAGCATGCATGCCTGGCAGTTCAAGACATCTCAACCCAAGACCATGACACTGATAGAATGCATGCCTGGCAGTTCAAGACATCTCGAACCAAGACCATGACACTTACAGTGTGCATGCCTGACAGTTCAAGATATCTCGAACCAAGACCATAACACTGACAGCATGCATGCCTGGCAGTTCAAGACATCTCAAACCAAGACCGTGGCACTTTCAGCATGCATGCCTGGCAGTTCAAGATATCTCGAACCAAGACCATGACACTGAGAGCATGCATGCCTGGCAGTTCAAGACATCTCAGACCAAGACCGTGGCACTTATAGCATGCATGCCTGGCAGTTAAAAACATCTCGAATCAAGACCATAGTTAGTTTCATTGATGTTCAAAACTTCTATCCTATTACTCCATCTGTACATCACATTGTTCTCATGCTTATACACCCAATACACTAGGACAACAAAAATAGCTGTGTCGTCAATCAGCACACACATGATATCATGATCTGTTTGTGCATCCTGAAAAACATATGCCGCATTCATCACGGCCGAATCCACAATCGTATACATATTGCTGTGGTGTTTCCCCTGTCCTGGTTTCTAAGAATATATGAGATGGTATTTGTTGAAAAACAAGATTTTCTTTGAAGTGTTTGGGTACCAATATGACCTTTTATGGATTGATACAATGAAATCTGATGGGTTATTGCCATGTGATCAAGAGATGTGGTAGAAAAACTATGAATCAGTGTGATTGTGAGTTTAGGGTGAACGACATCCACAACGCGATTTGACTAGAGCTGGCTTCATGCCTGTTTCAATGACAACTAATTTCAACCAATGTCAAAAAGGAACAGAACCGATTTTAAATGCAAGCAGAAGCTATGCTCAAACTGCCCTTGCTGTCCAAACAACGATAACCAAAGAAGCATGTTTCCAAGATCAATAACTGACTGTTTTTGCATCTTGACAGCGTCGCCTTGAAACGAATCATCTTTATAGAGCTAATGATGGCATTATAAAACTCATCAGGTAGACTGGATTGTACTCTTATTCCATCTTCACATCAATTGCAACTGAATCCACCACATTGACACATTTGAAGCAATTTTGTGAACAATTGCCTTATGACCTGTTTTTATTTAGAGAAAGTTTGAACAAGCAATACATTTTGGTCATATATATCCAATAAACATCTAGGATTGAACTCTTTGAGTTATGGTCCATATCACACTCAAAATATATTCATTTCAATCGACCAGAGAAGCAACAATCTACCCACTAAAAGGATCAGGCTAGAGAGTCATGCCTTTAAAGCCTCATTTTCTCCAAACTGGTTAACCAAGACAGCATCCAAATAATCACTATGGTGCCGACATGCAAGATCCTCGACAGGACACGCATGTGTTTATAGCAGACACTGAGAAAGTTTACCAGCATATTGTACATGTCCAGCATCCAATAAAATTATTTGTTGGGTTTGTTAATCAGGATACAAATAGTTTTGGTGGTAGACAGTGCAGATGTATTATTTTCTGCAGTCCAGTATAATTTATATGTGAAACAGCAGTTTAGGTCTAGATGTCGAGATGTTGCTTATTGGTAACTTAGGTAAGTTGAGACACCAGAAGTATGGATGAACATGGATGTCTGAATTCATAACGTGTGTCTCATAGCGGCCATTTGGAGTGGAAATAGTTAATCAAAACTATCATAAAACCAAAAAAATGAGTTCCACTGTTCAACTCCAACTAAACAATTTGTGGAAGGTTGTGCATTATCAGGGACACATTTTGCTGCAGATTCCCGAAACCATAATACTTCATTACATGACGTAATGTATCAATGTTTATGTAAAAATCGAATCAATTCACTGCTGCCAAAGATTATGTTTTTAATTTCTTAATAAAAGGAGTTGTTCGAGCCTCATTTATGGCCTTTTAATCAAAACGTATCAAGATGCCTGGTTAAGTTACACAGCATTGAATGTGATGTGCTGAGTTACATCTAATTATAAAAACCCTTGTCTGGTCAAAATTGTAAAATATCCTTTAAAATGTCCCAAATGTTAAAAACAATAACGGAAATGAGTTCCTCATCCCTAAAAACATATAAAACGTTATATTGCAAGCTATTGTAGAACAATTCTTACAAAAGATAGATTTTCAATATGGCGTCTGGCAGCCATCTTGGATATATGCAAATTATTCAATTTGCCCAATGTTGCCTCCAGGGCAACTAACCTAATTTTACTCTAGGGACTCTATAGAATACAAAATAGCAAAAAAACTTCATAGGAAAAAACATTTCTAGGTTCAAGTATTGAGTATATGGGAGTGTCAACTCGACTAATTGTTAATCATATTGTCTCTAAATCAATATGTATTTGTTTATATTTACAATCGCAATACTTTTCCTTATATGAAACAGGTCTTCCTGACTATCTCCATAACTTCATGGAGAGAGTCGCGCACACTACCAAATTCTGACTGGCGTATGAATACATAACTCCCAATACACATTACAATACACATAGCTCACAAATTATAAATCCGCAGTTGGGTTTTTCGTTGTCTTCCATTCAGCCATCAATGCTTACAAATTCAACATTTAATAGTTGTTCGTTTAATTTTAATATGAAAATGTGACTCTTACCATTGATTATCTTTTAAGTGAAATAAAATATTTACGTTAAGCTGAGGGATTATGTTTATTTTTCCGTCACTTGGAGACGGGTACGGGCGGAGCTTCACGTCAATCACGTCAAGTTACGTCAGAGTGGGCGGAGTTACGGTTCTGTCAAATCCAATTGCTGTTCTATCAAATGATGTGCATCCAGCCACGGAGAGTTGGTAAACAAGTAAATTTAAGTGCCATCCAGAAAACACTCGTGTTTTTCGTATATTTTTGAAAGATTGTAAATATAAGAAATGTAATTTTACTTTATTTCTACCATGAGGTCATGGAGAGAACGAGAATGGCGCAAATTTAATGAAGTGCTGTAATTTTACTTTTTTTCTATTCGCACTTCATTAAATTTGCGCCATTCTCGTTCTCTCCATGACCTCATGGTAGAAAAAAGGTAAAATTCCATTTCTGAATTGTTATGTGCCAACTCGTGCTATATAGGCAAACAACACTCACCTGACTGCTTGACCTTTAATGCGGACCAATACATTTATGTATAGGGAACACAGGTGCTCATTTGAACTGTATCATGGGAAATGCACATTGTTTACATATAACAGCGAATCCTACGAACACTGCCCATGTATTGGGTTTATCCACCTACAGATATGAATATTCCTAGTGAAGGGTCAATCGGACAGGTGAGTGTTGTTTGCCAATGCTTTTAAATTCTTAAGCTCAGGTTGCACTATATGCCAAGATGAATTGAGTTGCCATATATATAATATATATATATATGGCAAAACTAATTGTTAAATTGGTGACATATGTCATTTTGTTGACACATACGACTTGTCAGATAAAATAAAACTGGCCTCTTGTTCTATTCGGTACATGTATGACAATATATATAATACGGTAAAGGGGGAAATTTTCGAGCGGGTAAAATTTTCGCTTATTTGGCGTTGATATTGCCGCTAAATTTTTACCCACCCATGACAACTATATCATAATATGCAAAATATACACCCACTTTTATCGGTTACGCGAAAATTACACCCATGCGAAATGTCAGATTTCGCGAAATTTTCACCCCGCGAAAATAATCCCCTTTACAGCACATGTAAAGTAAAAAAAAATCGCATCTGGTAAGTCTTATACGTCTTGACACATAGTATTAACTAGAGTTTAGAAGTAGCTGTCAGCATTGCAGCAATTCATATGGTTCCGAAGGGCATAAAAATTATGAACATCACTTGGCTTAATTGTTGGTTACGTGTCCTTCATGGAGGTACATGATAAGCCATGGATATACATGTTTAGTGGAGTGGAATTTTGTTTTACGTCCTGGTCAAGTTTCTTTCACTTTTCAGAGACGGTTGAGGATACCGGAGTACCCGGAATTAAATGCCGATCTTCGGCATTTGAACTGACAAAACTGTCTCACAATAAGATTTGCCCGTGGGGGCCTCGAACCTAAGCAGTGAACGATAACTGACAAACGTTCTTGCACTAGGATATTTTCCGATTGGGGTTTGAACCTAGGCACTGAGAGGCCCTGTGGTTCGTAAGCTCACGTTTTATACCATTTGACCACTGAAGCCTCGCGAATTAATAATGTCACGACGCGCACACTATACCCCAATAAACATAATATCAATATCATGGTTGGAAATTGATTTATTGATTTAATGGGGTTTATGCCTAGTTAAGAGTACATGTATATTACTTTTATCGGGACACTGCCAGCTTTAGGCGAAGTTGCATCCTAGAGAAGATATCAGGTAAATGAGTAGGTAACCGTTTTGAACATTACGGTACTCTTCCTAGCATGAATCAATTTAGACCAACATATTAAGAATAAGTTGTAACATACCAAAACACAAAACACAATCTGGTGGTTTGACATTAAATTTTGGTCTATTGATGTGAACAGTTCTGTGCAGTGTTCGATCTAGGATTTTTAAGATGGTGCCATTTTCTAAACAAAATCCACTAAAGCACCATAGCATCAATATTTTGTATTCATGTAATTTTAAATATGGTCACACAAAATCGTAACAACGGGGTCGCTTCACAAATTACAGTACAGGCCTGTCGAAAGTTAAAAACTGTGTCGATGCTTCTATATTGCAGAAATGAGTGACCAGTACCCTCTTAACAATAAACGAAGGGACGGTGACGAAAAGTGTAACCATGTATCAGATCTCGCAACGGGCCAAAAGTGGGATGAACTTTTAGCTTATTTGGATAAACACGATTATGAAGTCAATCATACGAGAAAGCCAACTGCAGACGAGATGCCGCCATCTTTAATGACGCCATTACATATAGCCGCAGATTCGAACGCACCAAAAGAGGTGTTCAAAAAGCTTTTGGGTCTAGGTGCTTCAAGATGTTTGAAAACGACTAAGGATAAAACAGCTTTTGATATAGCTAAGGTTAAAGGTCTCTCGGAAGACATTCTTGATTTACTGAAAATTCCTGATCATGTGAAAGAACAGGAAAGGGATATTGAAGTCATGGAAAAGTCTTTACATGCCCTGTTGAGAAGTCATACTGGTATACAAGCTTGTCTAGTCGAGAGCAGGCAACGAAAACCTCAACTTGTATATTTATTTGAATTCCAAAACATTGAAGATTTCTTTTATTGGGTTCCTGGGATGCATGGCGGTGTTACGGTGACTCGTCACGAAAAGGGTATAATTGTAGCGTGGTATAGTAATATTGTAAGTGGAAGCGAGGAGTGTCACTTTATAAAACGAGATGGAACAAGGACGGTGTACAGTGAACAAGAAATTGAAAAACTGTGATATACTTTTATTTGTTGGCAAATGATTTACTTTACCGTTTTAGTAAATTGTTAAAACGTATGGTGGTAAACTACCATGAGTGTTCCATGCAAAGTCTTTCTTCTACATTTGACATCTTTGAATTTGAAAACTATATTTATAACATGACCCATTTATATTGTATTTAATCGTATTTTTTGAGACGCACGACCAATTTAGTGTCGATTATATCTTGAAATATTGGGAAACGTCATTTTGCGTCAATTACTTATTTTTATAGGTATCATTTCCACCTCTAATTTAAAATTTTGGTGTTTTAATTTTGCCAGAATCTGGAGGTCTTTTGCGCCAGTCTACCTCTTAGAGAAGTTCATGTTATAAATGTTAATAGGCAAGTGTTTCAAACTTCAGACTACAACATACATCAAGATCAGAAGTACAAATACAGCTGCAGTTAGGAGTCGGCTGTTGTAAAATATCATAAATATCTAAATGTTGAAACTAGTCGCGGAGACTATGCTATAAGTTCCAACCATTGATATGATCGTGTATTCTGTATTTACAGTATGTCATGAAATGTTTAACTTTTATGTGGAGTGATTTTAAATTATTAGGAATTTTATATATATGTTCTCAGTCCAAATAAAGGAGAAGGGAAGCCAAAATTATTGTTTACATCTCCATGGCACTCTCAATAAAGTGAGACAGTTGGGTACCATATTGGCGTAAAGGATTAAGTTGGTTTTTTTTTTTTTTTTTTTTTTTTTTTTTTTTTAAAGTTGGTTGCACAAATAGGCTGTGGAGGAAAAGGACCCTTAAATGGCACAAACGGATTTCATCCAAAATATTACACGAGTATTTTGGGGTCGGTTATATAAACGTTTTACTATATTATGTTATGAACTGAATGTGTCAGAAAAAATCGATTTTATTTCATTTCAACATTTTTTCCCTAAATTTCTCTTTATTGTTATTATATATTTATATAGCAAAAATAACAATGGAATACAATTGATTTATTTTCGATACATTTAGTTAGAATATTGTCAGATATAGAAAATAAAATTAACAAGGTATAACTAAATCGATATGTCAAAATTTTCACACAAGCGAGCTCCAACTAAGAAATATAACCACGTGCGGTAGCCCAGTTAATAGAGTGTTCGCTCTGTAAGTGGAAGATCGTGGGTTCAATCTCCGGCCGGGTCTGAACCAAGACTTGAAAGTGGGCAGTGACTGTTCTTTCGCCAAGCACTCAGCATCACGAAATGAAAGTCACGATTCTTTCGAATGGGAACTTAAAATAAACGAGGTCCCGTGTCACGGTGTGCTTTGCACGATAAAGAACCCTGCTGTATAATGCCATCAGCCCAAGACACTGGCAAAATTTCTGAACCCTTCGCCTATAGCTGGCGATGTCTTGATATAAGTAAAATATTCTCGGCTGGGGCTTTAAACACTATTTCTCAACTCCAACTGAGAAATGTTTTATGTTATCAAAAAATTAACCGGAAAATATTAGGATTAAAATCGACTAGTATCGATATAAGCGAGATATTCTTGACCAAGACGCAAAACCCTATTCAATCAGTCGGTTGAGGGACATAATAACCTTTGGTATGTTACTATACATTCATTTCACAATATTTACCAGTTTTCACTGGGACTGTAACAACGTTTATGCTTGACTTTCAATTAAATCCAACTCTCCAATGTGTGTAATAGCGAAGAAAAAATTGATAGCCGAAAAACATATATTTGCCAACATCCAATGCAACTGTCATGTATTTGTTTTGAAAACGTTATATTATAAAAAATCAAAAGTACCATATGCCATAACCAAGAACACGACACAACACAAGTCATTGATAGTAACGTCCAAAGAAGTAGGTCAGATATGAAAAGACAAACAAATATTGAGAAATGGATTGGCGTAGATTACATGCCAAGTCGAGTGGTACTAATACTATAGTAGGGTCCAAACCATGTCACCTAAATAACCATCAGTGGTGCAGGAATAATCAAAAACATACTAATCCATGTCCGAATCACAATCCAGAAGCAAAGTAAAAACTTTGGATCTGACAGGTTAGACACGTGAACTTCCACCAGGGAAGTGAGGCCGGGTGCTCCGGAAAGGTAAGCACCTCCTGATTAGCTAGCTACACCCGCCACGTGTGAAATCAAAATTGTGTGAAAGGAACATGGAACTATGAGACGTCAAATATATCCAGGGCAATCCTGGACACAGAGACATCAAACAATACTGTGATGACGGCCATAAAACTTTTTGAGGGCCTTGATAAGCCTAGGCTTGCAATATTCCCGAGTCAACAATTTATTTGCAAGCAGCCTACTTCGTTGTACAAAGTCCCCGTAGTGGGAACAAGCTCTACCATAAAAATGAGAAAGGATTTCGTTGATCATTACATAAACTTTTTATTGGATGATGACATTTCCTTTGATAAAGTACCAATACTAGTACTTGTATGATACGTTTTCATAAATTGTCTTTTCGTTTAAAGTTTGAGTTTAGTTTTCTTTAGTTATTTTTCCTTTTTTTTCAGTTGTTTTCTTCTCTTACAACTTCGTTTTCCTTAGATCCGTTTTCGTTTTCTGCCTCATAGTGTTTAGTTCCGTTTCCGTTTGAACTGTTCAAATCGACCTCGTTTTCGTCGGTCCTTGTGTAGTCGGGTTTAGTTCCTGTTCCGCTTTCTGCAATATCTGTCGAACTGTCCAAATCTACCGATATGTCTTGAAGCTCAAATATTGGCGCCGAAACTACTTTGTAACATTTTCCATACAAATCTTTAAATATTTTATATATGTCTGTAAAATGTAATAAGATTGGCTTGACAAAACAGAAAACAAATGTAGAGTTAAACTTTACCGTGGAATTATTATAGAAAGTCCCAATCCTTATTTATTTAAATTAGCACCAAATATTTTGAAAAAAACAAGTTAAGAGCCAGCGATGGTATTTACCGTCCCAATTAAGATTCTTTGGCTTACAAATACATCAAGAATGAGTTATTGAATTGTGTAGGAAACCGCAAGCGAACCAAAACCTTCTAACACAATGAACTGTCCGACTACATTACATGTAAGTTGGCGAGCGACACTGGTCACCAATCGGTCACATATATACAAAGTTATAAAATATTAGGTAGACTAGATCCTTATAAATTCAAAAACTAATCCATCTTCTATTGAAGATGTTAATCTAATCAGTCGCTGGCATAATTTGTTTGTGGAAAACTGACTCTAGCCGTAAATAACAGAACTTATTTTAAATCACAAATGTTCGCGGGGATTTTTGCTATTTCTGTGGGTAAGTCAATTCCATGGAATTTAGTGAATGTCAACGAAAATAATAAGTCACTGAGTTCAAATTGGCATTTATTTTCACGAAACATATTCCACGAAATTTTCTCTCGTGCAACGATTTGTTTTATAACTTACAAACAACAAAATTGCAACTCTCTGAATGATTCTACAGTATTTCCAAAAGCTTTTTTCTGTAAAGATTGCTAATCAAAAACAAACATGCTGGTCCATGTTCAAATTACAACCCCAAAAGCTAAAAGTAAAAACTCTGAAAACTGGCAAATTAATTTAGACAGGTGAACTTTCACCCAGGAAGTGGATCTTTGAAAAGGTAAGCACCTGTTTAGCTAGCTACACTGGTCACGTGAACATTAAAGCGAGAATGAAAGGAACATGGAACTATGGGATGTCAAATATATCCAGGGTAATTTTAGATACAGAGGCCATGCTTATCGGCAAAATTGTGATGGCATCCATACAACTTTTGAGGGCCTTGTTAAGTCTAGGCTTTCAATGTCTCTCTATGTCCAGCTTGCTTCGTTGTATCCCGTAGTGGGAGAAAGCTCTACCGTAGCGTATTGTGAAACAAATACACCATAGGTAGGAAAAGCGGGTATATTGCTGCATAAATCTACGAAATTTTAACCACACCAATATTATTGACTCTACATTATTCTACAACAATCTTTTTTTCTAAGTTACAAAACCCACGAAATTTCAACCCCGCGAAAATAAATAATTCTACAGAACTGTTTATCTCGTCAACTTGCCCTAAGTAAATTTCTAGTCGGACTAGTCAGCCCACTAAACCCCATTATAATTTTTGACTTGTTGGGTTTTTAGTGGGTTGATTAGTTGGACAAGTTTCTAAACATGCTTCTAAATAGTTATGTATTTACCTGCTGGTACGTGTTTGGGATAATCCATTAAATGTTGAAAGGACTGCCAGGTTGTTATCACAAATCTATGGCCATCTTGTAACAATTTCCCCCGTATGGTCTGGTGCTGAAAAGACGTGACCATAGTCGACCCGCCATGGGCTAAGCTGAAAATACACATGTACTGAGAAAATAATATTAAAATGAAAAAAGTGTCTGAAAAATACAATTTATTATTTAAGAGGTTCATTAAATTTTCAATCCAGAAACCGGGATTGGTATTGACAGGGGCCCAGAACCCCCTGGCTTCTAAAATCAGTCTTAGTCCTATATTTTACACATTTTAGCTCTTTTGGCGACTTCATTTCTTACGTGAGCCGGGCCCCAACTTAAAATAGTAAAGCCTCATCCCTTCAGAAATATAATTGGTAGGTTCATCCTAGCTAAGGCCTTGGAGGGGAGGAACCAACATAAAAGTATATTTGGATGCTTTTATTTGTAAAAGATCGGACCTACTCTTTTTATTGGTGCAAATAATATATTGTATGACTATTTTCATTTGGCGTCTATCACCTATCAAGTTGAAAGTCAAAGAAAAAGAGATAAACAAGGTCTGTTCAACACAACACCAGTACTTTAAAGGTAGATCGTGATTAGCCCGTAAACAGTATTTTTGGGACATGGCCAGTTGAGTTTATTGCATGGCGAAGCTTGCATCTGTGCGTGAACCCATAAACTTTATCAGACCAACTATTAAAATCTTTTACCGTATGGGACCAATTACTTCTTTGGATAACCGCAATAATTCCTTGTATTCATTATCGTCAACATCCGGTTTTTTAATGAGCTCGTAAATTATCATTACTGTTCTACCTATCAAAAAAGAATTTTAGTTTTCAAATTTTTTTAAATCTATTGTTACATAATATTAGAGATGAAACGATCTGTCGAAAGTTAATTGTAGGTATCTGGCTAGGTCTGGCCAAGACTTCGTTTACCAAGAACTGAGAAATAAAAGTCACATGGTCTTTGGGAATAGAACTTAAAACTGATTTTCCATTTAAAAATCAAAGTGGTCAAAATTCTGCACCTTCACCTATAGCTGGTGACGTTTCGATAAAAGTGAAATATTTTTGACTCCGTAGTTTTATTCAACTAGCATCCATCACTCCACTGCAATGAAATAATATAATCGTTTACTACTTGTAGTTTCAGATGGAAATCACTACCCAAATTCTATTAAAGTTTCAATAACATTGGAAGGGGTTGGATTTCACCATTGGATTCCAATTATTTTGTTCTGCACCACAAAATACATCAAACACCATTGCCATCAGTACATCTCTGATTTCATTGGTAAATTTTTGCGGGGAAAAGGGCGTGTAAGCAAAATGGCGAAATTGTCCACTTCCTTTTTTATGGATTTTTCAATCTGGGTACAAGAATAAAAAATCATATTTACTTACCTTCCTGGTAATGTTCCTTGCAGTCTACTACAGTTATGTCACATGGTTTTAGCCAGTTTGGGTCAGATACAACGGGGGACAGTGCTAGCCAGTCTGTCGCATTTTGTTTGGTTGGGAATGTAAGTATAGCTATTGCCATGTCAGAAGGCCATGGCCCCCTTGTTTTAACTGTCTGTCAATGAAAAAGTTGAAAGATGAAAAAACAACCTGAGTATTTTAAACTGCAAATGGATTGCATTCGAGATTATTTCACTCAAACCTAGGCGAACCGTTGTGGAATTGTAGAGGAAACGGGAGTGCCCGAGAAAATCACAAACCTTTGATAAGCCAATTGACTAATTTTCCAGAACTAGAATCTGAGTTTCAAAATTGTATAACTGAACAACCTTTTAAACTGAAAGCACTGTTTAAATATGCTAGCTTCGAAACAGCTATTTATATTTTTGTTCCATGATTTATCTGGATGTAATTTTTTTTTAAAGTGGAACGGTTGAGGTCACCACAGGGAAAAAGAAAGCCAGGAAGACCAAAACAGACCTGGAGAAGAACTATAAAGACTGAACTGGAAGACCTTGGACTATCCTGGGGGCAGGCACAAAAAATAGCAAAGGACAGGGTGAAGTGGAGGCAACTTGTTGTGGCCTTATGTCCCACCAGGGACGAAGAGGATAGGTAGGTAGGTAGGTTGAAGTCCGCCGTATTGTGGTACTAACGACTGGAGTCCAGTGTCCGTTAAAATTCAGAAAATGATCAATGGTCCAAACATGCGTTTGCATTTACCTGTCTTGTTGGTTGTTTTATCCATCCACTTATTTTGTACCATAGTCTTGCTTGCGTCAGTTGTTGCTAAGAACTTGTTGTTCAATTAGAAGTCACAATTGTTTCTATTTTACATTGTTCAGGAAAACTACAAGACTATGGATAACATTATTTCAAGTCTAAAATTTATATTTATATAAAACAATATACCTTTGTCGATAGTGTTGTTACTTCACCTTGGAATTTTTCTAAACTATCTTTTGACTTCAAAAGTGTGTCTTTAACTTTGCCCATTTCTGATTCCTTGAATCGAATTACGAGCAAATATCCACAAGGCTCTGTGACGTCATCATCCTGGTCAAGAAAAGGAAAATGAAAAATCTCAATCACAAAAGAAAACAGCAAGTGTTGACATTTCTCGAAATTCAATAAATCGGAAATGTGAGAAGATTGGCCTTCAAAAACATCTTAAGCTACGACCAATGGTATTATGGGTTTTTCGGCCTCGGGCAACAGTTCGGTCTTCAGGCACAATGTTGACCTCGCACCAAGTCTACAAATGTTTTATTTAACCTTTTCCAATTGTATAATAATTCATAGTTTAAGTTTACCTAATATGGACCAAGCGGTTCAACATCCAAAAAATGGACTGGTCAACATTTATTTTTCTGTATGAACATTTGATTTATTTTCACTCTATTGATAGGAAGTAATTAAGAAAAGAAAACAATACTTGATGGTAATTAAATTTATTATACCTTTTGTAAATTTCTCGAAATCTGATTGGTTAATAAGCGTTTGGGTAAATTTAATGTCACCCTCGGATTTCAGAAAATCTGACGTCACAGGGTGACATTACGTGAGCGGTTGACATTACGAAAAATGTCACATGCGCAGAAAAACGTTGCGGTTCGATCACATTCGTCTTCTAAATCAGTAAAATGCTTTTCTAATGTAATGTGAAATATGATAGATAAATGCTACAAGCGTCTCACAAGCTGCTTACGGACGACAGCTGACTGTCATGATTTTCAATCCAGTATACTTTGGTTGCACAGTATAATTAGTATCACAATCGGTATAATAAAATAAATATTACATTTCTGATAGGGTGACAGCCCATATTGTCACCCTATCAGAAATGTAATATTTATATAAAGTGGAACAGTTGAGGTCCCTAATAGCAACACCACTGGACATTTACTCCGGTGCTCGTACAAAGCCAGGAATTTCATAATCGGTGGTCCCAATATGCGTTTCTTTACTGTTCGTGTTTGTCTGTTATGGCACTTAGCTATGTTGTGTTCTTGGTTACGTTGGTTGTTGTCAAGTACATGTTTAAGTTGCAAATTTTCTACTATTTAAAAAATTGTTTACCCTTGACGTCAACCCTGAATTTGGTGCCAAAGATCGGAACAATAGACGCTTGTTTTCAAATTGAATTGAATCACAAGTCTTATCTGAAAATCTAAACAATCATATTGATATATCAAACACAAAAATATCGTCTATTTTCAAATTACAATCCCAAAGGCAAAGTACAATCTTTGAAAACAGGAAAAAATAAGTTAATAAAACACGTGAATCTCCACACGGGTTCTCCGGAAGGGTAAGCACTTCCTGTCTAGCCAGTTATACCAGTCACATGTGACATCAAAATTTAGAATTAAAACTCCAATTACCCTAAAGATTCAAATTCCAAATTTTGGTGCTCAATACCAATATCTGACAACCAATTAGAAATTGAGTAGTTCAAGAAATTTAACATGCACATGTTTTTTTCAAAACGCAGCTAAACCTACTAAAATGAAACTTTTACATAAAACCCACCATTTGCTTCATATTACAGCCACAAAGAACTTTATAAAGACCACCAATCTACCAAACACTCGCCATTTAGAAATTAAAGTCACGGACCTTAAAAACCGAGGTCCCGTGTCACCGTTGGTACGTTAAAAACCCTCCCTGCCCATTGCTTTGAAGCGCACTGCAAAGGTAAAAATTTCTGTCTCGATATAAGTGAAATATTCTTCACTGGGACGTAAAACCCCATTTAATTAATCAATCAGTCAACCCAAAATGCCGGTGGGTGGTCTTTATATACAGGTTTTCAAGATTGTATATTAAACATACCAACACTTGTTCTTCGCACGTTATCCCCGTTGCTTCTTCATAAGACGGCGGTGCTACAGGCATTTCTGCTAACGGCGGTGCAGAAGGGGTGACTCCTGTCCTAGCACTAGCTCCCTGAGGTTGTGGAATCCTGTTATCATGGTTGCCAGTGCCAGGCGTTGAGGAGGCTTTTGGCGTCGTTGTATTTACTGTTGTGTTTTTATTCTTTGCGTTAGTTGGGGATGGTTTTTTTGTTTGTGTTGTCGCAGTCTTTTTAGCTCCAGTTGCTGTTTGTACCGGCTTTGGTTTGGCGACAAATTTAAAATTGGGCACATATGCGCACATTGGTGTATAGTTTATTTTATAAAAAGCTGCATGTGATTTAGGCGTCCGTGAAAAGTAAGACCAACCTTTGTTACACTTGGTGTATGTTATAGCAGATCTTGCATCTAATTCTACAATAAAAAGGTTTGAATGTTAAATGCCTTTTCCGAGAACCCATGCCTATATGGTATGTAACCTATATGCAACCATATGTGACCTTAATGCACAATTATTGAATTGTGCATTCATACCTTTTGTCGTGTGTTAGGATCAATATATTGCCTTAATGTAAAATCATGAGTTTTGGGCAATCACACATGAACAATTTCCCACAAACTATGACATATAGAGGATGGATTCATTAATCAAATATAATATATGTCACTTATATCGAGATTTCACCAGCTATAGATGAAGTGGATAAATGGCATTTTTCCCTTTGTAGTGCGATCAGGGCAATGTGCAAGTATGGTTCTTTAACGTTCCACGTCTGCCTTACAAAAATTATTTCCGTGAAGTTTCATAAAGATAATTATGTAAAATAGTTTTGGAGAAAAGCGGAACACAAAATGTTAGTGGAAGACACGGAGTAAACAATATACTCAGGGACAACCCCTGTAATTATGTTATCCTGGAGTTTAAATAAGAAAATTAATATATAATCATTATCAGCGATTTTGTCTGCCTAAAATTATTATCGAATAAAGGTAATTTCCCCTGTTGGGGGGGGGGGGGGGGTGACTTTAATTTCCCAAAACAAGTGATGCACGAGCAAATTAAATATAGTTGTCCTTATCTACAAAATTTCGGATATCACAATATAAGGTCTTGGAAATAAGGACTCGAGCCATTGCCAGCGTGTCATAATGAAGTTTGCTATATTTAGAACATTTAAATTTTCCTGATCTAAAGACAGAAGGTAGTTTTTGAAAAATGCAACAATACCACTGATTACGTACCATGTACTCCAGTTGCAGAGACAGCAGCTGCGGGCGTTTTCTTGTAACCTTGGGGAACCGTTCCTATGACAACCGGTAGGGTCAAATTAAGATCTCCACCATAAATCTTGGGGACGTCCACAAGAATCTGAAACATTTTGCAACCGATTTTTTTTTTCTCATCGATTACCGTATGGTAACAACTATCTTGATACCAACACTGAAAATGGTGCCACTATTTAGTGGTATTGTCAAAGCACAATATAAAATTCAAGCTTTATGGTGTACATTGACAGCAATAATGGTGCCACCCTTGGTCTAAAGCCCGTGCCTACGGCTTACAGCATTTTCCCTCGCCTAGGGTCGAATCCCACTCGGGACAGATTCAAGCATGTCAGTTCAGCGGCTTTGTGAAGGTATCTGTGGTCTTATCTGGGTACTCCAGTTTTCTCCAGCATCCCGGGATATACTGAAAATAATGAATCTTGACTGTGGCGTTAAACACCAATTCTCTACTCTGCACTATGATGTGCAATGACAGTTGTGGTGCCTCTTTTTCAGCTAATACCGGTCTGACAACATTCATTGTACTACAACTAAACGTACCTGAAGGTGATAGTCTACAATAATACAATGACAAGTCCTCGCTCTTGTTGAAGGGGGTACAGCATCTATCGTCAGAAGTTGATTGTTCCAGTTCCGTGTTTCACCCTATAGAAAAAAAGAAGAAGATTGTTACTGTAAATTTACTAACTTCCGTGTTGTTCAAGTTGCGGTGGATACCCTGGTTCACTAATTGCATGTCAATGAAAATGGTATACATGTATATTACAAACCTAAACTTACCTTACCTTGAACGGAAACCACGGAAATTGGAAACCGCGAAAATTAATGATTTCATAGTATTTAATGACATGTAAAGAAAAGGAGGTGAACACGAGCTTCTTGTATTATTCCTGATATGAGAAACAAGCATGCAACTGTTTTTATGTCCCCGTCAAGACTATTTCACTTATATCAGAACAGCACCAGTTAAAGGTTAAATGGCAGAATTACTTAACTTTTTCAGTGTGTTTTGTGTAATGAATAGGAAAATCCTTTACCGTGGTACGGAACACCCGTTTTGTGAAGTAGTCTAAACACCCTCTTTATTTATAAATGCGGAATGATTGGTAAAAGAGCAGACGACACAAGAACATTGTACATTGTATTAGTTAGACATAGCAGGAGTTCGAGCCCAACACTTTCCACATACTGCTAAGACAGCAATTGTTTTTCCCTGATACATAGGCCTGAGAAGGGAACATGTATCTTTGCCTGTGTCAAGTACATATAAAAAAACTGCGTGAGTGGTTTCATTTTTTTAAATTTTTGTTCGGTCTATTTAGAAAAAAACATGAATGAAGACCGTGCACTTTGCATAAATCCCGCGTATTTTTTTACATAAACAAAGATTTCAGTTGAATTGAGTAAGGGTGTTTAACGTCCCAGTCAAGAATATTTCAGTTATATCGAGACATCGCCAGCTGTAGGCGAAGGTGCAGAAATTTTGCCTGTAGGTTGCGCTGATGACATTAAACAGCAGGGTTCTTTAGCGCGCCAAGGCCACCGTGACACAAGACCTCCTTTATTTTAAGTTCCTATCGGAAGAACCGCGACTTTCATTTCGTAATGCCGAGTGTTTGGCGAAAGAACAGTCACTACCCACTTTAAAGTCTTGGGTCAGACCCGGCCGGGGATCGAACCGACGACCTCCCACTTACGAAGCGTCATACACAAAGAGATAAAAGAAACAATAAAGTACTTTTTACTTTTTGTTTTAGTATGCATTGTTTACACTGATTACAAAAAAGTAGTTCCAGCAGTGGCCAGGTCTTAGTAAAAACAGGTCTTTGAAGAAATAACTTTTTTAAGTCAATCAGAATGCGTGAAAATGGTAAAGTTTAATTATTTCTGCACGTTACCTGTTTTAAAGGGGCACCTGCTACGGTGTGTACTGTAGAACGTTCGTATTTCGTTTCACCATTAGCGTTATATTCTACATATTGGATCAGTGAAGCTTTTAATGGTCCAAGATCCTTTGTTGTTTCATTCTTTGCTGTAGCTGAGATCAGAATTTGAGAAAAAATGTAAAACAAAAAACAAAAACAAAAAATATTTAAAAAAAAACCAAACAGGTGAGTGAAATATTATAAATAAGAATTTGAAAAGAAAATGTAAAATAAAAAACACAGGTTGGTGAAAGATTATGCGCATAAAAATCATTCAATACTTACCCTTTCTGGGCACCCGGTCTCACTTCACTTCCCTGGTGGAAGTTCACGTGTTTAACTCAATTTGTCAGTTTCAAAGTTTTTACTTTGCTTGGGGATTGTGATTTGGACATGGGATGGTATGTTTGTTTTTGATGCAAGTACAGTACAGACATGTCGAAAGTTTATTACTAAGCTAACGAGTACGTTCCAAAACGGCTGCTCCTCTCGGTCCCTCGCTAGCTGTACATCTCGACCTCTCGGCAGTTTTTCCGCCACTTGCTACCCATATCTTGGCAGCCAAGCATCGACTCATTTTAGTTTACCGCCAAAATGGAGAAACTGTAGAGTGGTCTCTAAGAATTATTAAAATTCATTTCCAATGAATGTGCAATAGTTAGACCAGGTGAGCTACGTAAGGCCTATGAATGCGCATATATATATTGATTTCTAACCTGTGATGACGATCTTTTCTCCAGGACAATATCCTTTCCTATTAATTTTCCCATAAAGTGTTAACGTCCCTGCATCTCCAAATCCAAGTGCTTTAGACAATTGTTTCTTGACCGTTTTAGCTGACGGAGTCTGAAAAAAATACACATCCTTTAACGAAAATGTCAACACGTTTTGGGAGATTGATAATGACAAAGACCGAACTATCTGCCTTAACGATGATGGTAAGTTACTTTTGATATTACTAAAATCGTATCGTGAAGTAATTTACCATCATTAATTTTTAGTTCGGCCTATAATGAGTTGAGTAATAGTGTTTAACGTCCCAGTCAAGAATATTTCACTTATATCGAGACGTCACCAGCTATAGGCGAAGGTGCAGAAATTTTGTCTGTGCGTTGCGCTGATTGCATTATACAGCAGGGTTCTTTAGCGTACCAAGCCCACCGTGACACGGGACCTCGTTTATTTTAAGTTCCCATCCGAAAGAACCGTGACTTTCAACCGAGTGTTTGGCGAAAGAACAGTCTCTACCCGGTCAGGGTTCGAACCCACGACCTACCACTTACGGAGAGAGCACCCTACCAACTCTTAAGTTAAGGGAATTTTACGTCAGACGTTTCCGTCAGTTAAGTCAAGAAAGGAATTGTAACTTGGCGCCATTAAAATTTTAATGGTTTCTAATTCCGTCGATTGTTCTTGTGCGCGGAAATAGCAAATTCAAGCTCAACAAATGTCAATACTTGCGAAATTTGCCGACACTATATATGTTTATATGTCTCTGAATAAAATGCGCGTGAAATTTAAAAAAACGCCTGTGCGAACAGTCGACGTGCTCTATCCTTATTTAATCAATGCCGTCCGTCAAAACCGCCATATTATTATTTCTGACCAATCATTGTACATCGAGAATGGGAAGATAAAACATTTTGTGACCAATCAAAAGTAACAACGTATACACATCTTAACCAATCAAATTTAAAAACTTATACTTAACAGTGTAAAGTGGCAAGTTAATGTTGACGTCATCAAGAAGTGTGATACACTTGTGTTTGTTGATGTCTGGCCATAGTGGACGCTGGATTTTGATCATTAGCCAATATCTAATGGCTCCTTTTATGCCTTCGAATGACGATGGAAGTCTGTCGTCTGGTATCGAAAACTCAAATTTATACACGTGACGTCCAGGTTCCAGTACATGGTTCGGTCCATCTTCGGATGCTGAAATACATGTGTCATTTTTTTTTTTTTGTCACGTCGAAATTTTTCGTATGAAGTTGTCAATTCGTATGCCGAATTTTTGCAGCATCTATGATAATTCGATAGTGTAATTTATGGAAGTGTGTGAAGGTTGTAAAACTTTGTTTTTAAGTGCAGCATTTGTTTAGTTTGGTTCGCTTACAATTCTTTATCTTGGAGACTAGGGTCTGGGAGAGTCTAGTAACTTATGATAGTGTATTTAAATTGGTTGTGAAACTATGTTTTTGAAGTGCAGCGATTGTTCAGTTTGGTTCGCTTACAATTCTGTATCTTGTAGGTTAGGGAACGTCTAATAATTAACTTTATACTATGGCATGTACTTATTTGTACCCATTAAAAATTTTATAGCGACCCAGAAGAATAATATGCATCATGCCATGTATCCCATCAAAACGGAGAAATGATGGGATTATCACGTGATACGCCATACTTGTTTGTGCGGAATCGCTGGACTATGCTGACGGCGTTATTTAATGAATTTGCGTATATCCTATTGCACATAGTGCCAGACTTGTCACTTTGCTCACGGAAGGACTGTGGTTTTCTCAAAGCAATGCGGTTTCCTCCACTGCCCTATACTAAACGCCTCTATATAAGTAAAAAGAATCTTGACTAGGTCGCAAAAAACACAACACTTAACTCCACTTATTGCGTCCATCAAACGAAGTGTTGTCAACCACATATCTCAAAAACTATTTAACAGATCTTTACGAAACTTCACAAGAACAGTCTTTGTGTGGAGTAATTGTGCTATTGACCATTTGTGTTTTGATCATGTTTATGGAAGGGAAAACATGAATTTCCCAGTTGAGGTTCGTTTGGGAGGGGGGGGCATTTTGGAAGGCATTCTATTTCAGTTGTATCTTATAGGTCTATAGTTATAACTTATCCCACTTACGTTTTCTACCAAACAGGTTTATATATGTACTAGTATACTTCTCATGTGATATAAAATCTCTATCCACGGTTGATCTGTTTACTACTTCCGTTTCCGTCCATTTTACGTAAGCGCCGCCATAAAAATAACAATTGATTCCCTTGACTTTGATTGGCTCCTGGTTTTCAACGACCCAGTAACCTTTCACCACTTCCCCTGCTACATACACTTCTTTCTCGACCGAGACAGTGACATCCGTTTTTGTCATTTTTGGTTCTATATGAGGTTTTACACAAAAATTTGTCCCATTAAGGGTTTTCACAAATTTCATTTATAAATATAGTGAAATGTCCACGTGTTTGTTTATAAGCTATAGAGTTATCTGTAAAATCACTTACTTGTGACCGGGTAAAGTTCATAATTTTATCAACCGGGTATTGGGGCCAGGCGGAGAAACAAGGGCATGATTCATTGTGAAATTTAAAATAAAAGTTATGGAAAATTCAAAACTATTAAGTGAATGATAGTCGTGATATTGTTCTGTATTTCTTTATTTGAAGAATAAAAAATATAGAGACTGCAAATCGCCAGCGTACCACATGATGACCATATCGTGTGTGCGGGGCAATTATTTTCATTTGATATGGAACAGCATAAGTTGCCTTTTCGCTAAAATATTCGACGATGTTCGAGGAAATACCAAGTTTACGTTTTCAAAAATGTTCCAAAAAAACGATATTGCATTTTATTTATCACGTTGTATCGTTGGTAACCCCCAAAATATCGTTGAATATGAAGATCATAATTGCGTTGCTATTTGTGGTGGCGATAATGCAAAATAGTGTCGTGTGGTACCGTAAGGCGTTGGATCCAAACAGGTTGTAAAATAATTATGAATCCTGTGTATAGATAAACAACATTCATCTGTCCGTTTGACCTTTCATTGGGAATATTCATATGCGATGGTCCACCATACATAGGTGGTGTAAGGATTTGCAGTCAATATACATGTCCAATGATTTGAACGAAATAAACACCTGTGTCACCTATACATGAACGAAAATAAATCCATCAAAAATATTTAAATTAAAAGTTAAACGGACAGGTCAGTGTTGTTTGCCTGTATCACTACTGATTATGCTGATATCACGATTGTCATTGACGATAATAATGAATTACAAAAGATATATTAAGTATTGTGAAACTGCTGTGTAGGTGTTAAATAGATTAGATTTGATAACAAGAGGTCAAAGGGCCTTAAATCGTCCACCTGATAAAAACTCATTTTAATCTTGTCCGGAGTAATTTTCCAAAACTATGAAGCCCTATTTTACGAAATTTGGTGCACAACATCAACACGGATAAGAGATGTGCATATCATTAACCCGAGTTGTGTTGCTCATCTCCCTGGGAGTTGTGGAACTTTGACTAAAAGTGTTTAATGGAGAATGATCCTTATTCGTTCTATAAAGAAATATGTGCAACTGTTTATTCTACTTCGAAGCAACCACAAGTGCTCACTATATATTCAGCACCTTGGGCAATGTTTTTCCCCATTTCTATCATTATTATTTGCAAATAAACACAAAATGATTAGAAACCAAAACTTCAACTATATATGTACCATATCTATTTGCCAATTCAATATCGTGCAACCGGCATAACTACGATTACATTATCAAGTCCCTGTCTCCGACGTTTCGATATAGTGACAGGGTAAAATAGTACTCATTCCAGGACAGAAGAAACTAGGTCAAGTTCTTAAGATAATGTCGTTACTTAAAGTTTAAAGAGTACATAAACGCATGAGTTATAAAGATGTACAGGTGACACATGCTAATTTTTTAATTACTGCGAAATAAAATATTTCAAAAAGTTGCACATGTTTATTCATAAGGCCATATAGCAGACTCATGAGACGTTACAACTGGTAGACCTTTACCTTGCGTTTCGTTCGTGCGTTTGGCAGCACAAATGTCTTAAGCATCAATGGAGACTCTTAAAAGTGTGGCAACAAACCCAGAATAACCAGAGGGTTACAAATGTCGCCAGATTGCTCGTATATATAGATGCATCATTTAAAAGGTGTCTCATAAACTTAACACTGGGCGCTAACAATGACGTAGACACCGGGAGTGTGGCATGTAGACTTTAGGCTTATTTGCATTACACACGAGCAAACTAGAAATGGCGACTAGGCCCGGGCTTGAACCTTCAAATCTTGACTTCATGTCATTGCCATACCAAGTTGACAAGCTTAACAGCGTTAACTCCGATATCACTAAGTGCTCTTGCGCCTAGACCGAACTACCTGCTTTAACGATGTTAAGCTACTTATAGCTTACACTTACAGGTGGCCCTTATATATAGATGACCTTTAAGACAGGCTGGATTGTACATGTAATTTCAAAAACAACAGACACATTTAAATTACAAGAAATAAAATCAAGCATTTTATCAGATCTCATTTTGCATACATACATAAACTTATACAATCTGATCAATGATCATACAATTTCCCCATGCCTAGAAACTGATATATTTCTCGGTAAGCAAAAAGCTACAGTAAAAGCAGGACTTTTTCAATAGACCTTTTACACTATGGTTTTGCTTTTCTGGAATTAAATATATGACTCCTGACTTTCAGAACGAAACAACTGTGTCAAGTTTGACTCTTGGAATTTAAAAAAAAACGTCAATTTAACTCCAGAAAGTCAAGGCCGTCATGAAAAATAATGAACTATTTTTCGTGCGGTAGACGTTGTTCTCTATTTCACATACACAAATGGCGGGAATTTTTACGTTAGGTAAATACTGTCATAAAACAACATTACTGTTTGAACTAGAAGAATTTACAGAAACCATCTTTAAGATGTAAGCACCAATTCGTGCGAACAGTCACATCCATAATAAATATCAATAAAATGAATAATTTTACATCATCTAAACAACAAAATATTTACAAGATTTACAAAAACAATTGGCCTAACGACGGGGTATATGACGACGAAAATTGAATTCAAACGTCTGAATTTCACGAAAAATCATAACATCTCACGAAAATCATACCATCGTTTACAACGACATTTACAACATACAATAATGACATTTAAAATATCTACAACTACTTTTTCTGGTTAGCTTTGATTTTGAGTATCCCTACACGACGAAGATATCTTACAATAAATGGAGTTGAGCTTAATGTTATGGCAATTCGAACTGGTGCGAAGACTTTGTGAACAGCATACGCCACTACGAAAGTACTGGCCCCGGCCGCTAATCTGGACTTGAATATTTCGGCGCCTACACCCATTTTTGTCAGCAATCCTACCACATCAAGGCCACTGAAAATAGAGAAAAGGAAAAATCGGTCAGTACACGGAAATCTTGACAAATTGCTTTTAATAGTCTAAGTTAATAATATCTATTTTAAGTTTTAATAGATTTTATAAATGTAAAAATATATAAATCAACTATATATATAAAATTAAACACCTGAAACATACATTAAAATTCTTCTTGTTAAATTTATAATTTAAATTCATGCTGTTTGTTTCAAACTTTCAATTTATCATACTCTTTAATAACATGATGGTTTTAAGGTTTCGAGACCTTCCTTCTGACATCCAGCGTATCCTAATGCAACAATCTGATAATAATATTAACAAATTCACGTATTCAAAACAAACATTTGAACTGGGTTAAGGGGGTTCTGGTGGCAAAATCCATTCATAAGATCGCGTGGTCCATTCTTTCCTAATATGTAATGTTCTATTTTTCGTCTTTCAAGTGTTACTGCAAAATGCTCTTCAAAGGAGGAAGATATTCCAGGGACGGATCTCGCTAATGCCAAACTTGTTTACTAAGGAAAGTACGACCAAACTTGCATCAATAATATATTAATTTTCTTTGAATTATAAGGGCAGCTACTTCCACATTCACCAACCATTAAAATAGAAATCCCGTTTTTGAAACTAGCGTCGGCTTACGGGCCACTATACCTCTCATCGCCTAGTTTAGAGTAAGACTTGGGACAGGTCTTAGTGAGGAAAATTGTGTCAGTTAACGTGTCAAGGGTCGGTGAATTCTCCGGGCACTCAGATTTCCTCCACAATCCCAAAACTGACCGTTTTGGTATGTGAAAAACTTGACTGGGACATATAACACCATCGCACCATTCCACTCCATTCTTATGAAACTGTAGCAACTTGAGAATATCTTTAATTTCTGATATCGTTTCATTATATGTGATACACGATTCATTACAAATGGAACTGATCCAACATGGGTTACGGAATTGTCGTAGAGTAAATCTTGCAACACTATCTGCAACTTAAGAAACCGAATCTTAAAATACAACGCATTCTTAAACGGATTTGAAGGCGATTTTTTACACCGGGTATTTGTTACTTAAATTCTACAGTAACATAAGCTCTCGACTTCAATTTAGGAGTGGAATCGGTTTATGGTGTTTTATGCCCCAGTCCAGTTTCTTTTAACTTTTAAGTTTTAATATAATATTAATACTCTTTGTTGACACTTACATTCTAGGATCAACCTCGATATAAAATAATAATCATAAATACAAATTATTACTCTAAAAAGTAAAATATTGTACGTTACCTCTACATAAAGGACACCTGTCCATAAAGGACAAATCAATAGAGAACTATATCTGGGTAGGCCGAATTATCTGTTTAAACGATGACATGTTATTTTATGAAATTGCTATCATCGTAGTATCAAAAAATAACATACCATTATTCAGGCAGATAATTCGGCCTATATCGAGGCGACCAGTTCTTAGATGGTGTAGTAAACCGAAGTGTCGAGCCTTCAGAAGGCTTCAAAATGCAAACTGACAAAATTTCTCCAACTAAGATCCTGTCGAGTAAGATTTGAATTTAATGCAAGAGAACTTTTCTAACAAAAAGCTCCGTTGCATTCTCAATGTCATATCTTCACGCTTCGTGATGGAATTGCAACGAAGCGTATAAAGATGACAAATATGATGGATTTTAACGTTAAATGGCAAATCAGGAAAAGTAACCACCCTACATAAAACAAAACTTAGACCAAAATTATCTGCCTTATGGATAGTTTTACCTTCCATACTAAAGCAGATAATTCGGCCTTAACAAGAGTATATACGGGTAAATAAATGTAAAACTGGTATCACAATATAATGTAACAGGATAGGCAAAAATACAGCAGCCATACAAGGACTTGAATCCGGGACGTTTCCAACACTAGCAGAACCCTCTACCAACTGAGCTTCCAGTTTCCACATGTAGCAACTACAGAACCATGTGCATACAAATCTATTCGCAAGGGCAGTTAGAGTGAAACCATACAGTGCAAAATAATCAGGCTTGTGTAACATACAAGTAATCACTTGTTCCAAATTACCAGAACAATAAAACCAAACAACAAACAATATTATAAAGCACAAATACTTTGGCCTTATGTGAAGAATGTGTTAAGATATTAGCATACAACCTACAGCCTCAGACACTTGAATTTTCAGTCAATACAAGAACTTAAGCGCTTTTTTAATTCATGCAACAGGGTTTCAGATTAACAGGGACCCAGTAGCCGATGGATCCTAAACACAAGTGTTGCGCCCAAATTTAACACATTTTAGATAAAACTATTTTTCTGAAGTGATCTGGGTCCTAACCCAAAATATTTAAGCTTCATCTCTGCATTCAGATACAATATAAAATCGCAACATAGTTTTGGGTACTAGTATTCAAAATCCAGCACCAATAAGTAACTTTTCAGTGCAAGTGGAAGCTTTTTATGATCTTGAAAAAAAGAACAATTAATAAATATTCAAAATTGCTCAAGCATTTGAGAAGTTGATGCTAGGATTCAAAGTTACCTCTAACAGGACGACCTTGTATGAACATTCCGAAAACTGAATTTACCAAAAGTTAACGCAATTGTTACTGAATGTGCGCATTCCATATCAGCTATGACAACAATCAGACCAAAAGCCAAACAAAATGCATTGAATAATTAAACAATACCTATTTACAACATAACCATATGAGATCCGTCCCTTTACTTTTTAATGGATTGGTGTCACCAAAACCACCTTCCCCAGCTACAGAAATCAGACTATACCTAGAAACAGCCACATAGAAACCGCCTAAGGACATCAAGGAAATGCAAACGTGGAATACAACAACTGTGCTCCCATAATCTCTAACTGCCAATTTCAATCTCTGCCTCTGACTTAATTTTGGTTCGGCCTGATCATTGGTTAACCCTTCTGAAGGGGGTTCAGGGGGTGTGTCCGAGCCTGAGGAGGGATTACTGGAAGATTCTAAATTAGGGGGCTCCTTACCCACCTCTTGTTTTGGTCCTTGGTCAGATGAAGTGCTGTACATCCTTCTTTGCTGGTATTGGGTCACTATACTCTTAATCATTTTTTCCTGTTCATAAAACACTTGTTTTAGAGTTTTTCTACCACTCTGAACACTCTCTAACTGTTCGTCACATTCTTTCAGGTCAAATTTATGACAGTTTTCTAACCATAGTTTAAACCTCACACAGTCATCTCCTTGTATACCCTGGGGGCATGGTCCCACAAAACTATGTGATACAGCTTCTTGTTTATTTACAACACTGTCAATATGGGCCTTAGCATTCTGTCCATAACTTTCTGCTATTTTTCTTATCAATTCCTCTTGTTCTGATAAAACTTGTGAAAGAGTCTTTCTCCCTTCCTTCATATCCAGTAACTGATTGTCACAATTTGTAAGTCCAAATCGTCTGCAATTTTCTATCCAAGTTTTATACTGAACACAATCGTCTCCTTGGACACCCTCTGGTGTTCCCACTTGTGGAACGGCGACTGCATGTGCAGTCCTTGTGGTAGCACTCCAGTGGAAGGATTTAATGGGGTGGGTGGTATTCTGATTATTCGCTACGTATTTTTGCAATAACTTCGAATTCTCTCCTGGCATGTTTCTGTAATTTGCATGAGTGAAATTGTCCGTATTGCATGGTTCCGGTACATTCGTTTGCATACAACTGTACAGATTAACGCTCGAGTGACAATTCATGGCTGCCGATGTCTCCTCCAATTCAACATCTTGGGATTTTTCCCCTAATGGAGCCCCGGATTTTCCATCATCACCGACGGTGTACTCGTGATATTCCTGATCCAGTACCCCATTGGCCGATCCACTACTTGGGCCATGTAAAGAAAAATCCACGGCTTCCTCTAAAACATATTCAGATTTTTGAGTTATATCTTGCAAGTCACTGTTCTGTATTTTGATCCCCGTTTCACTTGCATTAGATAACAATCTAACTGGACCGGTTTTTGCATTACTTTCAACAATATACAAAGTAAGTTTGTTTTTAGCAAAACGACTGGATATTAAACCTATTCTCTGTAAAGACAACATTATAACATTTTCATATACCAAACCAACAGATTTTACCAACACTGACTAATGTTTACAAAGTGTCTTCGCCTTTTATATGCACGCCTTCTGGCGATCTCTGTTATCTAGGTCAGGAATACAAATCACTTAAACGTTTGCGCACAGCGACGTTTTCATTCAAGTCCATGTAAAACATCTGAATGACTTTGATTTTGAATCCAGGGGAAAAACAAGCCCACGTGAACAGCGAGTGAACCACGGATGACCCCAATAGGCAATACACATCCATTCAATGCATGTACGCAAGTTAATAAGTCCATTGGTCCTATGTTTATGTATAAGAGGACTGTTTATATTTTGACTGAAAGAAAACATTATCAAAAGTACATTTATTAATAAAAAAAATAAACTTTTTTTTTCTATTTTTTCATTTTCGGCACTAGATAGCAAAAAGTTATCTTACCGAAATCGATAAGAAGACGAAAATGCACTAAAATGACCCTTTGTCGCATACTTGATAATTAATTTTACTTTTTTATAACAATGACACGATATCACTTAAAAACCGATAGAATAAGGAAGATCCACCATTTCATCCCCACAAAACAAGAAGGGTTTTTGTTGCAACATTACTATTCCATGATGTAAAGACAAATACATGGTAGTACGTACGGTCTAAATTTTATAAAAAAAAAAAAAGTAAATTATTAAAGAAGTTTCACATAATTGTGTGTTGAATTCCATTATTGTCACGTACATGTTTTTAATGCATTATTTTTTGATAAAATACTCATGATAAATAAAATAAAAAAAAAAAAAAAAAAACAACAACAACAACAAAATCCAGCGATATTTCATGCAGATTAAAGGCCGCTTACTGAAAACAGTAATAATGTTTGGTTATTTTAGTATCAAAATGTGTAACGTTTGTTGGGAAATATGAAAATCAAGTTTAGCGGATTGACTATATTGTAATTTTAAACCCGAAAACGTTGATCAATAGTTGTATGTGATTTTTAATTTTCTCCGTGCGTGTTCACTGAATAAAATGAAATAACAAATTATTTTTAGTGTCAAGGTCTGAATTTATAATAAAAAAGAATATTAAAAAACAAACAGAAATTTGCATTTATACTACATGTATTTAGTATTTTTTGAAGGTATCATAACAAGACGGTTACGTCAATGAGTATAGGCACACAACATTGACCTGTCCGCTTGACCTTTACTATAAATATTAATATATATACCAGTACATATTATGTATAGTGAACAATAGCATTTATTTAGTCTGGATTGCACCAAACATGCATTGTTTAAGTATGAATAACTGCGAAACGCTATCCTTTACAGGTGGGTCATTGCAAGATATTTCCGACAAAAGGTCAAACAGACAGGCCAATGTTGTTTGCCTATTTGAATGTTTTTGTTTTTCCAGTTTGTTGACTATGTAGGTTACTAAACCGCTGACGGGCCTATCAACAGACGCGTGCATATAGTGTGGAACTGACATGCATCTGTGACATTGCCCTTATAATACCATATGACGACAACAGATGGAATTTGTTTTGGTGTAAATGGTTCAAAATAAATCAAAAACTTAAACTAGTATAATAAGTTTAACCAAGGTCTTGACATTGAATAAAAAAACATAAACACAATTATTTGTCGCCCTACATTGTATAATAAATATTGATAAGCAATTATTTAAAGGTGAGTGTCACCTTTTTTTTTATTTTTGTGAATGGTTTGCACAAATAGTTCAATACATTTCAATAACACTAATAACAGCAAAAACAAACTCTTGTAAAGGTTATGTTTACAAATTTATGCAAGATATTCGTCAAAATATGTTTGTCCTAAATCCAAAAGTACAAAAACATTTATACATATTAAATACCACGTGTTTGATCCGCTTTTTATGCCCTCAAATGCCCTCTCTATAACGGTCAGTTTTGTTTATGTTCGCCGTGTCCAGTTTAAAGGTTTGAGTACTTTTAAAAAACTGGCCGAATCAACATGTTTTTTAGAGAGCGAGTGTTTGACCAACAGGCCCTTAATTATTGTAATACCATAAAATATTTTCCAAAATTGCTGGAAAATCTAGTTAAGGAATGATTGTGATTTTGCAGCTAGAATAGGAATACACAAATGATTATGGATTTCATCATACCTTGAAGCGTGGGTTGATTGATTGAATGAGGTTTTACGTCCCAGTCGAGACGGGACCGGCTATAGTAGAAGTGGCGGGAATTTTTACCTTTTCAGTGTGCTCAGAGCAATATGCAGGGAGGGTTCCATTAGGTGCCACTGGACCGTGATTGGTTTTAAGGTCTCTTCCGAAGGACCCACGACTTTCATTTCTAAATGCCATGCGCTTGGCGATAGAATAATCACTACCTGGCCAGACCCGGGGTTCGAACTCACGACTTCCCAAATACGGAGCGAGCATTCTACCGATTAAGCCACCGTAGTGGTTGCTTTGCAAAGTGAAATGAGTGAAGTAATGGTATTATTACGAGGCAGTCAAGATTCATTCACTTTTTAACAGGAATGATGGAGGGAACTGGAGTTAACAACCGACCCTCGGCAAGCGAATTGACAAACTTTCTCAAAATAGGATCTGCCCGAGTAGGATTCGAACCCAGGCGATTAGAGCCGTTGAGATTTATAAACGTGATTTTTTTACCACTGCCATCGAGGTCCACTTAAACTTTTGAGAGAAATCGCCCACCCATTGAAAAAGAGAGAGATAGAGAAAGAATGCCCTTTGAGACCAAAATGTTTTAATCTGGATCCCACGGTAAGAATTCCTTTTTCCCCTCAAATCATTCTATTTAAAATAAATATTTTTTGCAGAAATGTTCAAAATGACGCACCCGCATTTTTTTCAGCTTTTCGCAACGAGACAATTGTTCTTATTTATCTGCCATATACAGTCCAACCTGTCTTAAAGACCACCTCTATATAAGGACTACCTGCTTACAAAAGCCAACAGAATTGTATCCCTTTATTCATATTATAAAGACCACCTCCCATAAAGGCCACTTTTACTGGTCCCCTTCATTGGCCTTTATAGACAGGTTTGACTGTATACCATTTTCTGAATTTTATCATTCAATACATCATCAGTGGTATATGGCAATATGATAAATTGTGACAAATCTAAACAATGGCAAGTTCATATGGCGTTTCTTATCTGCTTCTTTTAAAAGTGCTGGTGCACTTGTAGAACATCGCAAACCACTTGTACCAAGGCAGCTACAAAAGGTTATAATATGACGAGTTCTAGTTGAATCTGACTATTGTCAAACACATATTAGTATACAGCCCAACATGCCTTAAACACCACCTCTGTATAAGGACCGCCTGCTTATAATGACCAGTAGAATTGTATCCAATTGTTCTTTATTTATATTATTTGAACCTGTATATCAAGGCCATTTGCCAATAAAAGCCACATTTACCTCGGGTGACCTTTATAGACAGGTTGGACTGTATTTAATAACCAAACTGCCATTTTGGCATGATAGTTTTACACAAGTTATGATATAATCAAATACAAACATACCAGTCAATGTTCCAATCACAATTTTAAAAGCAAAGTTAAAACAAACTAGTTAATTATAAGCTAATAAATCACATGATCTAGTTCTTGTTTTTACTTCCGTGTCCTTTTCCGGTCGTTCAGTTATGAAATATGACGATGATTAAAATAAAAGTTCAATTAACAACCACACGAGTAATTTTTACAATTTTATTGCATATACACAAATTAAGATTTGAAAGGGTGAATGAATGTTTTTTATGTCCCAGCCAAGATTCTCTCGCTTATATCAATGCGGTAGTTCAGAGATGAAAGAGGAAACCGGAGTACACGAACAAAACCAATGTCATTCGGTAAGAGAAGCGGCAAAGAAAGATTTAATATTGGCGAGTAGGCTTTAAATGAAAAAAAAACTAAGCTGAAATAGTATCAGTCGTGGGGATGATGAGTTTCTTTTTCATATTAAAAACGGATAGTTTGGCCTATGAAAAACATCAATGATTGAGTAAACAGCTCCCCATAAATCACGAATTAGATCACAATTCGTAGAGTTGAGACTTGAGTAATGGTCTTTAACGTCCCAGTCAAGAATATTTCACTTATATCGAGACGTCGCCAGCTATAGGGAAGGTGCAGATATTTTGCCTGTGCGTTGCTCTGATGGCATTATACAGCAGGGTTCTTAGCGTGCCAAGCCCATCGTGAAACGGGACTCCGAAAAAACCGTGACTTTCATTTCGTAATGTTGAGTGCTTGTCGAAAGAACAGTCACTACCCGCTTTCAAGTCTTGGGTCAGACCCGGTCGGGGTTCGAACTCACGACTTCCCACTTACGGAGCGAGCACTCTACCAACTGAGCTATCGCAGTGGTCGGCCTATAATGCACAGCCACTTATAACTGGCGATTAGCTATTCAAAATGTATCTAAGCCACAGAACATGGAGAGCACCCTTCTGGAATACCGAATGTCACCCTCCCGATTCATATAATATACTCAAGCTGGGATTTTTGTTTTTTTGCTTTCCGCATATTATCTGTTATACATATTAATATTTCTGAGTGTATTTAACGAAAGACACCAAATACAATATTTATTTGAATTCTTTATTACATAAATTGATAAAAACAAATATAATTTCAAGTTGCCCTTTTCAATAAAAAACCGTGTTAGAACTGGCAGTAAAACGTAAATTAAAACGTTTTAAATGTCTCCTTTAAAAATCCTTAGTTAAATGAGCATATAAAATATTTTGTATAAGTTTTGCCATCACAAATAATTGCAGATTTCAATTTTAAAAATTTTAATTCACAAAAACGTAGACATCTTTCTTCCAAACATGGCTCTTGCAGATGGTTGCGGTTCTTGTTCTGTAGTTCCCTCCCCTGGTTTCTTGAAGGATACCCTGTCTCCCATAGTGACTGTAGGTCTGGCTTGTGGATGCCATGTTTGTGATCGAGATACTTTACGCTTTGGCTCGGCTTTATAGTTCGACACATAAGCACAAAGAGGTTGGTAGTTTATGTTACAGAACATTTTTGTTGATGATTGCTCCTTGAAATTAGACCATCCTTTGTTACATGGCACATATGATATGGTGTTGCCTTCTGCAACTAAAATGATATATTAGAATAAACAAGGGTGTATGAATATACTGGATATACAGTCGAACTCGAAAATCACGGGTGGAAGATAATACTTCGACTTATCCGAAGTTCGACCTGACAGAAGTCGAGTTTTGGCGTATTGGAAACAAAGGGAAGTAACGGAGCTTTTGTAGCTGAAATTGTTGTGATGTGAAGAAGTGCAAGGAGAAAACCGCCGACATTGGTCAAGTGGGAGTCTAGTCACTTGAGGTGAAACATACACTGTGTTCCATATTGAATACTTCATCATGACTGATTAGATAAGCATCTTCAAGCAAACCAGAGGCGATAAAAATTTTGCTCTTATTTCAAATTCTACATAACATGTTCTGTTAAGCTTAATTTTCAAGAAACCTTTTTTCTATTTTACTTGATGTCTTAACCTTCCAAAGAGACCTTGACAGTCGATGCCCCGCGTCACTGTTGGCGTGACACCTTAAAAGAATAATCCCTGCACATTGCCCCGAGCGCACTGCAAGGGTTAAATTTCTGAAACTTAATTTATAATAGTTGACGATGTCTCGATATAAATGAAACATTCTTGACTTGGACGTAAAACCTCATTCATTCATTCATTCATTCAATCAATCAATCGGTACCTGCTATGAATTAATAAGTTATTGCTCTCTGGAACAAAGGTCACTTTGAAATCAGGTTATTCACCCATTAGTTATTCAACTTTTTAAACTTAAGTATGAGCCACTACAGTTTTTTTTAATTTAAACCCCAAGTCGAGTGCAGAAGTTACAAAAATAAACTTTACTTTAAATGCACGTGTATATCACGCTAATGGCGATATGTTATTTTTTGTATAAAGTGTATTAACCGAAAAGTCCTTTAAATTTAAATAAATATCACATGATTGAATTTATATTTAGCACGATTCTTTTTTAGTTGAATATTCTTTAAAAAGCTTACATGACTAAATTGATGACACTGTTTTGAACACATACATGTATATGGTAAAGTGCAATTGTTTTTTTTTTTGTTAAGTCTTCGTCCGACCCGGCGGGGTACGAACCCCGATCTCCCTCATACAGGGCAAGTACTTTGCCATCTAAGCTACCCTTTTTTAAAGAATATTGATGATTAATGATTTTGAAGTATATGAAGTGCGTCCCCATGTTAACAATCTTGTATCGTTACCATTAGATGCTGATCCTGAACTCGCCATTTGTTTTGCCTCTGTTTGAGCTACTGTTCCCATGGTAACTGGGAACTCCAAAATGATGTCGCCATAACTCTTAAAGGGTATTTCAATCATTATCTGTAAAAATAAGGAATCAATTGGTTAGAACAGCATACTGTATTAACTATTATTATATAGAAACTGTCAAAAATTAAAAATAAACGTTAAAATTAAGTTTCCTAACTACATTCTCTCAAAAGATTAAGTATCGTTGGAATGTTAAAAACTATTGTTTGGCGGTTCTCAAAGACAACCGATGAAATAGATTGCACTTTATAAATAACAAGCATTCTGAGAGTATTGCAAAACAATACATAGTCCCCTACCGGTCGCATATTTCACTAATTCCAAAGTTTTAGGTAAAATGTATCTTATTATATGGTACAAAGATTTATAGTTATAAATTATACGTGTTGTTCAAGATGTAAAGCAAAACTTGATCATAGTAAAATAAAAAAAACAGCAATGGAGTTCTCAAAAATTCATTATCTGCAAGCATGTAGAAAAAAGTGCAAAAAACTGAAATTTCATTGAATTTTCAAAGTTCAAAGGGCCACAACTCCCATAAAAATTAGTGAAATGAAACAAAACGTAAACTTGATCTGTAACTCATCATGGTTGACCTGCATTCCAAAAAACAATTCATTAACTGCAAGCGTGTAGAAAAGAAGAACGGAAAACTGAAATTTCGGTGAATTTTCAAAGTAAAGTCAAAGGGCCATAACTCCCGTAAAAATTAGCAGATGGAAACGAAACATAAACTTGATCTGTAACTCGTCATGGTAGAGTCACATACCAAACATTAGTTCCATTTCTGCAAGCGTGTAGAAAAAAATGCGGAAAACTAAAATTTCTGTGAATTTTCAAAGTTCAAAGGGCCATAACTCCCGTAAAAATTAGCAGATGGAAACGAAACGTAAACTTGATCTGAAACTCATCTTGGTTGACTCATATACCAAAAATCAGTTTATTATCTAAAAGCATTTAGAAAAAAAGTGCGGAAAACTGAAATTTCAGTGAATTTTCAAAGTTCAAAGGGCCATAACTCATGTAAAAATTTGCGGACCAGAATGAAACGCTAACTTGATCTGCAACTCATCATGGTAGACTCACATACTAAAAATCAGTTCATTATCTAAAAGATTTTAGAAAATAAGTGTGGAAAACTGAGGCGTGACAGACGGACGGACGGACGGACGGACAGACAGACAGAGTGCAAACCTAAAGTCCCCTTCGGCTTTCGCCGGTAGGGGACTTAAAAAGAATAGTTAATTTAAACTACAAAGATAAATAATCAGGAAATCTGTGGATCAAAAGTATTGCCTCAAAAGTGCATACTGGCCAGCAGTTGGTCCACTTCTCCTGTACATGCATTTAGTATTTTATAGTAGTTGGTTATATGAGAGAGAGAGAGAGAAAGAGAGAGAGAGAGAGAGAGAGAGAGAGAGAGAGAGACCTACCCTGACAAAATAATGGACAGATAAACAGTTACATGCGTCTTTTGAAGTACTTGGAGGGATTGCTACTATCTTCATTGGTTTGTTGTTCCAGCTATGGCTACCATCCTTTGAAAATTAAATGTTAATTTTAAAAGGTATACCGGTAGTTCAAATTTCAATAAACATTATAACATATAGACTTTCAGACAGTACATGAAGATTGACACAACATTGCATAACCCTTCGGAACTTGGAATGAAACTGTAATACTATGCCTCAGACGTGGATCAGTGCATATGGCGCATATTGCATTTCCACATGTTTTCACAGTCATGTTTTCATTCGGATTTTCCACAACATAAGACTGACTATAGTGTATGGTAACAACAGATTGGAACCCGAAAGCATGTAATCATTAGGAAAAGTTTAGGAAGAAATTCTCTAGAGCCATTTACATACTTGCAATTTATAAAAATTCTATAGAGACATAAAGACAATCCAAGGGAACTTGTAAAATTGGCCCCTATAAACAAGTTATAATAAAAAACAAACATACCAAGCCATGTTCGAATACCAATCCAGAAGCAAAGTAAAAACTTTGGAAATGACAAGTTAGGCCAGAAACGTGAACTTCCACCAGGGAAGTGAGGCCGGGTGCTCAGGAAGGGTACTTAGACTTACTTATACAGGTTCAATAAAGAGCGATTGTGATAAATATTACTGGCCTTTATAAACAGGTGGACCTTATATAGAGGTGACCTTTAAGGCAGGTTTAACTCTTAGTTGGTATACATACCTTGGCTAATAGTACCGACTCTTGTAAAGAGTTTATAACAGATTCTTTTGCTTTCTTCTTCTTTCCACCCCTGAACAGTACAAACTGTAGAAGATACGCCTTCAGTTCAACACTTAAACTTCGGTCTGTAGAATTTTTACAATAAGCTACAACAAATATAATAAAACTTGCTACTGTAAGTTTTCTCACGTGTTTAACTTAACTAATTTGCCAGCTTTCAAAGCTTTTACTCAACATTGCTATTGGGGTTATGGTTGAAACATGGACCGGTAATGTTTGTTTTGTCTTTACCGGCTACAATGTATTTTGTTTTGTGTTTGTGTCTCACTTGAAATGCAAATGGTTGCCGAGTTGATTGGATGCTGTTGCATCGGCAATTTTTAAGCCATAGGCATTTGCGACCAGACAACTTGTGTTCTTACTAATCTATTGCTTAATTTATAGATATTGAACTTACGTTTGCACAAGTATCTCTGAGCCTTTTATGCATTCTGTATCATAAATTAAAATTGATTGGCTAATATTTTAATATGACAGAACTAAGAGTATTTAAATTTTCACAAATTAACAATCATATATACCTGATACGACGATATTTTCACCTGGGCAGTATCCACTTCTGTCTATTTTAGCATAAAAGTCGATTTGACCACCATCACCAATAGCCAAACCATGTGATTTAGGTACTTTCTTCTTACCAATCTTAGAAAGAGGACTCTAAAAGTTTAAGAAGCAAACAATATTAAACAAACAATATCAATTCTGTTAACTTTATATTATAGTGAAATACATGTACACTGTATATTGGTCCAAGACTGGCGTTAGGCTGGTTAACGCGTTACTGTATGACTTTCAAACCAAAGGCTTTTCAACCTCTGGTGTTTCGACCGCGAGTAAGGAGGAGTTTTTTCTTTGTTGTTGGTCTCTAATGGTTCAAAGTAGCCCATACTCGGCAGCATTACCTTGTCAATATAAGTTTCGTTCAAGTATGTATTGCCGTTCTGACAAATGATTCCCAAGATAACCATACATGCATAAGCCCTAGCGAGGCTCGACCCAACAACCCTTGATACCATACATGCATTTAGATATGGTTCGAGACTAAATGTTATTGTAGGACCAGAGGACCATAACTACCATTGATAAAGTGACGCCCCCGTTTCTTTTCTATGTCTATACGCGTAACGCTATTTTTGGCTGTTCCAGCAACTGGACATGTACGCCATTCTCAGTGCTTAGTGTGTTAAACAGTGGAAGTTAGAGCAATATATATCAACACCATTTTTAGAAAGTTAAATATCATATTACAAATGTTCTAATTGGGCCCAGAATTGATATTAATTCACTTACCGTATATTGGACTTCATTAATGTTGATTTCATCAAGGTATGTGAAGCATTTATATCTGACAATATCTGGTGGTACCGGACGTTCTATCACAAGTTGTAACCAGTACCGGATCGCTCCCTTCACACCCTCGTATGATGATGGCATCTTCTGTAGAGGTATTGTGAACTTAAACTTCATATTGTGGCTCCCAGCGGGCAATTCATGGTGTGGACCCATTTCTCCGGCTAATTTAAAAATGTACAAAATATTTCAAAAATATTATGATGATGGTATCTTTTGTAGAGGTATTGTGAACTTAAACTTCATATTGTGGTACCTGACGGGGAAATCATGGTGTGGTCCCTTTTCTCCGGCTAATGTGCAAACATACAGAATATTTGAAATTGGGTGGCGACAGAATGAGGAGGCATTAGTCACTGTAATTTGGGGGCATTTCAATGTACAATGTATAAATTGTACCGTTAGGAGACTCTCTTACATCTAGTCTCCCACATTTACGGTTCATGTTAAAACTGTTGATTAAAACTACTTTAAAATTATTTGCAATTTAGCTAATGGTATGCTATGTAAAGCCATCTGGCAAGTCCTTGCATAAAAAAATGTTCTCACCTTGCAACGGCAATGGGGATTTACGGAATTACGTCTTATTCACTATATGAAGATCATGACCTACATTTATTTATTTCAGATTAGGACTACAAACCAGAGGTTCAGCGTGGCTGAGCCTGTATCGCTCACCTGACTAAAATGCTTTTAAAGCAAATTTGTATTCCATTCGAAAAACATTTGTCAATCTAAGTAAAGGACCTTCCATACATCATTCCCATAAAGTTTGGTTCAATTTGCTTCATTAGCTTTAGAGGAGATAGCAAATATATGCTATTCCCATAGGGTAAAACTATGTTCTGTGCTGGCAGCCATCTTTTTTGGCGGATCAAAAAAATGTCCACAATCTAAGTAAAGGACCTTTCATACATCATTCCTGTAAAGTTTGGTTCAATTTGCTTCAGTAGCTTCAGAGGAAATAGCAAATATATGCTTTTCCCATAGGGTCCAAGGTGAAACTATGTTCTGTATTACGGCCATGTTTTAGGCGGATCTGAAAAATTTCGGCAATCTAAGTAAAGAACCATCCATACATCATTCCTGTAAAGTTTGATTCAATTTGCTTTAGTAGCTTCAAAGGAAATAGCAAATATATGGTTTTCCCATAGGGTCCAATGTGAAACAATGTTCTCCTCTGGCAGCCATGTTTTTGGCGGATCAGAAAAATTTTGGCAATCTAAATAAAGGACCTTCTATACATCATTTCTGTAAAGCTTGGTTAAATTGGCTTCAGTTATTTCTGAGGAGATAGCCAAAAATGCGTTTTTCCCATTGGGTCCAATGTTAAACTATCTTCTGTGCTGGCAGCCATGTTTTTTTGGCAGATCAGAAAAATTTTGGCAATCTTTGTTAAGGACCTTCTATACATCATTCCTGTAAAGTTTGGTTCAATTTGCTTCATTAGCTTCACAGGAGATAGCATATATATGCTATCGCATAGGGTCCAATCTGAAACTATGTTCTCCGCTGGCAGCCATGTTTTTTGGCAGCTCAGAAAAATTTTGGCAATCTATGTAAAGGACCTTCTATAATCATTCCTGTAAAGTTTGGTTCAATTTGCTTCGGTCATTTCTGAGGACATAGTCAAAAATGCGTTTTTCCCATAGGGTCCAATGTTAAACTATCTTCTGCCCTGGCGGCCATGTTTTTCGGCAGATCAGAAAAATTTTGGCAATCTAAGTAAAGGACCTTCTATACATCATTCCTGTGAAATTTAGTTGAATTCGCTTTAGTCATTTCTGAGGACATAGTCAAAAATGCATTTTTCCCATAGGGTCCAATGTTAAACTATCTTTTGCGCTGGCAGCCATGTTTTTTGGCCAATCAGAAAAATTTTGGCAATCTATGTAAAGGACCTTCCATACATCATTCCTGTAAAGTTTGGTTCAATTTGCTTCACTAGATTCAGAGGAGATAGCATATACATGCTTTTCTTATAGGGTCCAATGTTAAACTATCTTCTGCACTGGCGGCCATGTATTTTGGCAGATCAGAAAAATTTTGGCAATCTAAGTAAAGGACCTTCTATACATCATTTCTGTAAAGTTTGGTTAAATTCGCTTCAGTCATTTCTGAGGATATAGCCAAAAATTCGTTTTTCCCATAGGGTCCAATGTTAAACTACCTTCTGCGCTGGCAGCCATGTTTTTTGGCAGATCAGAAAAATTTTGGCAATCTATGTAAAGGACCTTCTATACATCATTCCTGTAAAGTTTGGTTAAAATTGGTTCAGGGGTTTCAGAGGAGATAGCCAAAATGTGAAAAGTTTACGGACGGACTGACGGACGCCAAGTGATTGCAAAAGCTCACATGGCCTTTAGGCCAGGTGAGCTAAAAACCAAACAACTTGTGAAATCATTGTGTGAACTGTATGGTGTTATGTTATAGCACTGTCTCTGTTAGCATCTCCTTTCTAGATAGCTAGCCAACACCCGCCATGTTTGTAATACAAAAGATAAGTCAGAACTGTTGCAATTGTTATTGCAATGATTATTGTGGTGTCAAAAAGCAGAACATTTTGAAGTAGTACTAGTGTCCTAGACTCTTTCTTTACCGTTGTTAAGACAACCTTGAATAGGGTTCTTCTTATCGTCTTAACATTCTTTGACATATTCACCTGTGGTCACCTCAAGAAACGTGCCAAAATCGAATTTCCAAAATCTTTATTAGTATCCCAATCCAAAATTGGAACAAGTTCATAGTATTAGGGCCAATGTTTGACACATGCACTACTAGACATGTGTCCTGATAAAAATATAAAAATTCTTGGCTTCTATTATAGTATACAACAGGAAGTGCTTGCCCTTCAGGAGCACCCAGCCTCATTTCACTGGTGAATGCACAAGCACTTGTTTCTGATATTAAACATTTTAAGTATAGGGTGTTATTTTTGTTTTAATATCAGAAACAAGTGTCTGTGGGTGAAAGGTCGCGTATTCAACTAAATTCGTCAGTTTCCACAGTTTTTTCTTTCCATTTGGGGTTGTGATTTGGACATCCGACAGGTAATGCACTAAGGGTTTAGGCTGCATTAATAAGCTACTATTATGTTAGCCCAAATATTTTGAACATGGTCAGAATTTTTGGGTCATTAGTATTTCAAGGAGCGAGTCAAGACAGCTTGGTCACGTGATTAATCTCAGAAGGTACTGGGACCAATCATCACTTACTTTTGTTTCCGAATAAGTTGGTATATTCACATATAAACTGTTGATGCGAGACAAACTCCGTATAATCTTCTTCGTGTCCAATTCTTTCTATTTCTTCCCATTTGACATAGGCGGCGCCATGTAAATAACAACTGATGCCCTTAACCATGGCTGAAGCTTCATTCTGGATTACCCAGCTGCCACTTATGATGTCACCACTTCTATAAACGTCCTTGTTGTCATCCAAAGACAATCCAACAAGCTTAAACGCTGCCATTTTGACGAATTTTCTGAAATTTGTTTAGTTCGCCTTTAAGAGAATTAAATATTATCTTCCCTATATAAAACGGGTTATTATGATGACAGTTTATACCGTACAGACCTGTCAAAAGTTTAACACTGAGCTAACGAAAAGATTCTCAAAGCTCGACTGCCAAGTATCCGAGAAAAGGAAAGCTTGTGACCCGGAAAAGATGTAAAGACATGGATAACAGCTGGCTTAAAGCTGTCGAATGAGCTATCAGGGGATCGCGATATATATAAGCTGACGATTTGCCACTTGTCCCGTGGCTAAGTGTTTAACTTTCAACAGGCCTGTACTGTACATAACGGCAATGGTAAAGTTCAAATTCTTTATCTACGTCTTAATCCACACAATCGGTGATATTATCAGTAGGGGCATATTCTGTACGCCTTGGAGATGGGAGTTAAAGCTTTTAAATAATACAGAGGCAATTTACTGAAGGAGAATGGTTATCAAACAATCTGATATGTGAACTACAGTCTACATCTTAAGGACATTCCAAGGGATAAACAGCAGCGGAGGAGGGCACACGTGTTTGTTCATATGCACGGTATGCATGTCCGATAGTTAAAAAGCAAACTTAAATGGATTGATATGCTGGAAAAACAATGATCATTCCGGGAACTGGAGTTAATTTCAAAGTTCTAATTGTATTCTGAAATGACCGTCTAGTGTTGTAAAATTAAAACTGGTATACATGTATTATGTAATTCTAACCACCCAAATAAAGGAAATAAAAGAGTTTTACAGAATACATTTCGTTTTATATCGTGTTTTCCCTATAAATCTTATTTTCCTGTAATAATTTTACAGTGAAGTTTTCTTGAACTAATTTATTGCTAAACACGTGCAAGGGTTGTACTGGAATCACTAAAAACCAACAGGGGTTTCGCCATACCCCTAAGGTTTTGAGTCGAACACTATATAAAATCGCAAAAGATGTTTTTTTTCCGTATACGCGTAAAACGACGGTATTCTGGGAATTTGCGACCTAAACAGCTTGTTAAACGTTCCGCGAATAGATCATGTGGTTCAGCGGCAAACCTAATTGCAATTACAAGAATAAGCTCAAACTTGTGTTGAACCGAAACAATATTCGACATGGTGAAACCTAGATTGGGTAGTGGTATGTGTCTTGTTTAATTATGATTTTATACCTGGAAATGAAAATTTGTTCGGTATTTGACGTCAGACAACAGACATTACCGGTGGTTGCGTCAAATTATCGATGGTTTGGTGACTTTTGCACTGTCGTATCCTAGTATTCAATAAACCTTATGATGTGGATTTTCTAACAGTAATCAGCTGATTCTGATTCATTTGTTTTATCTCAATCTAGAGTGTACAAGTAGCTGCATGTTAGTTGATAGTGGAAATTTGTAAGTCACTAAACTCTGTTAAATACGGGGGCATACTGATAAAAGTTCAACAACTTTTCTGATTTACTGTCTCTGAGAAGTTTTTAGTACATTTATTTAAAATATTGATTTTATGGTGGTTGCTACTGAACATTTACTTTTAATGTAATGCAAAAATCAGATCTTGAATGCAATAAATATAGTCTGTTACAAAAACATTGTTTTGTGTTTTTCCACACCATTTTCTGTTACCTGGTTACAAAATCGTGGCTTTGAGTTATTTACAATTTTTCCACAACTTTTTTGTAATTTCATTTTTATTACTATTTCTGTACAACCCAAATGTTTGATACTTAAAAAATATGATAAAATATGAACATCTCAAATTTTTAACCTAAGAACCCCTTTTTGCATGTGGATGATCAAATTTATTATCACAATGTATATAACCTTTCAAGTAATGCCTTTTGGTTCATGACAAAAAAGTGGAGATTTTTAACTGTACTTTATTCTCACTAAGAGACCTTCCACATCAAAATTTGGCCAAGTAATTTCAGAGGTGATAAAAAGTTTCACATGCATGCTTTCTCATTCTGTTATCTCAACTTGCTATAACCAGTTGAGCTAAAATTATCCTTCATGCAATGTTAACATGTATTTATCTTAAATTGTAGTACAGTTAACACCAAAGATCTAGAACAATACATTATAATTACAAGCAAATTCAGTGAATAAGAATCTCTTGCTAGTTTATAGGTACTTTTTTGTCATTTGTGCTTATGATCAAAGGGCCATAACTCCCAGCAGCAAATGAACAAGCCAACTCATGTTAATGATATGCACATCTATCAATGTTGATGCTTTTCACAAAGTTTGCCAAATAGTGCTTCAAAGTTTTGGGGAATTACTCTAGACAAGACATGTCTGAACCAACTGATACCATTTTTCTGTTGATATTAAATGTCTACTTGGGCTTAATATGCACAAAACAAGAGTGGATTAATGGGAGTTTTAAATCCAAGTCAAGATATTAAACTAGAATCAAGATGGTCAGTTCAGGGATGGTGGAGTGAAGTTAGCCCAGTCAAGATTCTTTCACTTATATCAAGGTGGTCAGTTTAGGGATGGTGGAGTATAGTTAACCCAGTCAAGATTCTTTCACTTATATCAAGGAGGTCAGTTCAGGGATGGTGGAGTGAAGTTAACCCAGTCAAGATTCTTTCACTTATATCAAGGTGGTCAGTTCAGGGATGGTGGAGTGAAGTTAACCCAGTCAAGATTCTTTCACTTATATCAAGGTGGTCAGTTCAGGGATGGTGGAGTGAAGTTAACCCAGTCAAGATTCTTTCACTTATATCAAGGTGGTCAGTTCAGGGATGGTGGAGTGAAGTTAACCCAGTCAAGATTCTTTCACTTATATCAAGTGGTCAGTTCAGGGATGGTGGAGTGAAGTTAACCCAGTCAAGATTCTTTCACTTATATCAAGGTGGTCAGTTCAGGGATGGTGGAGTGAAGTTAACCCAGTCAAGATTCTTTCACTTATATCAAGGTGGTCAGTTCAGGGATGGTGGAGTGAAGTTAACCCAGTCAAGATTCTTTCACTTATATCAAGGTGGTCAGTTCAGGGATGGTGGAGTGAAGTTAACCCAGTCAAGATTCTTTCACTTATATCAAGGTGGTCAGTTCAGGGATGGTGGAGTGAAGTTAACCCAGTCAAGATTCTTTCACTTATATCAAGGTGGTCAGTTCAGGGATGGTGGAGTGAAGTTAACCCAGTCAAGATTCTTTCACTTATATCAAGGTGGTCATAAGGGATGGTGGAGTGAAGTTAACCCAGTCAAGATTCTTTCACTTATATCAAGGTGGTCAAATAAGGGATGGTGGAGTGAAGTTAACCCAGTCAAGATTCTTTCACTTATATCAAGGAGGTCAGTTCAGGGATGGTGGAGTGAAGTTAACCCAGTCAAGATTCTTTCACTTATATCAAGGAGGTCAGTTCAGGGATGGTGGAGTGAAGTTAACCCAGTCAAGATTCTTTCACTTATATCAAGGTGGTCAGTTCAGGGATGGTGGAGTGAAGTTAACCCAGTCAAGATTCTTTCACTTATATCAAGGTGGTCAGTTCAGGGATGGTGGAGTGAAGTTAACCCAGTCAAGATTCTTTCACTTATATCAAGGTGGTCAGTTCAGGGATGGTGGAGTGAAGTTAACCCAGTCAAGATTCTTTCACTTATATCAAGGTGGTCAGTTTAGGGATGGTGGAGTGAAGTTAACCCAGTCAAGATTCTTTCACTTATATCAAGGTGGTCAGTTCAGGGATGGTGGAGTGAAGTTAACCCAGTCAAGATTCTTTCACTTATATCAAGGTGGTCAGTTCAGGGATGGTGGAGTGAAGTTAACCCAGTCAAGATTCTTTCACTTATACCAAGGTGGTCAAATAAGGGATGGTGGAGGAAACCATAGTGGCTAGAGAAAACTATTCACTTTGGCAAGGGCAGACAAACTATCTCGCACTAAGATCAGTACCAAGTGGGATTCAAACCTTGCTGATAAGAGACAGAAAAAATACATATATCTTCAATATATGTTTAAACTGTGAAATTAAAATAGTTACAGGTTAAAAGGTACAGACAGAAGTATGAAACGACATATGAACGGGAGAGGGGGAAGTTGTATGGTTTATGTTGAATCTGTATGTCAAGTTTCAATATCTTTTTAAAAGGCTGCATGGATGTAGATGCCACACCTTCTGGGACGCAGGTCATTGGTTTTTAAGGTCACTTGTGAAGAATCTCGTGATTTTCCTTTCTAAATGTTTAGTGCTTGGCAAAAGAACAGTCACTACATTTGTACCTACAATGTATTTTTGAATTTGGCCAGACTTGGTCAGTGTTCAAACCCTGACCTCCCATATATAGAGTGATCACTCCAACAACTGACCTACCATAGTAGTAAACATAGAAATGGATTAGAAGGACTCTTAATTCTTTTCTCAAATCTATACATTTGGAGCTGGGCTAGTAATGCAATTTTCATTTGAATTAATTTACTGTAGAATAATTAATATTCATGAGGTTAAAATTTGTGGTTTTGTAACTGAAATCATGGAAAAATAAATCCTTGGTAAGTAAAAATTTTTGCTGGCATTAAATTTTGTGGTATTAAGCAAATGACCAAAACAGCAAAATTAATAACCCTATGAACATATTTTGATTTTATAGTATATTTATTATTATTTTTTTTATATAAATCATGTAGCACTATATTTGAGTTGTTCAAAACTTGTATACACATCTGCTAGCTGATAGTCACACGAAAACCACAACTTGAACATCAAGCTGAAGTTTTAAATAACTGTCATATATTGCACTTCTTGAACTTCAAATTTTATCAACACATCGAGTTGTTCATCTGTTCCAAGTTCCCAAATCTGTCAAGTGCCATTAATTTTCAATGACCCTAAAAGAGCCTGCAAGGTTGGTCTAAAATTGTTTCCTTGATTTTGCATTGTTCATTACTATTTTCAGTAGTAAGTCATCCATGGTGACTTTGGTAACTGCAATCAAGGTCACTTCTCTGATGTCTGGAAATTACATATTAGTATTTTATACATCATTTGATTGACACAATATACAGACTAAATCTACCTGATACTGTGAATTCTGATATTTTTGTTTCTGACTTTCCAGTTTGATATTTTTGTTCTTAATTTTCCAGTTCAGCCTTCATCTGCAGATTATGGTAACCATGAACAGTAACCCATAGTTACCAATAATATCTACCAAGTAGACTTTGATGACAGTGACAGTACACAGTTCTGCCACAATACAACAATGTCCTTTTTAATCCCAACCACAAAACTATCATGAGTTATCAGATGAATTTGGGAATCCGTAAACTTTCACATTTCCTGCATCTCTGTCTCTCTCATATTTGTCGTCGCAGGCATATGCCAGAAGATGTCGCTTTGGGTGCCAGGCAACAGTAAATGTAGGAGACTCACAAGCAATTTCTGATATCTTTTCACCTAAATTGAATATAAAAAACTTTTGTTTTCAGAGAAACAATAATACAATATCAAAAGAAATTCTTTTTAAAAGTCATCTGAAATTAATTGCTAAATTCATTTCTGTTACGGCTAAAAAATAAGATAAGCCAATTAATTTATGAATGTTGATTACACAAATGGTTTTGCTCAGTAAAGATTATCTCCCTTGTATCAAAGCAAGTGTAGATAAACCAGGGAAACCCCTGACCTTTGGCCTGTGGTCTGAAAAACTTTTTCACAATAAGTGGTGGAAACAGAACTAAGACCATGGTTGGTTGAATGTTGACAAGAACTATTTTATTAATCTCTATGGATTAATCTATGAACAAGTTTGTGTATGCATGTAAAGTGCGAGTGTGTTGTATGGTCTGCCTTGTACTAGCTCGCATTCAGAGCAACTTTATGGTGCTAGCTCACAGAGTCAGTAGGCCACAGACAAACATGCCACTCCCCCAGTCACATTATACTGATACCAGGTGAATCAGTAAAGGTTAACGGCAAGGAAAATTCACTTTCCCACATTTGGTCTGAGTGGGACTCAAACTCTCAGCAGTGAGAGACCCTGGATTTGTAGACTGACATCTTATCCATTAGGTCACTGTGGCTTCTGAGACCATGAGAGGAGCTGTGATCTGTAAGCATGGACTTTAGACCACTAGCTATCTAAGCCCATGACAAGATTGATTGATTGAATGAGGTTTAAGTTCTCAGTCATGAATATTTCACTTATATTGAGATGAAGTGAATTTTTTTTTTCACCTTTGCAACGAGCTAAAGGCAACAGTATCACGCCTGCTGTGACCTGAGGCATTGGTTTTTAAGATCTCTTCCAAAGGACCCTGTGACTTTCATTACTAAGCTTGGCAAAAGAACAGTCATTATCTATTTGCAAGTCTTTCTCAGACCTTGTCGGGGTTCAAACCCACAACCTCCCACATATGAAGCAAGTGCTCTACCAACTGAGCTGCCACATGTATTTCATGAACAAGAGAAGACAACAGATTGAGGATAGCTGTGGAAGCATTATGTATAAGGCTGCATGAAAAGTAAAAAGACAAGGTAACAATGTTCACAATTTTCTTACCACTTTCAACTTCTGCAATGTCTATGACTAAATCTTCTGATGCTGATGCAAGCATTTTACCATCATAACTAAAACTCAATGTTCTCACTGGCCAGTCTAACCTGTAATTGTACAATATAATGGATAAATGAAACAAGAACTGTCAGTGAAGCTGATATATACCCCTGCACAGATTTTGTCATGTGGTCATGACCTATGCACCTAAATTTGGTATGCAACACATTGTCTCATTTTGGTTTGTATTTGTGCCAAGTTTTATCAAAATCCATCCATAGACATAGACAGGAAATCTGGAAGGATGGCTAGGCACATGGACAAACAGACACAAGGCCATTCCTTCATACCCTCAAACTTCTTCAAAATAAACAGGTTACAATCTGTCTCAGGATGTCAAATTATCTTATGTTTTGATGTTTATTCAATGGCATCTATGTCTCATTCTCAATTTTAATTTCACATAAGATGGGTGTAACTAGCTAGATAGAAGGTTTTTACCCTTCTAGAGTATCATGCCTTTTTTCCTGGCTGAAGTTCATGTGAACATGATACTGGGTTGGATTGCTCGATAGACAGACTGATAGACAGTAAATCCTAAATACCCCTCTAAACATTGTTTGCAAGAAAGTTGAGTTGAGTAATTGTGTTTAACGTCCCAGTCAAGAATATTTCACTTATATGGGAATGTTGCCAGCTATAGGCGAAAGTGCAGAAATTTTGCCTGTGTGTTGCACTGATGAGATTATACAACAAGCTTCTTTAACATGCCAAACCCACCATGACAAGGGACTTCATTTATTTTAAGTTCCCATCCAAAAAACCAGTGACTTTCATTTCATAATGCTGCGTGCTTGGCAAAAGAACAGTCACTACCCACTTTCAAGTCTTGGGTCAGACTCTGCCAAGGTTCTAACCCACAACCTCCCACTTACGGAGCGAACACTCTACCAACTTAGCTACCACAGTAATTTTGTTTGCAAGGGGTATAATAATGTAATGTGAATTATAAATGCAAGGATTTGAATATCCTGTGAATTTAAAATTTCTGTACACATACTTGCCCAGTTAAGTACAAAGAAACTATGAAAATTGTTTACAAAAACTTACCTTGAAAAAGTTCGTACACATACTAATTCAATAGTGTCCCACAGACTGACCAAGGCATCAGCACTTCCTGTAGCGAAATATTTCCCTGTTGGATCAAACTCTATACATATACAATTAGCTGGGTGAGCATTTAGTGTATACTGTAACTTCAACTCTGGATAACTGAAATGTACAAAAATATATAAATTTGAATACGAGTGGATTTGCAAAATGGTTATATTCATGCCCCGGTCAAAATTCTAGATAACTGAAATGTACAATTTAAAAACATTTGAATATGAGTGGAGTGGAGTAATGGTGTTTTTAAAGCATCACTCCAGATACTTTTACTTATATCAAGGCAGTTGTTTTTGGGATGGTAGAGGAAACTGGAGTATCCAGAGTAAACCTCACATCTAAGGAAAGCTAACTGAGACTATCTCATGAAAAGATCTGCCAAAAGTAGGATTTAAACCTGGGTAGTAAGAGGTGCTGTGTACATGTGCACTTTAAAGTACATGCCCATTATGTCATTGCGATATGAGCAAGAAAAAGATGGAAACAGTGTTAATATCACTTTCCTAGCCCTTCCTTTCCATATCAAATGTTATGGAATGGACACAAATCTACATAAGAAGAATGAATTTTTTTTAAATGTTTCCATCTTACCTAGACCTTAATAACCCAAAGCTGTTATACAACACATTGGGATGGGGATGTTTGTGACATAAACATATGTTTTACCAGTCAAAATGACCATTTCATGTATATGTTAATTTGTAATAGCATCATACATTAAAATCTATCAATATACATGCAAGATATGGAGCGAACAGGATATTTAGACAGACAGACAGAGTATATACCTCACTAAACTCTGTTTGTGCAGAGGGTATAAATATATTATTCATAAGTCAATATGACTTGCAGTTACTCTGTTATAACATCATACCATCATCCATTTACAAACCTCATGATATGAATGCTTCCTTGACCACTGGTCAGAAAGAACAGGTCACCATCTGTATTCCAAGATATTTCATTTATCTCAAATTTAAACTGTTCTTCTGCTCTTGATCTGTGTGATTTTACATCAATAAAGGTTATAAGGTCATCTTTGTTACCAACGGCGATAGTACTGCCATCTGGTGACCAACAAATGTTAATGTTTTCACCTGAAAAGAAAAAAAAGAAGACGAGTTCCATTGGTCCTGAATGGTCACCTGAGTGCAAGGAATGTATTCAAATATATATGCGTAAGTGCATGTAAACAGCTTTTTAACCAAAGAGCATCTATGACAAGTTTCACTACCATTAACTCATTGGTTCTGTGAAAATCTGCAAAAGTTTACAACGCACAGTGCATGAACCACAACAGACCACATGTCCTTGATAAATATACTTGAATGACAATAAACGACTGCTCAAATTTGCTAAAATTAAATTAAGGAAAATTTAAGTTATGGAATGATTGTGAAGCTGAGGTTGGATGCTATAATTAGCTGATCTGGATAATAGTTGTAATGTTAACATGGCATCAATGAAGGATCAACTCCATGTATGTATGATATATGTGAATGTGTTTTATTAAGTACACATTCAGGGCGGCTTTAAAGTGCTAGCTCACTAAGTCAGTAAACTACAGACAAGCATACCATTCCCCCAGTCACAATATCCCGACACTGGGAGAACCAGACAATATTCTGCCCTCTTCAAATCGTGCCCCAGGTGAGGAAGCAGTATCTCGAATTTTTAAGTCTTGTACATAACCAAGCCGGGGTCTGAGCCCACAACCTCCCACTCTTGAGGCAGACTGATCTATTATATTTATATATACCTTTAGTGTTGACAGTAGCTACTGATCTGTTAGTCCTAGCGTCCCACAATCTAACAGTTTTATCACCACTTGCTGTAACTAGCTGGTCTGGATTTGTAGGATGCCAACACAACTGATCTACACTGTCACCATGTCCTCTGAATGTTATATCTTTATTCTGAAATTTAATTATAGACATTTTATAATAAATATGGAATTTGCTGCATTTTAGCACTCAGCCTCAATTCCCTGGTAGAAGTTCATGTGTTAAAACAAGTTTTCAAAGTTTTACTTTGCTTTGGATTGTGATTTAGAAATGAACTGGTATGTTTGGTTTTTTTATTGTAAAGATTGGTCATTATTGGTTGAATGCCCTGTTTATAACTTAACAAGTAAAAATGACTTTGTCCATGGTTTTATCCAAGACACCGGTTTATTATCCTGACACTGGGTAAGTCAGCAGCAAACTTATAAGAGATGAAGTAACTTGCTTAAGCTCACAACATGCCCCCATCAGGATTCAAACCCACAACCTTTAGATCTGGAATCTGATGATCTACCATCTAATTTGATCCTTTGATCAAACTGATTGATTGAATGGGGTTTTACATCTCAGTCAAGAATATTTCACTCATATTGAGATTCACAAACTAAAGGTTAAGTTGCAGAGATTTGTACATTTGCCGTGCACTCAGGACAATGTGCTGGTAGAGTTCTTAACGTGCCACGCTTGTCTTGACATGGGGCATTGGTTTTACATCTCTTCCAGGGACTATCATTTCATGTCAGTTCTGCCCAGTGTTTGGCGAAAGAACAGTCACTACCAATTTTCAAGTTTTGGTCAGACCCGGTCGGGGTTCGAACCCATGACCTCCCAAACACGGAGCTATCAATCTACCAACTGAGCTACCCTAGCAGGGCTCCAAGTAGCGATTAAATTACTCGCATATGCGACTAAAAATCAGATATGGCTAGTAAATTTCTGATGCACTCGCCAAACGGTGATCAATAAATACAGAGGCTGCGACCGAAAATTTATTTTTTGTACTGAAAAGATTGTTTTATAACCAGGAGATGATCATGTAAACATCGTTTTTAGCCAAAAGATGATCATGTAAACAATGTAATTTGGTACACCTCGGCCGCTAGTGTTGTATACAGTTTGTTTATAGCCCCTGCTCATATACACAGGAACCCCGTCTGTGTTATGCAGGTCACATGAACGCTTGTAACTTATGATAATCCTTGCTAATATACAAACGTACAACGGATTGCACATTGCTATAGAAAACAACATGGCCAAACGAGCCAGCAGGGCATAAGGGAAATTGTCCTCATTCGGTTTCGGCACACCATCCATTCCGAAATCAAAATGTGTTGCCGATAATGAACAACAAATGTCCACTGCCGCATCAAGTGAGCGAAAGTTTTTAGCAAAATGGTGTAATAAATTTTCTCGGTTGTATGTATAGAAGGCGCGAATGTTTTCAACAAAAATGAACATGATGAAGGTGGCCTACAAAGAATGGCCAGAAGACTTTGTTCTGATCTGGATCTTGATGACAGTGATGATATGCGACTTCCGCTGGCACACAGTTATTTGTCAAATTTTATTATGCTTTCAATTTGAATTAAAAGTTTTAAAAATTCAGCTTTTTTGTATCATTGCATGATCACGGGGAACTTTTGTTTTGGCGACCAAAATATTTAACCCTGGCTAGTAAATTTTGGCCTTGGCTAGTAAAAATAAAACATGGTAGCCAGAAGGCTAGTGAAAACCAAATCCTACTTGGAGCCCTGCCTAGGGGTTAAAGCTTCAAAACTAGTCGAACTGAAAGTGGGTTTCAGCAACCTACAAGTCTATCTCGTTCCAATAAAAACACGTTCACAGTCTTGTCAAACGACCCCGATGCCAATCTTCTTCCATCACAACTCCAATCGACTGAATGAACTTTAGCAGCGTGTACTCTTTTCTCTTCTTTCACTCTGTTATTGGCTTGAAAATGCCTTCGCATGTTTTCCAAGTAAGTCGCCATGATTGTTCTGTTGTTGTTTCTTATTTCCCTCCGATAGTAATCTTCTTTTTCCAAATCGTACATCCTTCTTTGCAAGGAACACCTTTTCCGTCATCCAATGAGCAGGTGTAACAATAATCTATTTTGCTTATATAAAAACATAACCAACTAGCATGAAAGTGCATATATTTATACTTGTAGTCTATATTCTTTTCATGTTACAAAAAGCTTATCGATGTAGCTTAAACAATCTGTTTACTTGGACTATACCTGTCAACTAGGCTCAATAGCCTTGGCGGATGTGTAGCTAAGTTGGCAGAGAGGGATGGTCTCTGGGTTCGATTCCTGTTTTGGTTACTGCATTTTTCCCTTGTCTGTTACTTTTTGGGGATTATGTGATCCTGGGAAGTGGTCAACAAACAAGTGTCACATGGTAGATCCTAGTGAAACTCAAAAACAAACATACCAATCCATGTCCAAACAAAAATCTTAAAACAAAGTAAAAACTTGGAAGCTGGGAAATAAGTTAAACACCAGGGAAATGAGATTGGGGAAATGAGAAGAGTAAGAATGAGGGGGTGTGTGCAATGGACCAGATCATGAGTAACTTGTGTGAGTCCCTTTTTGACTGGTTTGAAAATGATCCATGAATTGAAATTTATAGACCAAGGACTCTATTTCAACTAAGTTACTACAGTGGTTCTTCATATTTCCAAAAACACGTATATATTTATGTGCTGTTTCCATGGTTGCATAGTGTGGCTAATACAGTTGTGAATGTAGTGGCTGAGTGGTCTAAAGCACACATTTAAGGATCATAGCACCTCTCACCACTTAAAATTGTAATCCTACTGCTTGGTCAGATCCTACTGTGAAAATTTGTGGGTTCACTTCACAGGCATTTGTTTCTATCAGTATGGGGGTGTGGGGGATGGGTATGGGTAGGTCAGACCATATATTACTAGTAATACTGGTATTTGGTCCAATCTACCACCCTATACAGACAAAAATAAGAGCCTGTGGTTCACTTACTAAAGGTTGTTGGTTTTCTCCAGGTACTCTGGTTTCCTCCACTATCCCAGAAAAGATTGTTATGTTATAGGTGAGAGAATCAAAGAATCATGACTGTGACGTAAACACCATCACTCCACTCACACTTTCCTGTGTGTTTGCCATCTTTTACAATGCTATAGCTCTAGCCCTCAAGATATGGTAACATTACAAGAATGTACTCTATGCAGTCTGATTTAGTGATTTGTTACAGAAAGCACCCGTCTACAGATTGCTTTAAAAGACCTAGAGACAGACGAAATTGCAAAAATGTAATATTTTTCAATCTTTAATATGGGAATGAGCAGTGAATAAGCAGGTATAAAAGATCTGTAGCTTTCATTTCTGAATATAAACTTTTTGGTGATAAAACAGTCAATGCTGATATCCATGCCTTTTTATGACCTTAGTGGCAGCATGGCTTGAAGCACACGCTTTCATATCATACTGCCTCTCACGTCTCACGGCCTAAATTTGAATTTCATTTTGGCTGATAGTGGTGTGGAAACATACAGTATCTCATACAATTACTGAAGGTTAGTGATATTTTCTGGACACTCTGGTTTCCTCCATCATCCCAGAACTGGCAGCCTCGGCATATAAGTGTTAGAATCTTCAATGGGTATAAAGCATCATTACCCCACTCCATTCTTGTCTCCATCTGGTATCTATTACTAATTGAGCAATCTACCAACTTGTTACCCTGGTAAGGTTTTTTTTAAATGGTGATTTCCATGTCCCTGTCTTCGAACCCCGGCTGGGTCTGACCCAAGACTTGAAAGTGGGCAATGACTGTTCTTTCGCCAAGCACTCGGCATTACGAAATGAAAGTCACAGTTCTTTCGGATGGGAACTTAAAATAAACGAGGTCCCGTGTCACGGACAGCTTGGCACGCTAAAGAACCCTGCAGTATAATGCCATTAGCGCAACACACAGGCAAAATTTCTGCACTTTCGCCTATAGCTGGCGACGTCTCAATATAAGTGAAATATTCTTGACTTGGACGTTAAACACCATTACTCACTCCATGTCCCTGTCAATATTTTATTTTTCACTTATATCAAGGTGTTCAGTTCAGAAATGGTGGAGGAAACCAGTGTCCATAGAATACCCTTCAACTTTCAACAAGCCAACTGACAAACTTTCTCACACTAGGATCTGTCCCAAGTGGGATTCCAGCCTGGGTGGTAAGAGGCACTGTGATCTGTAAGCACACAGTTTAGGCCACTCTGTCACCAGACGCCTTTCCCTTGTCCTGGTAAGTGTGGTCTACTGGTAAGCACACAGTTTAGGCCACATTGCCATCAGATGCCTCTCCCTTCTCCTGGTAAGTGTGGTCTACTGGTATCTACCACCTACTAACAGAGCACTCTACCAACTCAACTACCATAGTAAGAATCATAAAACACAAATATTGTATATAAATAATATTATTTATTGTATTCATGTGTAGATAAAAGTAATATGTAATAATTAACAATGTTAGATTGGAATAAAAACTATCTTACTGTACAACTTCTCTGATAAAACATCCATATCATATCATCATTAATAATAGTCAGTTTTGTAAATTTTGTGTATTTAAAACAAGAATCCTTGGTTTCACAAATGTAAAATAATTGGTAACCAAATTTTTAAAATTTGTGAAAATATTGTACTTTTTAACATATTTTTTCACAAATTTACTAAAATAGGTTGCTTTTTGAAAGAATTTCTCAGAAATTAGTAGCCAACCAGCTTAGAAATAAGTAGCCATTGGCAATTTTGGCTACCAAGAATAAAATCATAGGAATCGTGGAATAACATCTATATGGATTGATTCCTGTGGTTTTGAAAAAAGTCCATCTGACCTTTAATTTAACCTGAAAGTCAAAGGTCAAATGGAAACCCTGGAAACGTAACTGTAATTTTGCGTGTTTGTATGTTTGTTTAAATTTTCAGTATAGAAAGATGCACAAATACACATAAGTTTCAATAGAATTTTAGTCACTCCAGTGAGAATCACCTAGAGACTCGTATATATGAATTAGTGAATGACATTTTTAAGCACATATTGACTGATTTGGAAATGTAAAGAATGGGATGACACCAAAATGAGTTGGTCCACTACTGGTACTCCCATACAATAAGGCCAAAATAATATGCTTATGTCGAAGATTTTGTTACAGATAACACTTAGTTTTGGTAAACATGATCAGATTACAAACATTAACAGATTATATTATCTTAACCCCCAAAGATATAGTTTTCAGGGTTTGGGATTATCTCCTTTTATAAACCTAGATTGCCCATTATAATCATTTTTAAATAAACAAGAAGATCACAATTAATGGTAATTAACAACTGGCAGATAAAATTAAATGCAACCTTTGATGATTTTTTCTAGATCTTGACTTTAAAATTATCAGATTTATAATTTTACCACAATCCAAAGTCTTAAATGATCCTCTTAATTCTAGAAATTTCCAGTCACAACTTATCTGTAAACATCAAAAGGAAAAAGAAACAGGGAGATCAAAATTAACTTCTTTAAGAGATTAAATTAAGGTTTTCTTGAAATCCCTGATAAAATTTTGATGTATATACAAGATACTGGTAATACAACTTTTAAATATAGAATTTAAGATTAGTGAATTAAATTAATCCAACCACAGACACAGAAATCCTCTTATTTCAGAAAATACCATATTTGGCTATTTATCTGGACTTAAAACAAATTGATTTTTATGTATATTCTAAATAATTTTTGTTTTTCACAACCAAATATATTTTGCTTGTCGTATGTGAAAAACATAATTAAAACGGGGGAGATGGTAAAAAAAATTCTCAAAAAAGAGAGAGAAAAAAAATCAAAATCTCAAAAAAATTTAAAATAATCTGATCATGGAAATTAATAAATCATCTCAACATTAATAAAATACATATGGAATAAAATACAAAATATAGTATGTATAAACAATGATATCTCAAGTGTCAAAAAGCTGTGCCCAAAACCTTAATTACCAACAACTTAAAAATGAATATGGATATCCAATGAAGTGGATGAAGTAAATGCAGCTCAAAAATTAAGATGTAGGCACCAATATTGAAGACAAATTGCATAGTTAGTGCTGGGAGAAGACATAAACTGTTAAGAAAAAACATTCAAGTGTTGCTAAAAAGATGCTAAAACAATAGGGTTCGCCACTGTACCACGTGACCATTACCTCTTAACCCTTGTGCGGAACGTTTTGGAAAGCGTCAACATAACCGATTCCCGGAATGATGTTGTTTTCGCGTGAAAACGTCAACTCATGCGATTTCACATCGATTGGAAATAAGTTTTCCGCATAAAATGTTAGAGGGTATCACGTAGTACAGCGGTGAACCCCATTCACAGTGTTGCTAACCAATAACTAAAATCAAACTAACTACTGCTAATAAAACAGCTTTAAAGAAGGACATTTACTAATTACTGCATTATAATTACTCATTGCACATTTTCCTTGAAAACATAACTGGCAACAATTATAAACTAATGTGCACAAATACTTTCAATATCTACTGGCAACAATTATAAAGTAATGTGCACAAATTCATTCAAATATCCACTGACAACAATTATAAAGTACAGTACACAGGTACTTTCAAATAATCACATGTCTAATTCTTCTACTGTCCATTTTTTGTGCAGCAAGGCCTACAATAGTTGGTGCATTTTAAAATAACTATGGTCATGTTTAAACACATTTGTATGCACTTCAAAAAATAAATTTACATACAAATTTGTCTAATTCTTAAATGGAATTGATGTATCGCGGCCATGCCTTTTATATTCCGACACTGGCCGACATCAGGGTACCAAAGCAGCACCACAGCAACTAATGACGTTCTAGTGTCAGTGACGTCATTAGATAATCACAATTCAGGCCAAGTTTACATTCTTTTTGCGTGTAATTCAAGCATGCTAGGCCTTTGTCGGAACATTGTGGACATGGCTGGCGATCCTTCAACTATTTCAACACTGGCTAATTTATTCATTTTCTACATCGACTCTACAAACCAGTAGACATTGATCCCATATGTAAAATTTTTGTTTATTTCAGAATTGACTATTACTGGTGGTGTACCTATCCTCAACATCATGCCTTTTTTTGTTCATGCAATCGTGAATTCACACTCTGGAAACATAACTTTAATTTCTGTAGAAAGAAATACCAATACTTATCTAAAGTCACAGAAAGTTTTTCTATTCATCTAAATTTGAAATGGCGAGCATGGGTACATTGAAAATAGTTATAATTCCACAATTATTACTAGCCAAATTTCTGAAATTTGTGAAAATAGTCTTTTTTATCATATTTTTCGCTATTTGCTAAAATAGGCAACTTTTTGAAATAATATTTCAGAAATAAGTAGCCAATAGCAAATTTTGGCTACCAGTAATGAAAAAATAGAAGTATATGTAGGCATGTGAACAACACCAGAATGGATTTTGTTAAAATCTTAAAAAGAATTGTAAATGAGAGTAAAACACTATAAAAAAGATCGATATAAAATGTATGTATGCCAACAAAAATTAAGTTAGTTAACACTTGTATATATAGGTCACAAACCTTTTTAAAATTGAAATTAAAAGAAAGACTAAAAACATTGTTTCACAAGAATGTTTATGTGGTCTGTCTGCCAAATGTGCAGAATTTTGAAGCAACTGTATAAATTTTCTTATTCTTGTCAATGATTTAATTATTGATCCCACATTTATGAAAAAACGTGCATGTTAAATGTGTACTATAACTTCTTAATCAACATTATGTACAATGTAATTTGAATAAAATATCTTAAAATTTGGAAAAAATTATGCATTTCATTTAAATTTTATCAAAAAATAGACAAGAAATAATGTCATATTTATTTCTTACAATGGAAGAATAAAGCTATCCAAATAAAATAATGGGGTTTATCTGTATATCTTGTGATACCCACAAACATTGTCCTGTTTTATAAATTGGGTATGGAAAACATTCCACTTGCTTTTTAAGTAACTTGATCTTTATGGAGTGGAGTGATGGGTTTTTATTTCCCATTCAAGAATTATTTAACTTGTGTTGAGATTTCTGTTCTGGGATGGTGGAGGAAACTGGAGTAGGGCCTGACAAAAGCTGAGAATGTCATGTGGTGACAATACAGACAGTCATGGGATGGTGAAAGTAATCTCAGAGTGGCTGGATAAACCCACCAACCTTAAGCAAAAGAACTGACAAACTTTTAAACATTACAAGTAGGATCTGTCCAAGAAAAAAATCTAAGATTCAAAATCTAGGCAGTGAAGGACAGAGATCCATAAGCCAATATTCAGATTACTTGTCCAATGAGGATTCAAAATCTAGGCAGTGAAGGACCATGATTCGTAAGCCAGTGCTTTAGAACACTTGTCCACTGAGGCAGTGTTTGCTATAAGAGGTGGCAACAGGCAGATTTTACCACCTTAAACTACAAATTGGCCAATTAGAATTTATAAAATTGCCGACCTGCTACAAATTTTAGGGGAAATCACTGCTGAGGTGACTGGCACCCTTTATGAAATCTTTATGGAAACACCACAAATTGAAATTTGTTATTTGTATCCAATGCTAATAATAGTTCTGCACATTGAACAAAATGTCAGGTAAACACACAGTATACAGGTAAATCCCATTATTGGTAATAATCAAGAATATTAATCCTACACATGTATAACATATTAAATGTTATATATATAATATAGCAGATTTAATTCATTTGTATATAGGTATTTACAATTTTTTTTACAACCATTTGAAATAAAATTTGTTTTTACAAAAAACAAAAATTAAAACATTTAAAGTCAATATTGACATAAAAAACATCCAAACTGTACTGTAACCGAAGGAATGTTTGTGAAATACACAATACATGCATGTAGCTAGTGGCCACACACATATGTACAACAATAGACAGAGTACAACATCAAAATGGTGCTCAAAATTATGAATCGTTAATGTTTGAAGAGTGGAGTGGAGTTGAGTAATGGTGTTTTACACTACAGTCAAGTCTTTCCCTTTTATCGACAGTCAGTTCAGAGATGGTGGAGGAAACTGGAGTGTCTGGAGAAACCATCAGCCTTCGGCAAGCGAACTGACAAAAGTTGTTGGTTTTCCCCAGGCACTCCAGTTTTCTCCACCAACCCAAACTTACCGCTGGAAGAGATTAGGATATATATTGCAACAGTGTACAAAGTAAATCAGAATTCTTATTTTAAATCAGAAATTGCAGAAGTTGTCTCCCCTCCTCTAAACATACCTACATACCACACTAAAAAGTTACTTTTGAAGTTCTGTAAATATTGTATACAAAATTCTTTATTTATTTTTAATTTTTTTTTGGTGAAAAAAATGGCTTACAAATACCTGTACATCATCAACATGTACAGGTATAAAAGTAAAAGTTTGTAACACATGCATGAAAAGATTGTAGTTAGGTTTTTTTCTAAGAGACTGTTGGGTATTTTCTATCAGTGACAAGAAATACAATTTATATTCTTTACTTATGTATAACCCCAGATGTTACATCTATCACAGTATACAAGTGTTTTGTCTGTTCAGAAAATGTTTACAAGACACAAATGTCCTCACCTATACAAATCCTGTCTGAACTAAACCATGTAGAAAAAGTTAGATGTGGCCATAAGATTTATGCTAAAAGCACTATAGTAAAATTGTGTGTTTACCCTCTCTCATATGCCTCATTAAAATTGGCCCTTCTAAACAGACAATTTTTCATTTTTTACCGGATTTGTACAATTTTTAGTATAATTTTGTAGCATCTGAACCTCAAATGTTCCTATCAAAATTAGAAATAAATCCCCTACCTACCTACCCACTCTGAAAAATATGGGTCAGGAAAAGACAAACCAACATACATTGTGTATTTTAAGGCCTGTCTCAAACCATTACTCAAGAAAATTATCTGTGTGTGGCCTGAAAATGACATTGTAAAATTTTGGTAATTTGTGATTCCTTGACTTTAATCATTCAATGGCTCTAAGTAATGGATAGCAAAAGGGTCAAAAGCTGACCTCAAGACAAGGCAGTTTTCAGTGAAGCTAGGCAATTAAAATATTTTAAAATGAAAGTTTTAAACATTGGTAACTTTTATATATGGTTATTAAAAATGATATCCTGGGTATAAAGATGTGTTGAAATGATTTAAAATTATCTCCAAAAACAGTAATATATAAAGAAAACATTTAAAATAATGCTGTTAGTTTAAATTATATTAACAATTTAAGTTTTAAGTGAAAGGGTGGTCAACACTATATTATACATGGATACAAGACTTTCATTAGGTTCCTAGGAACTTAATTTGGCTTGTGATTTTCAACAAGAAGCATTTTAAGCAAGAATAATTTAAGAAAGATTTTGTGTGCATACATGGAGCATGAATTACTGGTTAAAAGGTAAAAAAGCAGCAAAAATGTTAAAATTATATGGAGTATGGTATTTCTTTACAAAAGATACCCCATTATAAAAAGGGTACTAATTAATCTTAATTTTAAGATTTTGTGTGCATACATGGAGCATGAATTAATGGTTAAAAGGTAAAAAAAGCAGCAAAAATGTTAAAATTATATGGAGTATGGTATTTCTTTACAAAAGATACCCCATTATAAAAAGGGTACTAATTAATCTTAATTTTAATACAAGTACACACATGTACATAAATTTTTAATTTTAATACAGAATTCCTAATATAATCTAACATACACAAGGACACTAATTAATCAGATTTAATACTTCATTTATAAGCTGATTAACGCATGCATCTACGTTGATTTGAAAATTAATTTCTTAATTAATCTGGGATCCAGAAATAATGATACAAAGTTGATAAAATGTTTACACTTGGTAATTATATGGTTTCTATGGTAACATAATTAAATATATATATGCTGTAATAAATTCATGCTACTAAATTTTATACATGTACATGCAATGAATATACCAGTAATAAAAATGTCAGCATATTTAATATGTCCACTAAGTGGCTTAGGATAATATGGGGATTATATACTAATTAATTACTATGTTGTCTAATCACAATAATCTGTCTGTACAGTACAGACCTGTCGAAAGTTTAACAATAAGCTAACAAATAAGTGTAAATTCATGGCTCCTCAATCGCTTTATATCAACAACCTTTTGAAAACTGCTACTAGTATTTCTCTCTCGGTCAACAGCTTTTCAGCCACTTGGTATCTACATGCATATCTTGGACACTTGACAGCCAAGCTTTGTCAAATTGACTCCTTTTTTGTCAGCTCACTGTTTTAACTTTCTACAGGTCTGTACTGTCAATAAGCACACCAAGGTGTTGTTTCAACAATCACCATGTACCAACAATAGATGTACTTTGTTGTTTCAACAATCTATAATTCTATACTATGAAGCTTATCCTCTTTTAATAAAACTAAACTGGCCAGAATATTTGAAAAGATAAAATTAAACAAGTTTACACATAAAAAACATTGATAAAGACTGTATCAATGTACTACACAGGGCTTGAATATATCCACTGGTCTATGGTCATCAGTTATTTCCCCTTAGACAAGAGACATTTGTGTTTGGTCAATGGATAAATAGGGCTGTCATTAGACCCTTAAACCTGTTTTTACTGTTGGGTTTTGATTTGAATTCTGATTTTCAGCAACAAGCAACTATGTTTTTATATGTTTACTCAAGATTGATTATTTGAAGACAGTCAATTTGACTCCTTAAGTCGAGGATTGAAAAACTAAACCCTCTAACAAAGTCAAGTTTTGGAGAAACTGAACAAAGAGTCCACTGCACTAGTGTTTTGCCCATGACAGATGAATGTAAGATCTTTAAACCAGTAGATTCGGATCATTCCAAAACTATTGCAGTCCAACTTTAGAGAGGAGGGAACTTCAGAACAGAACAGTTGGCCAGAGACCAGTGGGTCAAAAATATTTGTTCACAGCCCTGTACAGTACTGACAAAATCAATCATGCACCAGAATAAAATTTTGATTAATGATTTATATATGTGTATGTATAGAAAAGACAGTTGAAATCAAATTCAGAACAAAATTTTATAAATCTTTAATTAATGATTTATTTATATATGTATGTATAGAAAGTTTATATCAAATTCAAAGTCAATATTAAAATCAATGTGGAACAATAAATACGGAATGTAAACATGTGTTATTTGGAATATTGGCACAGATATATAGATTTAAAATGTTAAAATGTCAATAAGACCAGATAAAACTGAAGTAAATAAACAAGGTTTGATATAGTTGTTCCCTTTGTAAACTCACACCTTAATACAGGTATAAACATATACAATACGACGAACATGACTCCCAAAGGTTACCAGTAACTTAGTATAAAAGTTATTAAAAAAACAATTGTAATTTGTATATAATCAATTCTTATTCCAGATATTTAAAAAAATACCAATGTTGAATCCTTTTTTATTTTCTTTAAATAAGTAATAATAGGTATGTGTGTCATAGGGAAAATGTGTGAAAAAAAAAAATTTCCAAATGGTACTAGGGTCAGACAATAACCGAGTTAACAACAGTAACATGACTGTGTCAGGTCGTCCACATGTATGAATGAGAATAAAAATTTGGTAGTTCTTGGCAAATTCTGTTGGTCTTGAATGGTGGAGGAAACCAGAATACCTAAAAGAATACTATGGATTTTTAGCAAGCGACCCAAAAAAACTTTCTCACACTAGGATATTTCTAATGCAAGAATTGAATCCAGGTGGTGAGAGAGGCTATGTTTTATAAGCTGGTGCTTTATACATTTGACCACCAAGGACCCAAGGTAATAAAAGAGATTTTTGTCCGTTATTTCATCTAAATGGATATTATTCATATACATGTATACTTAACAAGTTTTAATTATATTACTGTTCTCCATTAATGTTAACTGTATCATAACTGAAACATCTTCCCACACCTTTTAACTGGAAGTATGTATTTAAGCCAAAAGTTAATTAAGTAAATTAAGTTGTAGAGAGCTACATATAAATATCATAGGTTAAAAGGTGCAATGACGTGAATGTATCCAGATAAATAGATCTAAGTACTAATTTAGCAGCAGTACGGTCATTATTAGGTATATTAGTTATATTAACACCCCCCACTTTGGTAAAATACCTGCGGGTTGCTTTTTTCATTTCAAAGGTTTTCCACCAAAAATTTGGTAAAATAGGTTGCTTTTTTCATTTCATAGGTTTCCCCCACAAATTTGGTAAAATAAGTTGATTTTTTCATTTCAAAGGTTTTCCCCCACAAAAATAAGTTGTTTTTTTAAGCAAATTAGTAGCTAATCAGCTAATGGTAATTTTGGCTATCAAAAATAGTAACAGGGCAATTTATCAACATATCTGGTACATAGAAACATAGAGGCACAAATCTTAGCAGTGATATGGTCATTATTAAGGCCATAAAAAAATAAATTCCTAGATTTTCATCCCGCCCGTCCCACTTTTTTCGTTGTTGTGTTCTTTACTAAAGTTTCTTTCAGACACTTTCTGTTGTCATCACCGATATTTCTTTTGAATCTGAAAATTAAAAAAAATTCGCCCCACCTCAAAAAATTGATGAAAACCTAGGAATTAATTTTATATGACCTCAGTATAAAATTTTCTATCTATAACCATGATTTATATTTCTAGATAAAATTACAGCTTTCTATAAAAAAATAACAATTTAAATTTAGTACTTAATCTATACTCAAGGTTACATCAACAACAGATCTTTATTACAAAAAGAAAATGGAAAGCATAGTTGCAAAATAAAAGAAAAATAAGGAAATATCAAGCACCTTGTTGAAAGTGAGCCTCATAAAAAATATTTGAAACTCAAATTCATATTTTTGTTGAACTTAAGCATGATATGTTTGATTTCACAAATTTATATACATCATGTAACATGTAACATGGAATATACATAATTACAATATGTTTTTTTCATCTGTTAAAAAAAGTTAAAATGGAATTATGGAATTAAAACAGTTATCGTTAAAAGTAAATTCAAAATGGCTGCTTTCCATCTACATGTATCACATTATAAAACATATTCCTTCGAATGACAAAATCCAGACCAGCTAGTTGAAAAAAAATTGGAACATGATTGGACCCAACCTTTCACTTGTCTTACAGGATTAAACAAACCAGTTAACAATACTGATTTCAATTGGTCAATCCAATTTGGAATAAACAATCACAATGTAGTTGAATTATGTTCCATGATGGACCCATATCAGATTCAGAGTTTTAAAACTAAGTAAAAATTTCAGGATTGAGGAAATTATATAATCCATCCTTTGAAATTTTGAAATATTTGAACTGAAATTCTGGTGCACAAACTTTAGTACAAATGTATATCCCATTCATCACAACTTTGGCCACCTTCACAACCAGTAGAAATAAAATCTCCAATTGAAGAATTATAACGTCAACACTGCACTATCTTTGTCACTTTTCTCACTCTTTTCACTTTTTGCACTAGAATAATCTTGCACTTCATCTTCCTCCTCTTCGTGTTCAGCAACAGTGTCACTATCTAAAGATTTTGTGGAATGCAAAGAACCTTGGGACAGTTGTGAAGCAGATGACATTTGTGAACTTCTCGCAACCCCTCCGCGCTGAGGAGCGAGTGTCAGTCTCTGATTCACAGGCTTAACAGTTATAATGAGATTTGAACTATTTGCCACCATCATATCGGTGACTTGATCTAAGGTCTTTCCGGCAACTTCAATGCCATTCACTTCCAGCACTTCATCATTCACTGCTAACAGTCCAGTACTTTCGGCGAGACCGCCTGGAACAAGACGCGATATGAAAATACCTGGTACTTTTTCTAGTCCATGGGGAGTAACTCTCACACTTGTTCCATCTCGAATATAAAATCCTAAAGGTTTGTCGGAACCATTCTTCATTAACTTAACCCTTCTATGTGTCTCTGGTACAATATCTACATCAATAATAGCCGAAACACGGCGGAAGTCTTCGGGCATACTAATTGCTATTTTTGGCTTGACGACTGGTTCATTACCCATAAACTTACTTATGGGGTTACGTTTCTTTGAGGTTAAGGTTCCATATCCATTGATCTCTCCATAACACTCACCTGTAAATAAAACCAAAATTTACTAAGGTACAAGAGTGGACTAATAGTGTTTTATGCCTCAGCCTCAGTCAAGATTCTTTCACTTATACAGAGAAGTCGGTTCTTGGAAGATAAGGAAACCGAAATTTCAGGAGAAAAATGCCAACCTTCATGTACAAGGCTACTGCAAACTCTGACAAACTTTTTTACAGTAGTGGGATTTGGACCACTGAGGTACCATACCAAGAGAGCCTTGGGTCTGCAATATAGCATGTTCCATCAGAATACTATACAGGTATATGTTACATTTCACCTTCCTTTTGCTTATAGTTTTAGGAAAAATAGTAATGGAAAAAATTTTATTCCAATTTCTAGAGATGAAAAATTTAACTTCAAACTTCATATAAAACTTGTTTTTGAGAAAGGGAATGAACTTTATCAAAAATGATAGACAAACTTTTATTTATTTTTTGGTTTATTTATAGTACACTACATTCATTATTGTTTTTTTTAACCACTACAGTAGCTCAGTTGGTAAAGTGCTTGCTTTGAATGGGAGATTGTGGGTTGGAACCCCCACCGGGTGTGACCTAAGACTTGAAAGTGGATAGTGACTGTTCTTTCGCCAAGCACTCAGCATTACATGTAGAAAATGAAAGTCGTTCTTTTGGATAGGAACTGAAAATAAACGAGTCCTGTGTCACAGGAAGCGTGGCAAGATAAAGAACCCTGCTGTATAATGCCATCAGCTCAATGCACAGATAAAAATTTCTGCACCTTTGACAATGTCTTGATATAAATGAAATATTCTTGACTAGAATGTTAAACATAAATCCTCAACTAAACTCACTATTTTTTTTCTTAAAGAGAGATAGTCAAAATAAACATTACAATCCATGTCTAAACCACAACCCAAAGCAAAGTATAAACTGGCTAAATACCGTAAGTTAAGCACATAAACTTCCAGCAGGGAAGTGAGACCAGGTGCTTCGGGAGGGTAAGCACCTATAGTGATGCTTATAGCCGAGTATTCTCTTTTACTCACCTTTTCTCTGTATAGTGACTCTGAGGAGGGGTTTAGCGACTGATAACGCTTTACAGAAGTTGTCGTTGTTATTGATCGGTAACATGTCGCCATCTTTATCTGTATAGGTGATGATAATGGGACAATCTTGAAGTTGGTGTAACTTTAAAACTGTTCCCTCAAAACCTTCAAAGGTTTCTGTTTTACTGTCAACTGAAAATCTTCGGAATTCTGCATCAAACTGAAAATTTAAATAGAGAACAGGTATGATTAAATATGAAAACAAAGTGGTAAAAATAGTTATCAAGATTAATACAAAATAGCATTCTAGAACCTATAGACCTATTTAGGAACAACAGTTTAGTATTTTATTACTTTTTGTGGGGAAAAAAGATGTTGCAATATTATTTAAGAATACCAGGAAATCAAAAAGACATGTAGTGTTCATTCTAGAATGGGTCATCAATCACTTATTTTGCCAAATTAGCCCATTGTAAAGGTCTTAGCTGGCAATTTTTAACATAACTACAAAAATATTATTGTTACGATGTTTAAGACAAAAGTTTTTGAAGATGCCCCCTATTAAAATCCTAGATTGAACACTGGACACTAGTGCATTGATGCTTCAAGCTTCAAGGAAATTGCAATATATTATTTATCAATCTTTGTGCTAAACAGGCATTCAGATGTGTAAAAAATAGAAAAAATATGATGAATGTGATAATAAAATGTTAATTTTTTTATATCTAATTTAGCCTAAGTTGCAAAGTCACACAAATTCATGACTCAGATTTAATCACATAATCAAATTAAGAAGTTTATGCGACTATACTTTAGCTTTACTCTCTCAAAAAAAGAAAGGCTATGGATTACAATTTTTAAGGAAAAGATTCTCTCTGTATACGATTAGTTTTAAACCATTATTATTTAATGATATTTGCATTTATGACAAACTAATTTATTTAATGCATTGAATAATGTCTATGTTATAAAATTATCCGATGTTCAATTGCCTAAATGTAATAAGATTTTCATTGTGTATTGCATAATATAACACTCCTCATTTGCTTTTCATTTTTTTGTATTTATATTTTTCCAATGACTAGCTATACTGATGATAGGACTACATGTATATTGGAACCCCAAGTCATATATAGCTGGGAATATCTTTTTATGACAGAAAACTGCAATTTAATTAACTTATGTACCACTCAGACACCCCAAGTGACAAGTCATACTGACCTAAATAAATAAAGTCATGACTCACTTGTCAAATAGTTGTAAACTTATTGTAATAATGTGCAATGGACCGTATCAAATGATCAAACATGTTCTCACTTGGCTTCACTGCATCAAAACTGTGGCATATTAAATGATTTTTTTTAAAAACATTGTCCACTTCTCTACTTTAATTGAAATGAATTTTTCCATTTTGCAGGAAAATTTTGTTTTGTTTTGATATTAACCAGGCGTTTTATCAGAGCCAGACACATGATTTTTTTAATGAAATCAACCTATCTTGTTTAAAGTATATGTACAAAATACAACTTATTATTTTTCTCTTGGTAGTATTGGTATCTTGATTACAGTAATTATCATTTAATATGTTTCTTTCTAAAATCATTGTTTGAAAGCACAGGTGTTGCAAGAGGAAAAATTTATGGGTGCAGCTAGCTACTGGCCGAAAGAAACCATACCGAAACCAGCATCCCGATGAAGCTGAGCATTATCCAATCACATCTTACCTTGCTTTTTACTTCCAATATCCCGTTATCGTAACGAATCGACGACTTTGAAGTCTTCGACATGATTACAAAGCCCTCAAAAGGGCAGGTAAAATTCCCAAAGTTTCTGTTTCACCTTTTCTGTGACGTCATCAAAATTTGTATTATAGTCTCGTAATAGATGCTTGAAATTCTTATACTCGTGAATACATAGATATTGTCCAAAATGACATAATGTATATAATAACAATCAAAATAATTTTTGAATATTTAAATAAAATGTAGATTATCTTATCAAATAGTTAGATTGACTCGATCCGTGTGTATGCCAGGTTTCGAGAGTATCCACTGGCGGGAGTCAAGAAATTTTGACAGTGCAGTTTGTAAACAAAAAATTGAAGAGATGTGATCATGTCACTTTCAAAACCCTTTAGGTTTGAAAATAACAGAGTACAGAATCCATGGATTGCTTCAACGATTACTGGCAAAGAAACATCTAAATCTAAACCACAAACTGTAAAAGTTCTAAAGGTCTGTCATCTGCAACTGAGTGCACTTGTTGACTCTTACAGCCTACATGCAATGTACAATTTGACATATCAACCCACTAAACCCCATTTTAAATTTCTTTTTATTGTTTACCCCACTCGTGCACACATACCAAAAAAAGATACCGATTACCAATACCAATATATTGACATCTTATAGCTGTGTAACAGGAGGGAGGAAACAACTGAAACAAATTCTACTTCCTCGCCGAGTTCCTTGGCTGAGGATCAAACGCAGCCATCCTGGATGAAAACCAAGTGTTGTATCACAGCACACCACCGCGACTAGCTCAGCCACGCTACAAAGTATCCGACTCGTATATATGACAAAGACAAGGAATCAAAACACCAGCTTGCACCACATGACCAACCTTTAGCTGGCCACATAATTTCCAGGGTGTGACAAGCCCCAAAATGTAACCTGAAAGAGAAATATGCAACCATTGAACTGGGACCTTCCCAATACTAGCAGGATATTCTATTGACTGAGCCCTATCTGCCACATTTGCCAAAACAAATGTGGCAATACAATACAATCGACTTTAAATTGTATCGACTATAAATAAAGTTTATTGTATTGTATTGCCACATTTGTTTTGGCAAATTCCAATATCCACCACTGGGACTGTATATTAGGACCTACAACCGACCTACATATCTGGAACTTTGGCCATTTATCAGTTGTTTGATCAGTATATAGTAGGTGAAACTCTGATGCTTGATATGATAAAAGTAATTCGAAACCAGGTTGATAACAGACCCCTAAAGGAAAATGTATTGTTAGATGAAATAAAAATTCAGTTTTTTTTATTGCTCACTCGCCTCTAAATTAAAAGAAAAATCTAAAAAAAAAATTAATTTGGTGTGGCCCAAAGAACTTCAAAGTTCAATTTTCTAATCTTAAAGACAGTAGGTGGTTAAGGCCAACAAAATCACTGATCATTACTGAATCCACTGCATGATGGGATATAGAAATTTGTAGAGCTCTGAAAAATATACATGTACAAATAGAGAGAATAATGAGTTTTATGTTCCATTCAAGATTTTTTCACTTATATCAAGGCAGTCAGTTCAGTGATGGTGGAGGAGAAAATCATTGACTTTCGGCAAGCGAATGACAAACTAAAACTAGGATCTGTCCTGAGTGAGATTTGAACCTAGATGATGAGAGACACTGTGCATCATCCAAACATGCTTTAGACCATTTGGCCACTGAGGCCCCTTGTGCACAAAAAGCCAAAGAAACAGTTGAATTGAGAGTCAGTATAATTAATGATAGTAAGTTCACAACTTATTTGATTTATATTATAGCATGACTGCTGACCTTTAGATGTTATTTGATTTATATTTTTAGCATGTATGTGGACCATTAGATGATGGTAGTATGGTCAGGGAAGTCACAGATGGAGAATTGTTCATAACTACAGTATTCAGCAAAGAATCCATACTCAAGTTTTATACACAGTAATTATACTTTTAATACAGTTCAACCTGCCTTAAAGACCACCTCTATTTAAGGGCCACCTGCTTATAAAGGCCAGTAAAATTTTATCCCTATTGTTCTTTATTCATATTATTTGAACCTGTGTATAAAGGCTTCTTGCCTATAAGGCCATTTTTACTGGTTACCTTGAATGGCCTTTATAGACAGGTTTGACTGTACTTGGTTTATTAAGATTAGCAGATTCTGTAGTTTTATTCATACATATTTCACTTACCGGTACTTTGAAAGCAGAGTGGAGTGGAAATGGAGTTTTATGCCCCAGTAAGATTCTTTCACTTATATAGAGGCGGACAGTTCTTGGATGTCGGAGAAAACCGGAATGCCCAGAAAAAAACTTCCACAGACCTTCGGCAAGCAAACCTGACAAACTGTCTTGCATTAAGGTTGAGTGGGGTTTCAAACAAGGTAGTGAAAATCATTTTGATCTGTCAGTTTGCACTTTAGACCACTAAGCCACCTAGACCCCTATCTACATTGAAAGATTGGTGTTATATATGCAAAGTAGAAGAAATTAATTAACCACACTTTCTTCTAAAAAAGACTCCTTTATAAAGAATTTTATAAAGCTTAAAAGAAGTTGTGTGCAAGGATGATCCTAACTATTTTGAGTTAGGGGCTCAGCTCACACCATTAACAAATTTGTAATTGTAATAAATAGCTAAAATATTTAAACATTAAGGAGCCCGGACTGAATGTCAGTAGCCATTGGCTACTTGGTCTCTTTCATCTTCAACCCTGTGTCCAGAATCTAGTTTTTGCATTTAATCAGATTATACATTTATTATTATTTATTATTAGGTTGGATGAATGTACACCACCAGAATGGACAAATGCCTTGTTGATTTTAAAGAAATTCCATATTGATTATCAATTTAGAGAAACATTTGTAAGTATGTGCTTAAAATACAATGACCAAAACATTTTTCTGTGTATGTTCTTAGAATAAACACATGTTCAGATTTAGTAAAATGTTGATTCATTTGCACCATTTTATCAGTCAAATATTGGCGTTATAGAAGGGTTTGGCAATAAATTAAAGTAGCCTCATACAGAAAAACTTAAGAGCATGCGTGGTCTTTGTCAGAACATTGTGGGCATGGCCAGCAATTCACCAATTGTTCTTGTAACAGGCAATTGGAAAATGATATTGAGCAGGCTTCTACATCCAAGTTTAGATTTTTTCAGTTATATTGGGACATCACCATGCCAGCTATATGTGAAGCGCCAGAAATTTACTTTTGTAGTGTTTGTGCAATGAGAGTTCAGTTCTCTACCGTGACACAAGGCATCGGATTTAAAGTCTTATCTAGAGAGCTTGGGACTTTCATTTCTAAGTACAGATTGCTTACTACCCATTTTCAAGTCTGGTCAGGCCTGGCTGGGGTTTAAAGTCCGGACTTTCCACATACAGAGACTTTTTTATTTATGAGGAATTTTTCAGTTTGTTTAAAATTTATATTTTGCAGGAAAAAAGTGAATATGTTCTTTATGTGGAATATTTTATTCTGTGGGACTTACAACAGGGATTTGAAAGGAAGAATGTATTGATTTATTGGTTAGCATTTATATTACCTCAATTTATCTGTTACCTGAATACTGGTGACTATTTACAATGTTTTGTTATTCTTTATATTTTGTATATCTTTTCTTGAATAAAAAAAAAAGGTAGTAAACTTTCTGTATACGAAATCTAGGTTTCCAAAAAAAATTAAAATAATAGCCAAATTTCCAAAATTCGTGAAATTTAGTCTTTTATAAAGCTTTTTTTCCACAAATTTGTTAACGCTCCTTTCGATTTTGGCTATCTGGAATGAAAATTTAGCCAAATACCAGATTTTTTATAAACAGTGAAATCATTAATTTTTGTAGCATCCCAACCTGATCAGACTGATGACCATCACCCTTAACCTACTGTATTCAATATTTCCGTATAGGTATTTGACAAAATCTAAAATTCATATTTACAGTATGGAAGATGAGAGAATCAAAGAGAAGGCAAAAGAAATATGGAATCTGAAGCAGTAATATGTTTTGTTTTTAGCATAATTGTTTTTAAAAGAAATGACACAAAAATGGAATCCAGTGCACCCTTAAGTGCATTATACATGTACATATGTAATTTGAACCATAATAGACCGAAAGCACTTGTGTTCATCAGATCTGCATTCAAAATAATCTGACTAAGGAAACAGGAATTGTCTACCTAGATTTATCAAAAAACTTGGAACACCTCTGGTCTTACAGTACATGTATGTCAAAACGAAAACTGCAAGTTGTAAAACGATTAAGCCATACTATGTCTGAACATAGTAAAATGTATCTTAGTAATTATAAATACTGTCCTTGTTTCATTTAAACATGTTGATTATAAAATAATGTTATAAAGTTTCCATTTTTCCTGTTCAGAATGGAGGAAAGTGAAACAATGGACAGTATTCCATTAACACAGCTCTTAGAACAGATGGCAGAGGATGATTCTCAAGTAGAGGGATTAATTACAGGAACAGCAAGTTAGTATAAAGATTTTCTCTCTCTCATTCTCAGTTTTTATAGTTTCATCCAAAGAGCTTTATGACTGAATTAATTAAAACAAGTGCAAGACCTGTCACAAACCAATTCATTTGAACTGCTCAGGTTTGAAACCCAATCAGGAAGATTCTAGTGTTAGAAAGATTGTCAGTTCACTTGACAAAAGTTGGTAGTTTTCTTCAGGTACTCCAGTTTCCTCTACCTTCCCAAAAATGACCACCTCAAAGTTTGCCAGTTCACTTACTGGACATCTATGGATTTCTCCAGGTACTCCAGTTTCCTCTACCTTCCCAAAAATGACCACCTCAAAGTTTGCCAGTTCACTTACTGGACATCTATGGTTTTCTCCAGGTACTCCAGTTTCCTCTACCTTCCCAGAATTGACCACCAGAAAGTTTGCTAGTTCACTTACTGGACATCTATGGTTTTCTCCAGGTACTCCTGTTTCCTCTACCTTCCCAGAATTGACCACCAGAAAGTTTGCCAGTTCTCTTACTGGACATCTATGGTTTTCTCCAGGTACTCCTGTTTCCTCTACCTTCCCAGAAATGACCACCAGAAAGTTTGCCAGTTCACTTACTGGACATCTATGGTTTTCTCCAGGTACTCCTGTTTCCTCTACCTTCCCAGAAATGACCACCAGAAAGTTTGCCAGTTCACTTACTGGACATCTATGGATTTCTCCAGGTACTCCAGTTTCCTCTACCTTCCCAGAATTGACCACCAGAAAGTTTGCCAGTTCTCTTACTGGACATCTATGGTTTTCTCCAGGTACTCCAGTTTCCTCTACCTTTCCAGAATTGACCACCAGAAAGTTTGCCAGTTCTCTTACTGGACATCTATGGATTTCTCCAGGTACTCCAGTTTCTTCTACCTTTCCAGAAATGACCACCAGAAAGTTTGCCAGTTCACTTACTGGACATCTATGGATTTCTCCAGGTACTCCAGTTTCCTCTACCTTCCCAGAATTGACCACCAGAAAGTTTGCCAGTTCTCTTACTGGACATCTATGGTTTTCTCCAGGTACTCCAGTTTCCTCTACCTTCCCAGAATTGACCACCAGAAAGTTTGCCAGTTCTCTTACTGGACATCTATGGTTTTCTCCAGGTACTCCAGTTTCCTCTACCTTCCCAGAAATGACCACCAGAAAGTTTGCTAGTTCACTTACTGGACATTTATGGTTTTTTCCAGGTACTCCTGTTTCATCTATCATCCCTGAACTGACCACCTCAATATAAGTAAAAGAAAATTTGCCAGTTCTCTTACTGGACATCCATGGTTTTCTCCAGGTACTCCTGTTTCATCTATCATCCCTGAACTGACCACCTCAATATAAGTAAAAGAAAATTTGCCAGTTCTCTTACTGGACATCCATGGTTTTCTCCAGGTACTCCTGTTTCATCTATCATCCCTGAACTGACCACCTCAATATAAGTAAAAGAAAATTTGCCAGTTCTCTTACTGGACATCCATGGTTTTCTCCAGGTACTCCTGTTTCATCTATCATCCCTGAACTGACTGCCTCAATATAAGTGAAAAATCTTGAATGGAGTGTTAAAACACTAATACTTCACACCACTGTGTTCATTGAATGACCTGGTACTCATTACATATATTTCTACATTAGATGAAGAGGCCCCTGAGAGGCACAGGCTTACACCACATGAACAATTAACAAAATCATTTAAAGTGGAACAGTTTTTGATAGATGAAAAACAAGAAAATTTACTGAACAGAATCAAAGGTAAGAATTTGATGAATACTTTATTGTCTCCATATGTAACTGATGTTCTAAGTTTCCGTTTTTTCAAAATTATTAATAAACAAATTTACAATATATGTGAAAATATAGTCCTTTTTAAAATACCATTATTTCTTCACAAATTTATAGGCAGTCCAAGGTGCTTTGGCTACCAGTAAAAAATAGATTATGAAAATATAGGTATGTTGTACATGTATTGGTAAGTTTGAAAGTCAAAATTGGACAGGATGCAAAGTTATACATGTTTTTGTTTAGCTTTTATATTTTAAATTTGTTCCAAGTTTGTTTTAACAATGTTAGTTCTTTTCCCATTTATTTGTTTGTTTGTATATAACTAAGAATGGCAGATAGACTACCAGCCGTCAATATCTGATGAAGATAGCTCTGTTACCACACCAGAATTAGATCCTGCTCAACCAACACTGAAAGACCATCACATTGAAGAAGATAGAACAGTGAAAGGTTAGATATGTATTTTTATACCAAATATAATGAGATACTTTTTTGACCCATTGTTACTTTTCTTGTTGTAATTTTCCTTAGGAGTTTTAGCAACAACATGAATAAGTCACCTGTTTACAGTTTTACCTAGCTATTTTAGTGTTAAACTGAAATTGTAAAGGGGACACATCTGTGACTGTGGAATTTGGAATTGCATGAAGATATCTATATATAAAACTTATGCACAATAGAAGTGTTCATTATTTCATGATTTTGATATTACAGATAAATCAGTCCAAAACAGAAAAGAAAAAATTAATGTTACAGAAAGTCAACACATTACAGTTGGTGATGTCAATCAAAGTCAAACTTGCAGTAATAGGACAAAAGAAAACCTTGATGAAACAGATCAGGTAACTTTGTTGTAGTGACCAGGGCAGTATTTTTTGCCTTATTTGTATTAAAAAGAAGGAAAGACACTGCTTGAATCTTAATATAAAGCACTCAAGATTTTGAATTTTATTGACCTTGATCTTCAGTTTTACAAAATAATGTTGGCTGTAGTAGTGCACATTATATGTAGATTAGCATATATAGTATGGCCTTGATTCATTGGCAAGATTTGTTCTGTCAGATTTTAGCATTATAAAGGGGTTTAATGATAAAGCATTGGAGCCTTATAAAGAAAACAAAATAAAAAATGTGAGAAGTGGTGGCAAGGCTAGGGGCATAATAATGAGATTTTCGCATAGGATATAACATCCCTTAAAATCTACAATCAAATCTTATTTTCAGCTGTTGCTACAAATGGGACAAGATAGCATTAGAAAGTCTGGCACAGACAGAGAACCAAATACTACCAAGATTTCAGATACATCCAGGATAAAGAGCAAAAATACAGAGTCCAGAACTAACCCAACAGAAAGTGGTGATAAACCAGTTATTACTACAGATGTAAATAGTGCTGTAAATATAAAATCAACTAACAAAATAGTGCAAAATGATAACAAGGAGAACTTAGAAAAATCATTAAATTCAGATACTGAAAAACCAACAGATTGTGAACGGACTTCAAAAAATAGAATTGTTTATCAATCAGATGAAATGGGGTTAAATAGACAGAATTTGGTTACTGCCAATGTGGAAGTTTTAAAGCATAACAAGATAGTTAACGGTGACAAAAATGGTGATATAGCCAGTAATTCAGCAGACTCTGGTCCTTTTAATGCCTTTCCTGGTACCCAGGAATTTGTTCCCACAAAATCTCCTACTGGTATATCCATTGATGACAATAACCAAGACATTGTCACAAGTTCTCAAGAAGTTGTGTCAAACAACTCTGTGAAGTTGAAATCTCCAGTGGGTCCTTTGGACATTCAGACACAAGAATTTGTACCACATTGTTTATCCGAAGACTTTCCGGGGAGTCCGGTATTTGGTTTTTCACCAGGAGCTCCAGATAGCACCTCTGGAAACGGAAATGATACCCCTCCGTTGTTTGAAGACAGTTATGAAAAAATGGAAACGAGTACTGGAACTAGAAAAGTGAATTCCCAGTCAGAAAGTTCGGAGGAGAGTATAAAATTTATTGCACTTCCTATTGGCAAGGTAACTGGGAAAATCTGCTCTGAAAAGGTAAAATTGTCAGCAGTGATGGATAAAATTTCAAGCAGTGGTGATATGCCTTGTAGTAGTTCTTCTGGACTGTCTAATGATAAAATAATGGAAAAGTGTGACAGAGAGGCAAGGTTGACATTAACTTGTGGAGGGGACGGCCATCATGTTGATCCAAGCTTTAAATATGATTCTCTGTCCGTTTTTGAAAAAAATTCAGAGAGACAAAAAGGCAAAAGTAAGTTTGAACCTGATGATGATGTTATATTGGAAAATGACTTCAGGGTGAAACGAAGAAAATTAATCTCGGCATTTGAACAACAAAACTGCATAGCTGGGGACAAAAACAATAATAGTAATAATGGCAGTCGTGATACAGGAAATAAAAAATCTGATGCTTATATAGGCAACATTGAGACTAATAATGCCGATTCTATCAATGAATCGGATGGCAATATAGATGACATTCGGATTGAAAATGTTTATTCGTTAAATGAATCTGGTGGCAATATAGACAATAGTTGGACCAATAATGTTGATTCATTAAACAAATCTGATATAGGTAGCAATATAGATGACAGTTTGACCAATAATGATATATCGATAAATGAATTTCAGGGCAATCTAGATGACAGTCAGGCCAACAATGATGATTCAATAAATTCAAATTCTTCTAGTACCAGTACATTTAGAACTGTAATTAACAAAGTTTTACAAATTATCGGTTTTACACCAAAGAAGACACCACCTAAGTCAGGAATGGATCAAGAAAATATTTCTGATGGGGAACCGAGACAACTTAGTGATGATACACAACAAACAAAATCTAGAAGTAGTATCAGTATGGATGAGCAAACAAAATCTAGTAGTATTGATTCTGAGGAATTGATAGTAATTTCCAGTACTTCTGAAGAAAACGCTCAATCTGAAGGTGAGTTGAATTACAGGTACAACTGTATGTAAATTCAGGGGTTCAAAATTATGTTTTGTAATGGAAGGTCCATGACCTTTTTGCCTTTAATTTTGGCAGGTCCCATATAAAGTTTTGAAAGTCCAATGTCAGCATTAAAAATTTATTTTTAAAGGATAGTACTGCTTTTTTAATAAAACAGTAAAATATTTGAACTATGTTATCATATTGAAAAAGCAGTATTATCCTAGAAAAAAATCAGGTTTATCAGATTTTTTGTTTAAATATTCAAGGCTTCAGGACCTCAGACCTAGAGAATTTTGAATCCCTGAAGGTTTACCTTTAGGACAGGTAAAATGGACTCTTACAAACAGGTGTTCTTTGTGTGTGAATTTCAAAATAGATAATGAACTTTTTGGAAAGATACAAATATGAAAATCTTTGCTAGGTCTTGATGGTTGGTTATACATGTAAAATTATTCATCAAAAATTCTATGACACTTTTTAAAAATCACTATTTTTTTTTGAGATAAAAGAAAAGAATGTTTGTGTTTGGGACTTTACAATTACATTGTATTTCAGGAAATATAGTGTATACTATAGGAGGTATTTATACTATACAACTACATGTTTTTTTGAATTTGAAAAAAATTCAAGAACATTTTATTTCCTTCTTGTTTTTAGAAAACCTAACATTAGATAGTGATTCTGGTCAAAAAGAGACACCAGATTCACCATGTTCTCCTGCCCTAGAAGATTTACCAGTCCAACAGAATGAACAGATACAGGATTCTGATATAACTGTGTCACCAGATACATCCGTAGATAAAGAAGAGGTACAAGTAACATAGAATCTATCCCTGTTTGTAGTGAAGACATAGAAATCTCAACCCAAGGGATGAGATTCTTTATTTGCTAGAGTTGCTGAGGTCTGGAAAATAAAGAATCTCACCCACAAGATTTAGATTCTCTGTTTCCACTTCTTTTTCTCCTATATTCAATATATTCCTGTTTTGTAAAGCATTTATGGTAAAAATATCCCATAGCTAAACAAATGTACATTGTTCACATTGTAACCAATAATACAAAAAATCTGAATTGTTGACACCACAATCGAAATTATATTGTGACGTCATAGTATGTGGAGCTTATCTTTACACTAAGGTAAGACAGACAAATCTAACCCAGGTAAACCAGAATTTTTTTGTCTGATAATATGGAAGAATAATGATTCTTATGTCAATTATTTTGACATGGTTTTCAAATAGATGGTTTTTTTTCAGACTATTGTGAACTAGAACATTGGTCCTCATCTTCAATTTTGAATTTATTTTAGTGATAAAGATGCTGTTTTCAGGTGAAACTTGTGTTTACCAAGACATACATGTAGAACATTCATGCTCACATTCACTCACCATACTGCCAAAAAGAAAATTGTTAAGGCACATCAAAGTTGTACATTATGGTCAAAGGGGAGATAACTCAAATAATGCATAGAAAGAAGTTTGAGTTTAGTTCATTGCACAAGACATATACATAATTTATTAATTCGAACCCATAAGACACATGTTTTGTTATTCAAGAATCATGAATATTCTGAGGCCACCATAATGTAGAGATTTCCTGAAAATTTCTTCTGGATGATGGCCCTTTGAAAGTTTTAATTGGAAATTCTTGTCCCTAGTAATTCTATAAACATCAACATTGATAGTAGTCATATTATTAACCTAAATTTCTTTGCATATTTCTCTTGGAATTATTGCCCTTTTAAGTTTTCAATTCTTTGTCCTGAGTAATTAACCAATTCTAATTGTTTTTGTGGGTCTACAAAATGTAGTGGAAAATACCAAGTTGTAGGAGATCATGCATCAAATTACAAAAATTATCTACTGGTGGTTATAAATGTACTAAATCACTGAATTTGCTTGTTTTCTCTATTACAGGTATTCACTCATTTGATAGAGGCTGATACACCTACAGAAATTGGACAAAAGCTACTGGATTTAAAATTTCCACAACACATGATGGATGAAATTGGTCAATACTATTTGAAAATGTAAAAGAAAAATGTTTGGAGTTGCATTCATTTACATATTCTTGGGTTCATTATTCTAGAAGGGTGCCATGGGGCCATTGATCCATTATTTTGCCAAATGGTTGCGTTGTTAAGGCATAATTGGGCCATATTTAACATCAGATTAATGCAAAAAGATTGATTTTATTGTGTTTTTGAAGATTTTTTTTGTTTTTGAAAATGACACCATATAAAAAAAACCTAGAATAAAAACTGGTATTTAAAATTTGGATATTTTAAGTCATAAGAGAACAAATCTTCCAAAAATCCTTGCAATCATGGTTACCACTGGCGGAGAGAATCAAGACTGAAGTGTATTTGAACTTAATGGTTTATTTATTGGGATAAATTTCATTGTCAAATTTTTAACTTGCATGCACAAATTTTTAGCTTACCGGGTACATACACAGAACTGTGAATAGCAAATGATGTACCCTTGTTTTGCATCATGACAATTTATTGTCAAGCCTGGATCTGCTATAAGGCAAAATAAGGTATTACTTTTCTGGTGTTTAGCAGCATTTGGACAACAAAATAAAATATCAAAGTTTATGTTTAGGTCAGAATATTTGATACAGACTAATATTGAAATGAAATACCAGTAATATGTATTATTTAGTGTTGCAAATTTTTTAAAATCAAATGAGAATGCAGTTTTGTAATTTTTTGAATAAAATACCAGTATTCAATTTTTTTATAAAAAAAACCCAGATTTTGAGAATTCATATCAAAATGTGGAAGTTTATGTTAAAGTCAGAGTATTTTATACAAATTAATATTGAAATGAAATCCCTAATACATGTAGAATGTATAGTGTTGCAAATGTTTACTCATGTGAGTATGCAGTTTTTTGACCTCCTAGGTTGAAATCCCATTGAGGATAATCTTAAATTTGACTAAAGTTAGCAATTTACTTGCCTAAGGTTAGAGGTTTTGTCAGGTACTCCAGTTTTCTCTACCATTCAAGAACTGACTGCCTAAATACTGTATAGGTGAATGTTTGACAGGGCACACCACACATTACAAAATATTTTTATAATAGAAACTTAATTTGATAATTTTATGCAAGAGAAATTTTTTTCTCAAGATTTTTGTTCATTGTTCACTTACATGTACTATGCAAAACTTCGTCATATTAAATCAAACAAAACATTGTATAAATAAACTGTATGAAAAAATGTTATTAAAACCAATACATACATATAAATTGTATATACCCAAAATGGTAAGAACAAAAGTATACAAACGGTTAGGGTACATAATTTTTTTTCCTGGTTTACAGTATATTTTTTATTAGAATTACCGGTACTGTGAATTGGGAATTGTTGCACCAGTTCATTTTCATGAAAAGAAGCATTTAAAGTTTCAGTGTATTTCTGTGTCTGTGTTGAGAGATGATAATCGATGCAAAAACATGAAAAATATATTGAAATTGAACATGTGCAAAAGTTTTATTTTCACTTCTTGTCAATGCAAATACAGGAAAAATATATTAAAATTGAATATTAGCGAATTTTTATTTTTGCATTTTTTTACACTCGTCGTATTTTGAAAAATACAGCCAATGAGAAATTTCCATATTTAAAGTTGCTGTACTATAATGACGCCTCTGGTGTAATAAGTGTAAATAATAGTATTGATTCATATGTTTAAGTTTTAATGATGTTAATTATACATTAATTATATTTATGTTAAATTTTTATATTAAATGATTTGACATTATTTGTTTATTTTAGAAAGGTTGAGGGGGGCCTCAGTGGCCAAAATGTCTAAAGCCCAGCTTATGGATCAAAGCACCTCTAACCACCTAGGTTTGAATCCAGCTGGGATAGATCCTAATTTGAGAAATGTTGTCTGTTTGTTTGCCCAAGGTTGGTTTTCCCCAAGCACTCCAGTTTCCTCCACCATCCCAGAACTGACTGACTTGATATAGGTAAAAGAAAAGTGATTACCATTACTTCACTCCACTCCCAAAGGTTGAGAATTTAGTGCCAGGCCAAGGTTTCATAATCATCTTTTAACTAAGTTTCAAATTAATTGAATTTCCCTTTCTATTTCTAGCAAATAAAGGAATTATAAAAATTTATTATAAAGATCTGTCAACATGGGCATATAAAATTAAATATTTTAGAAAATGTTAATTTGACATACCTCAAAAAGACAAATTTGCTTAATAATGAGTTATGAGATGGGTATGGAACCAGGATATATCCAGTTTTATAACTCTACCACATACACATACTGTTTCCATAGCAACCAGTCATCAATTGTCTGGTCTTGTGTTATTTGTACCCCTCAACTTATATCCCATTTAGCAGTTTAGGGAGTATATAGAAATCGTCCTGTTCACTGCTTGTTTGTTTCAATATTGTATCTGTTCAATAACTTCAACGTCTGTGGATAGATTTTAATCAAATTTGGCACAAACCTATACCAACACAAGAGGATGTGTCACATACCAAATTTAAGTGTGTAGGCTCAAGTTTATTTCCAGTTCAGGGTGAATTAAAAATTAACAAAATTCATTTCAAATATAAAACATTTATTTATACATAAATATATATGTATTTACAAAAACTATATGTGAAAATACTGATGTAAACAAATATAGATAGAAAATTGTTTAGAAAAAATGTGTCAAAAAACATTATTCATTCCCCCATCCCAATTTAAAAACTTAACATAAATATTGATACAGATGTAGCGGAAAAGTCTTGCTTCTAGACCCGACCCAATTACAGCCCACCCTGTAGCAGCCGAAGTGAAAATCGGTTATGAAAAGACAGCATGCCACAGAAGTATCTTTATTAGACCCAGCCCAATCACACCCCAACCTGTAACCACCGAAGTTAAAAGTCACAAGATGACTGCAAGCCACAAAAATTTCTAGGTCTGACCCTACCCCACACTGTAACAGCTAAAGCAGAAAATCACAGATATAAAAAGACTGCATTTTGCAGAAAAGTCTTGCTTCTAGTCCTGACCCAACCGCACCCTTCTCTGTCACAGCCAAAGTAAATAATCATATAAATCATATATATATATATATATATATATATAAAGACAGCAGTACAAAAGGCATATAACTGGCTTCATTACAATTACTTGTAAATTTAGTTCAACAGCATACCATGTAATAGCCATGATGTTTTAATGAAAATATTACTTCTCTTAGATATAGAATTGTAGAAGTTGGTGTTTCCCTGTTAAAAGAACTTTATACTGGGTATTTATGACATGAACATTAGGCACAAATGTTATGGGTTTATTCTATGTTTCCACAATTTTAAAATTATTAGTAGCCAAATTTCCAAGATTTGTGAAAATATAGTACTTTTTAAAGTAATTTTTCACAAATTTGTTAAAATTTTTAAAGAATTTCACAAAAATGAGTAGCCAATGGTGATTTTGGCTACCAGGAATGGAAACATAGGTTTATTTTGGAAACTTATGATGTGAACATTTTCCAAAAGGTTCTGCACATGTTACAGGGTATCATTTAATCACATATTCACTAGGGAACCCCTTTATTTGACCAGTCGTGTACAAAATGATTGCACTTTACAGTTATTATTTGGCATGACATCAGATATGGAACAGGATAAGAAAAGTCCAGTAGAATATTGTAAGAACTAGACATTTGGACGAAATACATATGAAGACAACTTAAGTCACTTTTTTAGTCTTGAGTCATCCTGTCAAATTTCATACTCTGAACACACTGAAAACTTGAAATTGATGTCCATTTTCATTCACAAAGTTCAAATTCCTTCTAAATGAAGTCCAATTTTTCTTTTGTGAAGTCCAATATTTCTTTCGTGAAGTCCAATTTTCTTTTGAGTGTCATTTTATGAACAAATGTCTCATTTATTGTCTGTAATTGAAATCATTTAGCCCATTTTCCATATCCTGGCCGTATACCCTGTGCATTAATGGACTCAACCACAACTTTGTGCTTAAATTCATTCCATTCTCTCTTCAGTTCTTGTTTTATATACTCTTGTTGTATATCATCCTGTAAATATAAAATAATACCAAGCTTTTTTCAGGGGCCTTGATAGCAGAGTGGTTTGAAGTGCTGGATTACAACAACACTCACTGCCTAGGTTCTGTTCACAGTGCTTTACACCGCTAAAGAACCCTGCTGTATAATGCCATCAGCGCAACGCACAGACAAAATTTCTGCACCTTTGCCTATAGCTGGCAATGTCTCGATATAAGTGAAATATTCTTGACTGGGACGTTAAACACCATTACTCACTCACTCACTTACACTGCCTAAGTTTCAACTCCAAGTACAAGAAATGAAGCTTTTTCAGGGGCCTTGATGGTCGAGTGCTGGTTCACAGTGGCTCTGACTGCCTAGGTTTAAATTCTAGTCATGGAGATCCTAATGTAAGAAAGTTTGTCAGATCACTTGCAGAAGGTTGGTGGTTTTCCAAAGGCATTCGTGGGTTCTCTCCACTATTCCAGAACTGTCAGATATAAGTAAATTTGACTGCCTTTTATAAGCGAAAGAATCTTAATTGAGGCATAAAACAACATTGCTCCGATTGTTTTAATTAGATCTTATGAATTGATCTTTAACCTATGACAACATGATTTTCATTAGATAATAAGTTGTCCATATACAATGTTATACATGCAGTCCAATCTGCCTAAAAAAAGCTAGTAGAATTGTATCCCAGTTCTTTATTTATATTATTTCAACCTGTATATAAAGGCCACGTTTACTGGTTTCCCTTTGGTGGCCTTTATAGACCGGTTTGACTGTATGTGTAAATTTTTGTATACTTCTCATTTGACATTTTACGCTTAACTCTGCAACTTATATCATTACATATAGAAATTATTTCTCCCCGCTATATTAGGTCTTTCATTACTTGGAGCTGTTCTGTAGAATAACACCTTATAGCCTCCACCTCTTTATAAAGACCACCTACTTAACAGTGCAGTAATACAGCTATAAAAGCCACCTCAATATAAAGACCAACTGTCCACTGAGATCAGTGTTTTATGATCCCTTAGTTACATATTTCAACCAAAAACAACCTGTATATAAATACCACCTGTCTAAAGCCCTAATTTCTAAGGTCCTATGGATAGTCTTTATATACAGGTTTACTTATATATTTACCTGTGTGAGGTTACCGAATGTTGGAACATTTGATTGTTGAAACAATTGCTTTGTAACTTCATCTAATTCTAAAATTATAAAATACATCATGTATAGGTGATATACCTAAACAAAATACTTATAACTTTTTGAAGCTTTAACAAGAATTATTCATAGTGTACAGACATGTTGAAAGTTTAACACTGTTAAAGAAAATGATTTAAAGCTTGGCTGCTGAGTGGCTGAGATTTGTATAGCTAGTGGTCGAAAAGCTACTCGGAGATGAATAGCCTCTGCCGAAAAGATGCCAAGATAACAAAGATCCAGGATGATTTGCACTGATTAGGCACTAATTCAGTAGTTTAGTGTCAAACTTCCAACAGGTCTGTACTGTAAATATATGTTTTGCTGTCATATAAGACCAGACAAATTTGAAAATTAACACTTACATGTATGCCTTAAACCCACTTTTTTGTTTCATAAATCTATGTTTGACATTAATTCCATTTATAATATGAACCATAAATTCTAGTGAATATATGACTTGTTTAGGAATATATTTGTGACATCATTTACCTGGTTTTTCCAGTAACTGGACCATGTGGACATGAAGTGGCATTTAGAATTTCTTTGAGGATTAAACAAGCAAAGTAAAATCAGAATCAGCTTTGCATGACAGTGGATAAGATAGCACCACTGGATATAAACACCATTTCTAGATAGTTAAATGGGTGAACATACTGAATGAAGAAAGTAATGGTGATAAAATTCAGTTACTAGAAACTATAGAAAATACCTTTTATTCTTTCTGGTCTAATTATTCCTAGTTTCACATTGGTTGCCGTGACAACAGAACATGTCATTGGTTCATCTAGTAAAACACTCATTTCAGCAAATGACTGTGTATCTACAAGTTTTCCCATAACAACTTGTTTTGTTTTCTTCTCCTGAAAAATCACAATAATTAAGTTTTAGAAATATTATAGATGTCTTTGAATTATGTCCTTCAAACAAGGTGGAATAAAGTGTTTTCTGGTATTCTCTTTCTTCTGCCCAACATTTTGTATTTTGCCTGCCAAATTTTTTAGAAAACTATTTAATAGATCTTTACGAAATTTCACATGAACAATCTTTGGGTTGAGTAGATGTGCCATTGATTAATCATATTTTGATCATGCACATGGTTTGGGATTTCCAAGTTGGGTTTGTCACATAAGGGGACACTTTTGAAATAGCATCCCATTTCAGTTATAACTTGTACAAAGAAATAAAAAAAGTCTGCAAATACTGCCTAAATGGGGCTAGCTAGTACACTATGTGGGACCATGAGTGTAACATTTGTTTGTCATTATTTCCAATTTAATCAAGTTAATGTTTTTCCATATAAACAGTAGTCATGGAAACAAATGCTGACATCATACTTAGACAGACAGCCATACGTCATGATGACGTATGTTCTGTGACGTTTTTCAGCTTGTATGTATAGGTGTTTATGTGAGATTCAAGTATAGGTGGGTGAACAAGTGTGTGAGAATATAGCAATTAGTTAATGTCTATTTTTATATATGTTAAATAAACATTTACAAAATGTATATACTTTGTACGTTATTGTTTGTTCCCTAAACGTAGATTTACAAACACTATACATTATTCCAATTAATGCTTTCCAAAATATTTCACACAAATGTTTATTTGTATTGATCATGTGGTGCTTGTGTGAAACCTATGAACAAAATAGGAAATGGCAAAAAATTAACTTCCTTGTGAAATGTAAAACAATTTATAAAAAAATTTATAAAATCAAAAAAATACTTTTACATATTACATGTAATTTTAGTGATTTTGGGCAATGCAAATAAATATGATCATAGTGGTCAAGGAGATCCATGAGATTTATGCTAACTCAAGTCCATATAAATTTATCCAAATTATAATTTGCAGTAAAATTTGTACAAGCTAATGTTAATGTTACAGTACATATACAATGTACATGTATATCAAGCATATCATAAACAACTAGTGTTTATAGGTGGCAGAGATGTGCATTGTTAAATTTAGGGATTTGTTGGACTTTCGAATGATAACAGTCCAATAAATAAATTCAAGTTCAAAGATGTACCTTTTTCATTAAATAATCACAAATTTTCAAGTAGCAGATATAGCATTTTAGTTGATTGGCTTTATAAGGCACTTTAAAACATGCCATTTGTGAGAACAGATCCATGTTTAAATTTGAGTCCAGTCAGACCCCGCAATTTCTGTTTTTGCTGAAATTAAATGCAAGAAACTTTCTCCTGGATGTGAAGTCTCTTGCACTTTTTGAACAGATATGTGGATGAAAAGTTCTGAAACTCTCACTTAAATATGAAAATATAACAAAACTAGCGACAGTTCTAAGTGAAATATTTACATATAGGCTATACAGCAGTGTTCAATGTAGAAGGGTCCTTGCATCATGGTTCCAAAAAATATTGTCCAAGACCCTACCTTCCCCATCTTATCTATCTCTAATTTCAAACGTGACCGCTACTAATGGTATTGGAGTTTAAATGATGCCACAAGACATATGACTCGCAATGATAAAAATGTTGAATGTTTGAAAGAGATCTTTTCAAATGAAATATATCAAGCTATGTTATTATGTTGACCTATTTTTCAAAACATGTCCCCATTTTTCACTAGGCCTGGGTTAGGATTACCGTGTCAAACCATAGTTCTGGAATGAAAACTGGTGTACAGTTAATATGAGAGAAATGAGTGTTATTGTTTTACACTCTAGTCAAGATTCTTTCACTTATTTAAAACAGTCAGTTCAGGGTTAGTGAAGGCAACTAGAGTGCCCAGAGAAAATGACAGATCTTTGACAAATGAACATACAAATTTTTCTCAAACTAGGATCTGTCTTAAATTGGATTCAAACCTGGGGTGTGGGGGTGTTGCAAGGCACAGTGATCTGTAAGTGTACACCTTGGACTACTAGGTCATCGAGAACCATCTAATAAAGAAGACAGCTGTATGATCATATTTCTGCATGAGCATAATAAAACTGGCTTTAAAAAACAATGAAGCAAAACTTTGAAAAGTCAAAGACAAATACACAGATATATAGTTCAATACATTGTTAAATACATAAGCAGTAACATATAGCACATATGTCTCAAGTGTAAAGCAAAACATGTACTGGTATAGAAAAGTCATTTTAACATCATTTCTATATAAAAGCAGGGCTGTCAAACATCATTTCTATATAAAAGCAGGGCTGTCAATCTGCTTAACTTGGCAACAACAATGGGCCCAAGGTTAAAAAGCTATACCAGTTAATTTCCCAATTATTTTGGTGAATTTTCCGAATCTGAATAAATTAAGGTCCAATTTCCAAGGTTCAAAAGCCATACAGTCAAACCTGTCTATAAAGGCCACCCAAAAGAACCAGTAAAAGTGGCCTTTAAGGGCAGGTGGTCTTTATATATAGGTTCAAATAATATGAATAAAGAAAAATTGAGATACAATTCTACTGGCCTTTATAAGCAGGTGGACCTAATATAGAGCTGGCAGGTTGGACTGTATTTTCCAAAATATTTTGGATAATTAAAGTTTTCCCCATTTTAATAAAGTTAGTAACAAAATGTTACTTTTACATTTCCATACTACTGTAGTATGTATTTTTTAATAAGATTCCCCCCTAAAATCACATAAAACCATGCTTATTTTCCCAATGCCAAAGGCCCTGGACCCAGCACCAAACAGGGATTTGACAGCCCTGAAAAGCAATGTAAACACAATTTTTATATAAAAGCAAGTTTTCAATCTTTTGCTGCAAATTCTTCTGTCCACCACCAAGACAATAGACAGATATATATACATGTACATCTAGAAAAAAACACCAATGCAACCAATATACACACCTTAGTGAAAGAATTTAGAGGTGCATCCTAATGTAGAGAAATTTAATATACCAGTAAAGAACAACTGTTAATAATGTACATGCATTTAAAAATATTTTTTAATTAACATTTATGAATATTCAACTAATCAATCTACAACCATGACAACTGAAAGATTTTTTTTAAATAAAATTCATGTTAATGGCTTAACTAAAACTGAAATTTAACCTATATACATGTGTATTACATGTACACAGAATTAATGTTCGTGTTCAATTTCTTATCTTATTACATGTATATCTTATGTTATAGTTTTAGCATCTGTATTTAAGTAAATATGGGAAAAAAACAACTTAAAAATGCAGTAAAACCTCAATATATTGCCCCTCAATAAATTTTTCACATTGCTTATGGCCACATTATTTGAATTCTTGAAATTAAATTTCCTTTATTCTTTTCTTCGTAAGTCTCACTTAATTTTTGTCAAATAGAACAAAATTTGACAAATAATGGAGTAACATGGTTTTACATCCCAGTCTGTCTTTCTCACTTATATCAAGTCATTCAGTTCTGAAAATGGTGGAAGATCAGAAACCAAAGTTTGTGGAGAAAAACCATCAACCATCATTCAGAAAGCCACCTGACAAACTTCCTCACACTAATATCTCCCAGAATGGAATTCAAACTTATGCAGTAAGAGTTAATGTGAACCCTAACCATGCTTTAGACCACTAAGCCACCATGGTGGGCAGGTAAAAAGTCTTGACTGGGCAGTTAGGAAAATGGCAGAGAATAGGAACCACATTTCTGGGGAGCGACATCGACCTTCAGCAAGCCACCTGACAAACTATATGTCACACTAGTGTCCTATAAAATAAGTCTAAACCTGAGCAGTGAGAAGTACTTTGATCCATAATCACGTGTTAGACCACTAAGCCACCATGGTGGGGTAGTAAAAAAGGCTTGACTGTACATAGAAAAAATGTTCAAATATGGTGTATCAAATTGTTGAATTAATGGGCACATGCAGATTTAATTGCAAAAAAAAACTTTTTAACTCTCTAAAATTACTTCTATTTTTTCTTTTCAACATATTAAAAATAATTAGACTTCCACAATTTTGGTCTAAGCACTACTGATGAGAAATTTATTCCAAAACAGCCTTCTAGTGCTTCAAAATGAAAATGTGTTTAGTAATAATTAGGGTATGTACATATAATAATACGAACCCTTTTAAGGTTCCTTAGTGTCTGTATAACATCCACCTGTCGTAGTACATGACATTCTCCACTCTTTATAAACGCTATATATGGTGCCTTGTATCCCTCACTGACCAGAACTGAAATAAAAAAACAAAGGCATTTAGTTGAGAAATGGTGTTTAACATCCAAGTCAAGAACACTTCATTTATAGATGTCACAAGCTATATGTTAAGGTAAAGAAATTTTGCCTATGAGTTGCACTGATGGCATTACACGGCAAGCCTACCGTGACACAGACCTCGTTTATTTTAAGTTCCTCACTCCTGTGAACCGTGACTTTCATTTCATTATGCCAAATGCTTGGCGAAAGATCAGTCACTACCTACTTTTAAGTCTTGGGTCTGACCCAGTCAGAGTCTGAACCCACAACCTCCCACTTATGAAGCAAGCACTCTACCAACTGAGCTACCACAGTGGTTAACAAGACCTTCGAGATGAAAGGCAGAGCTTGTTTGTATATCTTGTCCTCAAGAAAAAAACTAAAAGTTCCATGAAATTATTAGTTATCACAAATACCCCAATTTTTATTAATTTTGTGAACACCTTGGTCCATGAATTTAAATGACAATGAAATAGTATAAATCACAACTTATTTTAAATGGTAACCTCAAACCAAAAAAATTACCACTTAGAACAATTGAACATTGGACACTATAATTATCAATGATTTCACTGTTACATTTGTCTAGTGCGTGATTGGGTGATATTATAAGTTAACGGAAACTTCCAAACTGTCTTGGGTTACAAAGCCAAGAGCTGCAGGAAAGAACATTCAGTCAAACCTGTCTTAAAAGCCACCTCTAAATAAGGACCATCTGCTTTTAAAGGCCAATAAAATTTATCCCAAATGCCCTTTATTCATGTTATTTGAACATGTATATAACAGCTTCCTGTTCATGAGGACATTTTACTGGTTCCCTTAGTATTGGTATCCTTTATAGACAGGTTTGACTGTACTACTCAGAATTGGGTACATGGAAAACAAAGAAAACCGACTATCTGTAAAATATTTTACCTGTATTTGGGGGATATGATATCCATTCAAATAGTTCTGCCACCTGATGAAGTGGCTGTTGTGGCCACAATTTATACTGACCACAGGCCAGTAATAAATTTATCTTCTCAGTATGTTCTCTCTTGTCTATTCTCTACAATATAACACAAACACCAGACTGTTAATACTCCACTCAATTCAATAATCTTTACAATTGTTTAAAATTTCTCCACTTACATGAGATAGACATTGCCAAGTGATACCATCAATGATTTTTGAGTCAAGGGTTGTGGGTTTGAAGTCTTTGAATTCTTATTGGAGCTGTAAAAAACCTTGTTACTACAGTTATTAAATGAGACTCAAAACCAATGTCCTGATTCTCAGCACATGCTTAAGGCTCCTCTGTAAAGTTTGAAAAAGAATAGGCTACTTGCTGCTTCTACAGAGGGTTCTTATATGGAAGCAACTGAAACAGACTGAGCAAGAAATAAGAAGAAGGTATTAAGGCAGCTGATTAGATGAATGTCACTTAATATATAAAACTGGAAGTTTAATATCACATAATGTAAGTGTATTTATTTTATTTAGTGTGTACAAATTTTGGCACAAAGTGGATCAAAATTGTATTTGTGTGGATTCGAATTAGCACACTGATAAATTTTCTAATTCTTATTGTAAATTGAAAGAGAATTACATAAAAGAAATCAGCCTTGATACTATAAAATATTACAGCGATAAGCCAGGTGCCAAAGTTACTGAGTGTTGATGATTTTCTCTGGGCACTCCTGTTTCATCCACCATGCCAGAACTAACCATCTTAATATAAGTGAAAGAATCTTGACTTGAGCATAAAACTATATCACTTCACTCCATTTTAATTTAACACTTACATCAACAACTCTGGTATAATCTGATGATGATATCTTCAAAAATTCACAATTCTGCTCCTTTGTAGCTACACTAAATATCCTGAAATTTAAAATACATGTAAGTCGCTTGTATTAAGGTAAATATTGTTATACATTTAAAAAAGAAAAAAAAGAACAATTTCATGAATAAATTTTGATTTAGATGTTTAGAATTTTAAATAAGAATACAATGTGCATCACATGATCAAAACCAGGAATATTTTGAATTCCTAGAATAGCATTATTTTTATATAGGAATGTACTTTCGCACTTGTTAGAGGATAAAACATGGTAAACTTGCTAATCCAATTGCAATCATATTTTAACCACTAACCTTTGTTTTTGTAAAAAAAAAACTATCACTTTAGTTTTACATGAAAAATGTGGGACATGAAAGTCATTTTGTTTCTTTTGATGACTTTTTGTTCTCTTTTTTAACCATTTAAATGACATCATTTAAACTCATGTTACTGTCACTGACTAAATAAATGAATGGGGTAGTAACATTTAATACCTGTAACATTCTATTTTTTCAAATAATTAATTTTCTTGTTTATATCCTTATATTCATGTCCTTTTCATGTTTAATTTTCAAATCATGTGGCAGGTGTAGCTAGCTAGATTGGAAGTGCTTATCCTGCAGGAGAACCTGGCCTCATTTCCCTGATGGAAGTCCATATGTTTAAATTAAACTTTGTCAGTTTTAAATGTTTTATTTTACTTTTGGGATTGTGATTTAAAAATGGACCAGTATGTTTGTAAGAATGATAGTAAATTGGTTTATAAACTTTTATGAATATGAAAAATGTGTAGATGCTTAGATTATCTGTAAATCCAGTTGTTTAAATACACTCTTAGAATACTTATCTACTTACTTAGTTCCTTTTTCTCTTCCTTCTACACTTTTCAGTGTTCCAAAACAATCACCTGGTTTTAACTATAAAACAAACAATGAATAGTACAGTTTACTTTTTTGTTCTTTTACAATGATTTAGAAATAAGTTATATATTGTATACTAATCTAGCTTCTGACTGGTATTTTAGTGAGTGAGGTATTTTTGGGGTGAAAACCAGAAAACCATGGTCAAAAAGGGGAAACCCTACAATCTTGCATACAATGAGGAATCAAACCTAGTATTAGTGATATGTGAAAGTACTTACCACTGTGCTACTTGAGTACCCTGGGACTCATGATGGCTGAGTGGTCTAAAGCACATACTTAAGAATCACAAGTGTTCTCACCGCCTAGGTTTGAATTTCATTCATGACAGATCCTAGTGTGAGACAGTTTGTCAGTATGCTTGCTAAAGGTTACTGATATTCTCTGGGTACTCCAGTTTCTTTTACAACCCTAAAACTGTCTGCCTTGATGTAAATAAAAGAATCTCGACTGGGATGTAAACCTTTGTAGCGGACTTGGCTGATGACTTGATATCACCAAGATATATCAATATATGTCTGGCACTTTGCAGACATCACACGAACACAAGATCATCCTATCTTTATTGACTGACCATGTCATTCCAACGTCACATACAATACTGACGTCACATTGATGTTATAATATACAAATTTGATAATAATCAGGATATTACAACCTTCATTAATCCACTTCACCTCACTTACACGTCCTTATGGTACGGTAATTGAACAATTACATTGTTCTTTCTGTAAAATTTTATAACTTACTAAATCTGGTTCTTTTGTTAATACTGGTGTGGTGGATCTAGAATTGATCCCTGATGGTTCTAAACCACAAAGAACCGGTTCTGTAAGAGGTGCCACTTTGCCTTTTAACACCATATGAAGTCCTGTATTGCCAAACACTGAAACGACATAAAAATCAATTGACTATATATAAATTAAATGTACATTTTCCTTGATCTGATTTAGATTATCTCCCTTTTTTCAATTATGACATCATCATGATCATAATAGCGTTACTGTAGATGTATTTATTTTTGCAGTGTACTAATTTTCACTTATTAGTGCTTGTTTGTTTTAACGAAAATTATATTATGCTTATTGAGTTTTATTGCATATTTAAAAAAAAACACGAAAATTTAACACATATACCTCCAAAATAAATACATGTACATGCAAAATTAAATATGTTTACAGTAGTTAACAACAACATAATATTATTTTATTTGCTTGAAGATCAATGGGGAAAAAGGAATGACCAATCTTTAATTTAACATTTAACTCACAAATTCAATGGTATCCTTTATTTTAGGAAATCATCGATTATTGGATCAAAGCATTACACATAAAACAAAAAATTAAAGTAGTTTAATTGAGCATCAAAACAATTTAATCACCTGTAAAGTCAGATTCCTTCCACTGTTCAAAAACAGCAATGACACAGAGTTCTTTTAGAACATTATCTGGAGTATTTTCTTGGAAGAAAGTAAACGTTTTCAAAATGGAGAAAATTCTGTCATTTTCTGCCGCTGTTCTCTCAAAAGGTCTACAACACAACAAAGGTAAAAATAAATCTTGAATAACATACAATTAAGATTTTAATACTGGTATCAGTTAAAGCAAACTTAAAAACTATGTGTTGTTGGAGAAAAGAAACATGAGAAAAAGAATGGTATACTAGTACTGTTATTAGAGTCAGATGTGGTATGTGAGTTTGTGTAAATGTCTGATGTGCTTGACAGTGATTTTGCTATGGACAGAAAAAAGAAGAATCCTACACTGCTATGAGTGTATTAAGATTTTTTTTCTGAACCAATCGTGTAGACTCTTGTAATAGTATAAGACAGACATACCTCAAATGAGGATGTCCAGAATGAGCTTTAGCGAGTTTGAGATATCTCTGTCTTACACTGTTACTAGTGTAGGATTCTTTTTCTCACACATTTGCAGCATAAAAACATGATTTGTAAACAAACAATTGCATCAAAATGTTCAGTTTTCAGGCCATTGTCGATGCCTTCTGAGAATGACGTGATTGATTTTGTTGACGTTCTCACGTAAAATGATTATGATGTCATCAATTAAGCATGTGTAAGTGATTATGACGTTGAGAAATTGTTGGTTGAGACAAGTAATCTCATCCCTAGGGTGAGACAGAAAAATCTCACATGGGTAAAAATTTGGGATTTCCATGTCTCATATGTGAGAAAAAATGATCCAAGATGATACTGTACAAGGCAAGTCTCATCTGGGATCATTCTGTCAACAGCTGTGGATTAAAATGAGTCAAATTAACTGATGACAGTTTCATGAATTACAATAATTTTACTATATATGTGGTACTATAATTGTAATTTCTTACAATTTTCTTAACAGTCTTCTCAGAGTTTTTAAATTATCTGCTCGTACTGCCTCTGGGTGCTCACTTTTCCTCTGTTTATGGAGTAAAGGGAGATAATCTCTGATATCATGGGTGATGGTATCTATAGGGTACTCCTTTTTATGACTTCCCCGTTTTAGCTTCAGATCTTCTTCGGTAGTTTTACCTAAGGTAGATATATAATTTCAAGTTACATGAAAGAAACTTTACCAAAATGTAATTTAAAAATAAAAATTACACTAAAACCTCAATTCATTGCCACCATTTATTTCGTCAAATATTGGCATTATAAAAATGTTTGGGGATAACATGAGGGAGACTTATAAAAACAGAGAAGAATAGATGTTGAGACTTAAAAATAATGTAGTGATAAGCATGATAAGCCAGGTGGCAAAGTTATTGAGGAAAATTAAAATGAGGTTTTACTGTATGTATATGCAATTCATTTTTCTGTAATTTTGCATTTTGTTTCACTTAAGACATGATTGATCAACATTGGCTGGTATGACTGAGTATTGGAGAGTGGTACTGTTACTGACATTAAGAGTTACTGGCCTGTCGTCAAGATTAGCAAAAAACAGCTGCAGCAAAAAGTTGATTCTATATCTAACTGAAGGACTTTTTATTCTGTCAACAAAATTGAAAATAAAAAAAAAATTAAAAATAACCATAGAGAAATGTTAAATTTTACCTGTAGCTTTATGGGTAATACTGGCTGTTGATGACTTGGTTTCCCTGAAAATAGAAATTTTGCAATTAGGTTTTTTTCAACTTTCAAATTTGAAACCTAAATATATACATTAAAACCTCACTCAACTGTACAAAACTCAACTATAATATTTTGACTACCTGTAATTCTAAATCTTCTTAAGATTTATTTTAGTAAGGGTGAAAAAATTAAACTTAAAAATTGTAGAGAATAAGCAGATATCAAAATTACGAAGTGTGCAGTTTCAAGGAGAATTTTTAAGAGACATTTAAAAAAACTGATCCCCTTGCATTTAGGTATTTTATGTGAAAGAACCCTTCCTACACTTTGCCCTGAAAACAATGGAAAGATAAAAATTTCTGCCACTTCATCTATAGATGGTTAATTCTCAATACAAGTGAAATGTTTCTGACTCCCCAAGCAATCAATCATTCAATCAATTTTGGTACATGTGGTATAAGAATATGGCACAGTTAGAAATTTATTAATTTTCAACAACAGCAGGTGGTTACTAGATATACTGTATTTAGATCTATCGTAAATCAAATATTCTTAACTGGAACATAAAAAAATCAAAAAGCGAGGTCAAAATTCCTAAAATTGTTACATATTAATCTAAATATACATACCCTCTTTTGGCAATGTGAACAGGAAAACCCAGCTTCTTTGGTGGTTTTACAAATATATCTTTATAATTTGTCATAAATACTCCATGAGCATCTTCAGTTGTATACTCCTGATTCCTTCCCTTCAGACCATTAATTTCACACAACCATCGTAACTTTTCATAGTCTATGGTGGGATGAGGAGTACTGCCTTCTATTTTTGGCACTTGAATACAGATGATAAAAATATATGCACATTATATTTATACAAAATGAATGTAATCAGTAGACTTTATGTATTGTAGCAATATATCTACAATTAAGAGACATTACTACTGTCGAATTCGCCCCACGGTCAATTCGCCCCCACTTTCAACAAATTCGCCCTCATGTCAAATTTGTCCCCTTTCTAAACCTCACCCAGTTCTTGCAAATTTGACCCTATATCAAAATCTACCCCGTCAAATTCGCCCCCATTTTTTTCCCAATGACTATGTATGACACATTTTTTTTTTTTTTTTTTTTTTTTGAAATGAAACATATTAGTGCATCCATTGATTTCATATTAACTGATTACAGTGCATGATCATAACTCGCCTGTGCAGTCCGAAGTGCAATTATGAATACACAACAATAAACATTGCAATACAAACAAGACATATTTACTAACAAAATGGTTGTAGTTCATTAGGCATATCTGAGCAGCTCGCAAAAAATATATTATGTTACTTTTAAAATCTCAATAAAAGAAGGCGATTTTCAAAATTTGGGGGCGATTTTGACAGTGGGGGTGAATTTGAAAGAAGTGGGAGCGATTTTGAATGGGGGTTATTTTGACATAGGGGCGAATTTGTTGAAAGTGGGGGCGAATTTGACAGAGGCGAATTTACCGTGGGGCGAATTGACCTGCGAAGCAGTAATTAATGTGCTAACTTTACAAACCGTTGATACAAGTTCAATTCCTGTCAATTCAGCATCTGGGGAAGGGTTTTTTTTGCAGTTAAATAAAGACAGTAGATATACATGTAACAACATTAACTTACGAATTCGCTCCATCATTCACAATATATAGCATGAAGAATTTTAATCATGGTGATCTAATGAAATCAAAATGACAATTTATATAGTGGTCTTCCAGTGACCATCTATACTTAAATTCTGCTTTAAAATTAAATGATATAACAGCGTTTTAAGTCAACACTATGATGCATCTCAATTTGTGATTTTAGTACCAACACTTTGATGTTTTGGTGCATATTTAAATGGACTGTGTATGAATAATTAGACTTGATATCAATGCATTTTTTTTACAATTTATCAACTCACGAGTATTACTCTTTCCATGATTTCCTCCCCAAACAGGTTTTGAAAGAGATCTTTCAAGTTTCACTAGTGCCATCTCCTTAAGCTGTCTGAGTAGACGACCAGGAAAAACATCAATTACATTTTGGATTAAGTTAACGGGCACCTGCTAGTCCGCCATATTGTTTATAATTTTAGTGTCCCGAGCAACACCTCACATTTTCGCATTCGATGTTCCATTTATGATTTCAGATTTTAAGAATAATTTCCATTTATTAAAAATAAGTTAAATAGAATTAATATTTTGATATAATAAGCGTTAAAATGTTTGTGCGAGAAATTTGTAGGACGAATGAAATACGAAACTGTGGTTTATAACTGTTTTCATTTTTTAGCAGACAGCGCATTTGTGACAATGGCAGAATTCCCCAATCTTGGAAATCGGTGTGATTTTGAGACCTGCAAGCAATTAGGTTTGATTTTCTTTAAGATGGATAGTTATCATAAATATATTGACTAAATCAATGACATCGCTGTGTGTGATTTTAGTTAAAACTTTTTTGATAGAAGTTAATAATGTATCCTCCAGTGCTCTAACTTCGTGGTAGCGTCAAGTTCGTGGCATTTTGTTTATACCGGATATCAATCATAGGAAGCACATCACTGCACATGTTCAAAGTCAAAAAGGCGCCATAAGTTTTCAACTTTCCATTTTTGTTAAAAAAATTTTAAAATATGTTTGAAAATTACGAAAATATGTAAAAATATCGGAAATTTCAATTTTTAGACAAATTTTACTATTCCCAAATTATTCTTAAACTATCTTATTATTTTTTCGTCACATGTAAAATAAATCAAGATGTAAACTATGTCGTCTGCAAATGGAGTGTCTGACCTATTTATCCGATCCAGGTTTGAAACATTTAGTACCAGGTAAATATAGTTTTTAAAGAAATCAAACATGTGTGACACTTACGCCATTTTCAGTAAAATATATGCATTTTTCACTATATAATATGATGTAAAAACGGGTGTAAAAACGAGGTCAATTGCTCATGTCATACCGGAAGTGTATGATCGTTTTTGTCTTGTTATAAATTTTATTTTTTAACTAATTCTGTTGTTAATCCAAACTAGACTACTTAAAATATATTTTTTTAGAGAAAATCATTTTTTTTAGAATTAATCACGTAAAATCACGTGATCCGGGAGACCTCCCATGAACTTTCCACACATTCTTCAAAATGGCATCTATCTGGAGGGTATTGTTTACAAACGATGTTTACCGATATTTAACGAAAATAACCCAGGTTATTTCCGGTTTTGAAACTGATTTGACAAGAAATTTGCAGCAAGACTCAAATGTTTATTGTTTGTTGACGGTTGCCAATTAATTTTTTGACACAAACTGTTAGTACCACGAACTTAGGACACACGAGGATATGCATACAGAAGTTTTCACACACACACACACACACACACACACACACACTTGAACCAGAACAACTTCCCAACTAAGACATTTGAGTCAACAATAAAACATGGTGCATTTGGAAATAAAAGTTAAGGATTTTTAAGAGACCATAAAACTGATGTCTCATGTCGTGGCAGGCATAAACTAAATAACCCCCCCCCTGCATGTTCATAATTTGCCACTTCACCTATAGCTGGTAATGACTTGATTTAAGTGAAATATTCTTCATTGAGAGGTAAAAGCCCATTTAATCAATAAAATCTGCGGATTTAAATGTAGCTAGTGGTTGATTGTACTATTTGTTTATGTTAACTCAGTGTTCAATTTACTGTAGGAATCACTCTGTTTGTGACAGTGAAATACTCTTCATATCCATAGAAAATTAAAAAAAAAAATAATAATAATAAAGATTGATATTTTTCACTTACTTGTACCTAGTCCTAAGAGGAAATCTGTATGCGTATCCTCGATTAGCCCAGAATATATCTGGACAGGTTAAATCGTTGATGCTATGGGGATTTAACATGTTGAAAAAACCAGTCAAATGGCAGATTCTGTTGTGCATACGGCATAAAATGTCACCAAAGACAACACTTCCAGTGTAAAATCCCCATAACTCCCAACATTTTCCTTTCTACAGACATACTTTATGACAATAGCAGATGCACATACAGATTTCCTGTTACGACTAGGTACAAGTAAGTGAAAATATTGATCTTTATTCAATTTTATTTGATTTTCTATGGATATAAAGAGTATATCACTGTCACAAACAGAGTGGTTCCTACAGTAGAGTGCTCCATTGTTGTCTTCTGGTTAACATCACTTAGCATACATCTTCTATAGGCATTGACCCCTTACCTTAAGAATTGGCCCCTTGTCAAAAGTTGGCTGGACCAGCATGACCCCCCCCGAGTCCAATTTCTAGATTGAACACTGGTTAACTATTCATTCTGTTCTGTCCTCAGATAATCCTCCTTGTGTAGTCCTGAACATAGTGGTTTTTACCAGGAAAATTGTTTTTATAAACTAAGTGGTAACTATATAATGTAAAAAAACATTGGCTAGCCAGGTTCCAGAGCTGTGAGTGATTTTTTCCCCAGTAAAGATGAGGGAAATCTTTAAAATTATTGGGGTTGGGATATATACCCATATTAGGCAGTCTAATCAGAGTCTAATTAAGATCAATGTAATTAGTTCATGAATTACAGGTATTACCGCACACTCTGTGTAGAGCCAACAGTTACATTAAATATCTGATGAAATAAGAATGGTGACAGTTTGTAGATTGGTGTGTTGTGGTGTCCTTAGTTTTTCGAAGTTTTAAAGATTGATTTACATTTTATCACAAAGCAAGTTTAGCTTCTTGAATCAAAACTTATATCTAAACGATCAATTTTTTGCTTTGTAGATTTCCTTCCATTTGAATGTGATGGATGCAGTAAAACATATTGGTAAGATCCTTAAATTTTACAACTTGCTTATGCATAGTCAATAGTGATAATTTAATAATTTTCCTTTTTTATGCAGCAGTATACCTGCTTCTCCTGCTTATGGTGTATTTGTTTCGCTATTTAATACGCTATGGTAGAGCTTGTTCCCACTACGGGGACTTTGTACAACGAAGTAGGCTGCTTGCAAATAAATTGTTGACTCAGGGATATTGCAAGCCTAGGCTTATCAAGGCCCTTAAAAAGTTTTATGGCATCACAGTATTGCTGATAAGTTTGATTCTCTGTGTCCAGGATTGCCCTGGATATATTTGACGTCTCATAGTTCCATGTTCCTTTCAAACAATTTTGATTACACACGTGGCAGGTGTAGCTAGCTAAACAAGAGGTGCTTACCCTTCCAGAGCACCCGGCCTCACTTCCCTGGTGAAAGTTCACGTGTATAACCTAACTTGTCAGTTCCAAAGTTTTTACTTTGCTTCTGGATTGTGATTCGGATATGGATTAGTATGTTTGTTTTTGATAATTGCTGGTCATGAAAAATTATTGAAGGTTCTGTAAATCTTTGGTCACAGTGATAAGCATAATTTGCTGCAGCATTATTGACAGAATGTTTGACAAGTTTTAAAAAATTAAAGATAAAATGAAAATAACACAGAATAAGATATGGAGATCAAACTGCCTAAATTTATATTCTGTAAAGTATGTTAAATTTGTATACACTATTATAAAGACCACCTATGAAACATAAGCAATATGAACTTTATAGACAGGTTGGTTTATATGATGGCTTTTTTGATTGAAATATGAACCAAAGTATTTTACCAGTAGTCTAAATAGACAGGTGGTCTTTATATAGAAGTTGTCATTATAGGATGTTTTACTGTATTTGTTAATGCATTTTCACATGTAGTCAAACCTGTCTATAAAGGTCACCTAAGGGAACCATTAAAAGTGGCCTTTATATACAGGTTCAAATAATATGAACAGTTGGGATACAATTCTACTGGCCTTTATAACCAGGTGGCCCTTATATAGAGGTGACCTTTAAGGCAGGTTGGACTGTATGTCATTTTTGAAAGAACATAGAAAGCAATGGTTGTGGCCAGTTACTATCTTGGTTACCAAATAAATGAATGTAGGGTTAACTATTGTTGACGCTTTTTCTAATTCTTATTGGTTTTTCACATATGTTTTTTCAGCCTTGATCACAAGTTCCCAGATGATCATCAGTGTTGTAAGGTTAGTTGATTTATTTATCACCAATTTTTACAATAATTTAAAAAAAATATGTCTTAGTATGTATAGATGGGTCTAGTAGCCACTAAGCTCTGTCCATCTGTTTGTTATTTTCTCTGTCCATTACAGGTAGGGGTACATACTTTGTGAACCATTACTTATACCCCACAAACTAGTTTTAGAGGGGTAGACAGGAATCACCATGTCTGTCTGTCTGTCCTTGTAAAATCATGTCCGGACAATATCTCGTCAATGCTTTTGACGATTGTCATAAAACTTCACATGAATAATCTTCATGGTCCAAAGTGTGTCATGACCTTGAACCAATGTCATATCAGAAAGAACAAGGTTGCGGGAAAACATTAAATGTTGGGGGCGTGGGGTATTTGGCTCTCAAAAGACAGTTCTAGTTAGTATTTCCATCACAGCTACGGTAACATACTTGGTATTATCTAATGTCTAGCTGTTTTAAAAGTATAGCTTTCAAATTTTCATTGTTATAATAATAGTGGCAAATTGTCCATTTTTCTTGTAAAATGAGGTCATCTAATTGGGGCGGGTATAAATGAAAACTATATTGTCCAGTAGTGTCCAGTATCGCCCTGTATTTAGACTCACTGTGGAAGAGGTATCAGCAAACATTCTTTCACTTATACTGAGGCTGTTGTCAGTTCTGGGATAGTAGATGAAATCAGAGTAGAGAGAGAAAATCACAGTACTGCATCAGAAATGCAGCAAGCAAACTGTTAAATTTTCTCACACTAGGATTTTCGGAATGTGATTGGAATCTAGTCATCGAGAGACACTGATTTGTAAGCCAGAGCTAGACCACTTGACAACTAAGGTCCCAAAAACAAATATGGATGGAAAGAGGGATAATTGATGTTTACATGGTTTATAATTTTATTTCAATGTTGTTTTTATTATTTTTAGTCAAATATAAAAGAGGCTACTGGAGAATACACAGGGACAAAAAGTTACAAGTGTTCATTTGAAGATTGTGACCGACATGAACTGCTTCCTGTTTTATGTGATCAATGTACACGGAACTTCTGTCTACAGTAAGTATATGAAGATTGTGATAGACATGAACTGCTTCCTGTTTTATGTGATCAATGTACACGGAACTTCTGTCTACAGTAAGTATATGAAGATTGTGATAGACATGAACTGCTTCCTGTTTTATGTGATCAATGTACACGGAACTTCTGTCTACAGTAAGTATATGAAGATTGTGATAGACATGAACTGCTTCCTGTATTATGTGATCAATGTACACGGAACTTCTGTCTACAGTAAGTATATGAAGATTGTGATAGACATGAACTGCTTCCTGTTTTATGTGATCAATGTACACGGAACTTCTGTCTACAGTAAGTATATGAAGATTGTGATAGACATGAACTGCTTCCTGTATTATGTGATCAATGTACACGGAACTTCTGTCTACAGTAAGTATATGAAGATTGTGATAGACATGAACTGCTTCCTGTTTTATGTGATCAATGTACACGGAACTTCTGTCTACAGTAAGTATATGAAGATTGTGATAGACATGAACTGCTTCCTGTTTTATGTGATCAATGTACACGGAACTTCTGTCTACAGTAAGTATATGAAGATTGTGATAGACATGAACTGCTTCCTGTATTATGTGATCAATGTACACGGAACTTCTGTCTACAGTAAGTATATGAAGATTGTGATAGACATGAACTGCTTCCTGTTTTATGTGATCAATGTACACGGAACTTCTGTCTACAGTAAGTATATGAAGATTGTGATAGACATGAACTGCTTCCTGTTTTATGTGATCAATGTACACGGAACTTCTGTCTACAGTAAGTATATGAAGATTGTGATAGACATGAACTGCTTCCTGTATTATGTGATCAATGTACACGGAACTTCTGTCTACAGTAAGTATATGAAGATTGTGATAGACATGAACTGCTTCCTGTTTTATGTGATCAATGTACACGGAACTTCTGTCTACAGTAAGTATATGAAGATTGTGATAGACATGAACTGCTTCCTGTTTTATGTGATCAATGTACACGGAACTTCTGTCTACAGTAAGTATATGAAGATTGTGATAGACATGAACTGCTTCCTGTTTTATGTGATCAATGTACACGGAACTTCTGTCTACAGTAAGTATATGAAGATTGTGATAGACATGAACTGCTTCCTGTTTTATGTGATCAATGTACACGGAACTTCTGTCTACAGTAAGTATATGAAGATTGTGATAGACATGAACTGCTTCCTGTTTTATGTGATCAATGTACACGGAACTTCTGTCTACAGTAAGTACTGTAAACCAACTTTTATTTGCAGATATTAACTTTGGCGATTCTCTAATTAAAACCATTTCATGACTATTAACTTTCGCGATATGGAAATAAGCTGAATATTTGGTATTAATCAAACCATTTTCGGAAACATATTCGCGACGATTAACTTTCGCGATTATTTTGTTCTCGCGAAACACACAAAAGTTTATAGCACGCGAATAAAAGTTGGTTTACAGTATACAGACTGGTCAAGTGTAACAAGTTGAGCAATGATGTGTAAGACCCCAGTTAAGATAGTTTCACTTGGTGGAGGAAACTGGAGTTTGCAAAGAAAACCAGACTGACAGGTGCAACAAAATGGAGAAAGAAAGGGCGAGTACTGGTCAACCAGAACTTGAATCCCAACCCAGACAACCATCACACATCTAACTGTTTTGACTGATCTACAAATTTGTCACAATATAGGTTGATTGATTGATTGGTTGATTAATTGAATGAAGTTTTATGTCTCAGTCCAGAATGCTTCACTTATATGATGGCATCACCAGATTGAGGTAATGTGGCAGATATTTTGATACAAAGAAGAAATGTACTGGGAGGGTTCTTTAGTGTGCACTACCGTGACACAAAACATTCGCTTTTAAAGTCTTTTCCAAAGGACCCAATGACTTTTATTTCTAATTGCTGAGTGCTTGGTGAAAGAAAAGTCACTACATTTTTCCAAGTCTTGGTCAGACCAGGGCAGAGTTCAAACCCTGATGATCTCCATCCTCGATAAGTGTAACTTAAGTATCTTTGTAGGCATAGACATTGTGTATTAGTCAATTTTAACGTACGTTTTTCAATTCTGCAAGTATCTTACATTAAATGAGTATACCAGTAAGTACATGTACTTTTTTTAATTCAGACACAGACATCAGCAGGATCATAAATGTGATAAACTAGACACTTCACCATCAAAACCTTCCAAAACAGCAGAACATGTACAACAGATTATAGGTAAGTCTTTGATGAATTATTACAATTATGTTAGAATCTGGCCTGAGCTGATATGCTCATTAAGCCAGTGCTTATCCCAGAACATGTACAACAGATTATAGATAAATCTTAGACGAATCACTAAAATAATGTTAAGTTAGACTCATTTTAATTATGTTAAGTTATAGTATGTCCTGAGACTTATAGTCTCATGAAACAGATGCCTATCCCCAATTCTCAGAAGAACTGGAAATGAAGTTCATTGTAGGTTAACCTACAGCATTCCTGTCAGTACACCTCCATTTAATCAACTTGGTAAACTAGTGGTGCAAATTGAATCTTAATGACATTCACTAGAAAATACTCAGTATGTACACAGTATTCAGAGAAAATTGATTGAAATGAATAGAAAAATAGAATGTAAAGTTAAAAAATACATGTACAATTCAAAATTTGTAGTACTGTAGTAGTGTTGTGACCCTTCATCTGAAAGATGATGAAAACCATCAGTAGTCATCATCATCATCTGCTGACAGTCTCGGAGCGACTATGTCTGTTTTCCTGAAATTACTTCACCGCTTGTCTCCATGTGTTCCTATGCTACGACAGTTTCGCCCAGGAATTCAGCTTGATGTTTCTCTGCTTCAGGTTTCTTTTGATGGTATCCTTGAAACGGAGGCGTGGTCTGCCCCTCTTTCTTCTTCCAACTGGCAGCTGTGAGAACAGAATCTGCCTTGGGATTCTGTCGCTTGGCATCCTCATTAGGTGTCCAGTCCAACATAGATTTTTTCTGATCAGGAGATCTTCCATGGATGGTAGGCCCATTTTGTCGAGCACTTCCTTATCAGTAGTAGTGATCAATAAATAAAATTATTATGAGGATTTTGTGATCCTTCAATTTAAAAGTTGACAAAAACCCATTTTGTCCAAATAAAAATTCTGAGAATTTTTTTTACAGCCTCAAAACAAGATAAAGTACCACAGAACAAATTACGAGGGCGAAAATCCAGTAAGACAGCTGCAAAGGTGGCACTTATGAAAATGAAAATGGGTGCTGTTGGAGAGAAAGGCATTCCAGAAACAGATAAAGTTTATCTACAGATATATTTACCACAGGGAGGAGAAAATAAAACAAAACCTATGTTTTTCTCAAAAGTAAGTGGGATTTTGAAAATACAGTAGATTCCTCTTGTTTGCATTACATGAATACTGTAAATGTATTTAACTTCTCGCATATTTATTTTTGAGGTATATGACATTAAGACATCTGTGTAGATAAATTTTTGCATTCTTTAAATAAGCACTATAACACAATAAGTAGAATATAATTTTCGCTCAGTATCAATTTTTGCAGAAAACAAGCAACCGTGAAATAAGTGAAAATTATTACACCACGAAAATAAATATGTTTACAGTAGTTAATCTCATTGTGTTCAGTGTTTTGCACTGATGTTATTACTTACACAATGTGTTAGTTACAGGGTCAGTTAATTCCATTTCAGGTGAAGACAAAGTACTAGCCAGATATAAAATTTACTGATCCTTTATAAACCTGTCCATAAAGGCCACCCAAGGGAACCAGTAAAAATGGCCTTTATAGTAAGGTGGCCCTTATAAATTACACAGGTTAACAAATATAAATAAAGACCAATTGGGATTGAATTTTACTGGCCTTTATAAGCAGGTGGCTCTTATATAGAGGTAGCCTTTAACATAGGTTTGACTGTATTTGGTCACCAACACACCACATTCTAAAATTTACCTAGTAGGTGTTGGGAAATTTACACATGATATACCCTACAATAAAATGTCAAAACTCAAATCTTCAAAATGGATACAACTGCCAGAGGTTTTTTTTAGAGAGGATTAAGAAAAAAATCCTAGTTAGCAATTTTGGAAAATTATTTCAGAAAATAAAAAATTATTCAAGGAGAAAATAATGCTGAAAATTATCAATCAGGGTTCATACAAACCTAAAAAAGTCTTTGAATTTATTCAGTCTAAACCTGTATGAAACCTGTTGAATATTAAATATTTTTATGACTTTCAGGTTTGGAGTATTGGACGAGTTATAGATAGCATAGCAGAAAATGCCAAACTAAGAAATACAAATAATATGGCCAATGAAAAGGTATGCATGTGTTTTCTGAAAAGATTTATTAAACCCCACCCCAAATTAGTGCCATACAGAAGAATTTAAATACGAGATACTGCTTCCTTGCCTAGTACTTGGTATTAGGAAGACAGAGTATCGACTTGTTCACTTGGTGTCAGTATGTGACTGGGGGAGTATCTCCAAGTGTGTGCTAGTACAAGATGGATCATAAAACAGACTCTCAGAAATACATGAACTTGTTCTTTGGTTAATCCTAAGCAATTAAGAAACTTGCTCTAATCTCGAAGAGTTTTACTCTTGATCCAGGATCCTGATTTGTAAAAATTGTTTCACCAGGTTATTCATTAATTTTGATTTTCAAATAAAATATTGTTTAAACTAAACTAATCGCAAATAAATGGAAAAAAAAACTTTGAATTCTTTAATTTTCGAATAATATTAGTAGGATACATTCTTAAAATGTGTTTCGAGATATATTTTTTACCAAATAATATATTGTTTTAAATATATTTTATTTTAGAAATTGAGATTATTTCTGTCAGAAGATGGAGAACAGATACAGTTGGATAAAAGCTTGGAGAGTTTTGTTAAAGAAGAAATTTTATTTAGTGGATCATCTGTGATACTGGAATACATAGATTCTAATTCTACAGCTTCTATTGACATTTCTGGTTACATTACATAAAATAAATATATATTTTTATATACTTGTATGTCAATGTGTTAATTATATTTATGCATCATAAGGACAGGTGTTCTTTTTATTCTGTCTCTTGTTGGCTTCATTCAGTTGGTAGAATGCTCGCTCCGTAAGTGGGAAGTTGTGGGTTTGAACCCCAAGTGGGTCTGACCCAAGACTTGAAAGTAGGTAGTGATTGTTCTTTCGCCAAGCACTTGGCATTACAAATTAAAGTCAAAGTTCTTTCGGATGGGATCTTAAAATAAACGTGGTACTGAGTCAAGGTGGGCTTGGCACGATAAAGAACCCTGCTGTATAATGTAATCAGCGCAAAGCACAGGCAAATTGTCTGCACCTTTGCCTAAAGCTGGCATCGTCTCGATATAAGTGAAATATTATCGATTTGGATGTTAAACGCCATTACTCAACTCTTGTTGGTTTTGTTCAAATATTTGATGATACAAAATACATGTATTTGGCAGAATCTTCATCCGTTTGAAGGAGGCCATTACTAGGCAGTAGAGAAGCCCCCTTATTGCACAAGGGCATTGGTAGCCAATTTGTCTAAAATGATTGCTTAGGACCACAGTATCTCTCGCAGCCTAGGTTCGAATTCCATTCGGCAGTGTAAGGCAGTTTGTTCCTTCGCTTACTTGATGTTGGCAATTTCTCCAAGCACTAAAGAAAACCCATTTCAATTCTGTGTGAAAATTGGTCAGCCTATGAACAGCAAAATCGACCACTGTTAAGGGTATTGAAAAAGTTGGAAGATATTGTCATTCTCGCTTTGCCTGGTGACTACAGTTGTCATAAGGCGAGACTGATTTTACTTTTCCAGTGTTGGTGGTAGTGTTATAAGCATGCTCAAAGTCTAGTCAGTTCAAAGCCAAAGTAATCTTATGTGACTAGAGCAGCTAGGCAAGGCTTTTTATTCTGTGGATTTCTTGTTTTTCAAATACCTTTTGTCAAATAACAAGAAAATTTGCAGATCCACAATATGGCATTATTGCAAAAGATTCCCAAAATCAAACTGAAGTAGCTATGATTCTAAAAGGAGTTGCAACAGATTAAGTAATGTAACAGGAGACGAGATGGGGCTGAGTGGAAAGGAATAATAATGTTTTGCGCCCCAGTCAATATTTTTTCACATATATGGAGGTGATCAATTCTGGGATGGTGGAGGAAACCAGAGTACCCAGGAGAAAACCTCCAATCTTAACAATCAAACTGAAAATTTCACACACTAGAATTTGTACCAAGTGGGATTCAAACCTAGGTGGTGAAAGGCACTGATCAGAAGCAAATACTTCGACCATGCCATCACAGAGGCCTCCAAGGAAACAAGTCGACCACAGACTCAAAATTAAAGGGTCCTGGAACAAGACATTTACTTTCACATGATTTAAATACAAAGTTTCATGAAAGGGTTCTTGCAAATTATACTGGGGTTAATACCTTGATGGACTATTGTCCGACTTCTTAGCAAGTCCTATACTCGTTCTTGTCATCGAAAACTGGTGTGCCTATATGCTCAGGCCCTAATTTCGCAATCCTCATTCTCATTCCTATTCCTCAACAAAGATTTTCTTCACCATAAATATGACGAATTTGAAATCATAATAATTTTGTGAATTTTGAAGTTATTGAAAAATTTAAGGTTTCATTTTCAAGAGCACTTAAAGTTTATAACATTTTTATTTAGTTTTGTTGTGTATTCAAAAGTTCAAGAAAAAAGAAAAAGAAGATTGCCAAATTTTTGCATATTTATGTACCAGTAAGGAAAATCTTAGTTAAGAAATGATTCTGAAACTTTCAGAACAGACTCACAGTCTTAACAACAGATGACAACAATGTATTTGCTATGTCAGTGGTTTTATTAATTGAAGATATTGTTTATACTAAGCTAAATTAACAAAAAAGTACTATTTGTGTGTAAATATAAATTCATGGCTAAATAATAAATAACAGATTACACTAAGATACAAAGTTCTAATACCAAGTTAAATTTCTTTCTGAAAACAAGTCTTAACATGATATTTTTAAATGAAAAATCTACTGAAATTGAAATCACATGTTTTCCATGTGGTATTTCTTTAAAAATTACTGTAAACATATTTAAATTCTTGTGTATTTATTTTCGTGGTATAGTAAATTTAAATATATCCGCGTAGTTAAATTTTTGCAATTATTACACAATAAGCATAATGTAATTCTCGCTCTGTATTAATTTTCGCCAAAAACAAACGACTGCCAAATAAGCGAAAATCAGCACACCTCGAAAATAAATATGGTTACAGTATACTGAACTGTCATTTCTATTGGATAATGAAATGCCTAAGTAGTAAGTACTGTACACATTTCACAGTATCCGGGAAACATGAACTGTAAACATTGTTAAATTTACAATTCCAGCCTTCTTATCATTTTACTTTGTATTTGTAATTTTTATGTATACCTTCTGCTGGTAAAATGTTTTAATTTTTTTACAAGGTGGATATTTCACAATATTTTTTCCCATATGCCAAAGTTAGAAAACTTATCTCCACACAAAAATAACCAACTTTACAGTATAAATTAAGTAGAAATTCCTTAGTATCTGATAATAACATAGGGTACATTGACAGAACTGTTCCTCAACTGAATGAACAGGTTTTTAATTTGCTTTAAGTTTTTCAAAATTAAAATGATCAAAATTTATATTAACTGAAAGTTACTGCATCAAGACAACAATGTTCATTCCATGTTGAAAAACTCTAAAATATGAAACAAATCCGAAAACTCTAAAATACGAAGCAAAAGCCATGTATAAAAATAAACAAAATTATGAGCTAAAGTCTTAATTTAATTGAGGAGACTTGTAAAATAAAATATTTCATACAGGGTAAACTAAAGGACAAAAACAAAACCCAAATTTTTCACAGATACTTAGAATGAATACTTGTTCATGGTTTACCTTTAAATTTATAAGCCTACTTGTATCTTTTTTGTTCAAAATACCAAATAATTGCATATAAAATGTATGATACAGTCAAAATATTGTTCAAAGTTATCATATTACCGGTAATGGATGATCCGATTGAGAGACCAACGGATGATCCAGAGCAAAGAGTTGTATAGGCAAGCAATACTGACTGTCCGCTTGACCTTTAATTTCAAATAATTATGAACCAGTACATTTATGTATAGGGAACATAGGTGATGATTTCATCTATGCAATGGCTTATGTATTTAAGAATTGACATAGTGTTTTGTGTTTTTTATGAGGTGATAAACAGCAGTGAAGCATGCACAAATTGAAGCAGATTATGTTGAATTTGTGTGGGCTTCACTGTTGTTTATTGTTGTCATAAATGACACAAAACACTGTTAATTCTTATATTTACAATTGACATGTCACCGGCCATGCCTTTTATGTTCCGACACTGGCCGCCATCACGGTACCAAAGCAGCTTCATGGCAACTAATGACGTACTAATGTCAGTGACATCAATATATGAAACACGTTTCCATTCTTTATGTGTGTAATTCTAGCATCCCGGGCTTTTGTCTGAACATTGTGGGCTTTGCTGGTTATCCATCAATTATCACAAAACATCAGATACAGTTATTCATAAAACCTGGTGCATCAATGTTACAATGGACATTGTTAATGTTTCATCATGACCTATTTCAATTGTTTTACCACTATATGTCCTGTTTCTAGACTTGCATTTGTTCAAACAAACAAGATAAATCTGAAAATTAAAACTCTTTAGCTTTATAAAGGTCAAGTAGACAGGTCAATGTTGTTTGCCAATCATAGGACATTCAGTTAAATCTCAATATGACAATAGATAAATACACATTATAAATAAATGTTGAATTCATAAGTTAATACATATAATAATACTTGTATATAAACCTGATAAATGTATGGTTAACTACACCACAAAATAGAAACCTAATATTATGTATGACGCATTGAAACAGAAAACTAAAATGAATCCTTGTAAATGTTACTGCCAGTAAATGTCTATGTTTCCATTCCATGCAGACAAAATCGCCATTGGCTAATTTTCTGAGAAATTCTTTCAAAGAGTAACCTATTTTAGAAAATTTGCGAACAAATACATACTTTTAATTTCACAAAAGTTTGGGAAATATGACCATTTTTACTTTTAAAATTATGAAAACATAGAAATCTTATTTAACACAAGATCTAAGATAAGAATTTGTGCAGTAGTCGTTACAGTAAAACGTGTCTAAACTGGACTGCGTTATAAGATGTGGTACTATAATTTCTTGAATAATTAATTAAGTTTAAACCAAAATCAAATCCTGTCATACATGAACAGAATACTGCAAATGTACTGAATTATAAGGGTTCAAATTTTCGTAGTTTTGTAATTTTCTGACCTTTTCAAGGGGTGTAATATTGAAAGATTTATGAAACTGACTATAAGATCGAGAAAATGTGGTTCAAAATTCCATGGAAAATTTTGATGGCTAAATACGCCAAAATTAGTACATCACAAACATAACTACAGTATGCAGTTCAGATAGCATTTAACTTAAACAGGTTCCACTGTGTAAAAACTTGATGCAAAACAATACAGTAATAAGGCCTACAAGTCCTGTCATGTTACCAGTTGGAACTCGCCAATTGACGTTTCGCCGACCATGCCTTTTATGTTCCACCACGTGCCGCCATCACGGTACTAAAGCAGCTTCACGGCAACTAATAATGTACTAGTGTCTTTGACGTCATTAAAGGTACAATTCAGGCCCAGTTTTCATTTGTTTTTGTCTGTAATTCAAGCATACCGGACCTTTGTCGGAACATTGTGGGTGTGGCCAGCTATCCGTCAATTCCGGGTTCAAGAACAATATACATGATTGGAAACTTGTGAGAAATGATGTTACCACAGAAATGATCATTAAACATAGCTGTCAGTAACATTTATTCTCTTAACTTTAAATTATCACAAATCAAAAATTTAAGTAAGGCAAGACTTGCAGGCACTACCTGCTGACTTTACAATATTACATGACAAATGACAAACAACATGATCCTTTTTGGATGTCAGCTTTTTTGGGGCTTTTTCCCTGAATATGTGTCATTCTGTACAACTTATAACTTATGTGTCAATTCATTTAAGCAATTTTAACTGTAAGCATGAGTTTGCATGATACTGATAAAGAATTTTAAATTCATATTCATAATTTTTGGTTGTAACTATCTGTATTAAAATTGAATAAGCAAAAAAACTACACATTCAAACAAAAAAGTAAAACCTGATATTTTCTAATAAAACAGATGAAACATACATGAATGTCTATAAAATGTATTTATGCATATTAAGTACTTCAGATCAAACAAAAAATGAGATTTAAATAAAACAACTAGCTAGTAATGAATACCTAAACTACATAATCATATATATGATGAATATCTAAAGCAATATTATTAATACTAGTATGGTAGTAATATTCCAATGTAGGCAAACAACTTTGACCTGTCCGTTTGATCTTTTATGTATGTATAGGGAACACAGGTGTTTATTGTGCATACATCATGAGATATACTCACCTCATAGAGTAAACCTGTGCACTGTATGTATTAATTTGAATCTTAACACTACCCATTCATTGGGTGGACCCTCCTAATGAAAGGTTAAATGGACAGGTCAATGTTGTTTGCCAATTCATGATGTGGCAAGTGAAAAACTAAACTTATAAATAAATAATACATGTTGATTCTAAATTTCTGATTACCACATTAGTTTCTGATCAAAAATGCATAAAATCTCAAAATTAAGTCCAAAATTGATAGCTTTGTACTGCTAAGATGGATCTTGTAATTAGATGTCTTGTACAATCTTGCATCATCATTTTAATGAAAATGCCACTTGAATTTCCGTTGATGCATCAATTTTTTTTGTGTCTACCAGTCTGGTCAGAAGACTGGTGATTTTATACACATAAGTACAGTAGTCAAATCTCACTACAGAATTTAACAAGTATTTTCTATACAAAAAATTGTTATACATTGTTTACATATACACAAATCCTGGTATATAATCATTAATTGAACATATTGCATGTATGTACACATTTTGTAACTTTCAAATTCATTTAAAACATTCTCTTTTTTTCGTCAAAAAAGTAGACTATTTTACTTTTGGAAAATATTTCTTTTAATCTTTTTAAAAAACAGTTGTATTTTCCTTAATATATATATATTAAAACCACTCACAGTTTTGTCCAATACATATTCATGAAGAAAGCAACCAAAACATAACTTAAGAGGACCAAAAACATAAATGAAAATTAATTTCTGTGGAATTAAAAAAGTTTACAAATATCCGTTTAAGCTTTATCAGAAAGATTCTGAAACGGTTATGTTTCATTCTAAAAAAAAGAGGCCAATGGGCCTTAATGCTCATCCAAGGACATGCCTCATATCGCCTGCAGAATTTAAATTGTCAATTACAAGGACCATTATAATTTTCCCTAGCTCGCTTGCAGAAATTCAATAGTTAATTACAGGGACCATCACATTTTTCCCTCTGGGTCCTAATGCTGAAGTATTTTCAAATTAAATCCTATTTTTCTTTAGAATGCATCAAAATAGTTTTTAAGTTTTTAATCAATCAAACTTGGCCCAGTAGTTTTGGAGATGACTGAACATTAATGTATGATAGATGAGACATGACAGAGACGCTGAACCACCACAATAGCTCATCAGATTATTCAATATACAGCCAAACCTGTCTATAAAGGCCACCCAAAGGAACCAGTTTTAGTGGCTTTTATGGGCAAGTGAAGAACAATTGGGATACAATTCTACTGGCCTTTATAAGCAAGTGGCCCTTATATAGATGGCTTTTAAGGCAGGTTGGACTGTACAATACTCAAATAAGAGATTCTTTATAACTAGTTACTTAGAAACTATTAGTATGTACAACATGAAAGGTCAGTTCTGGCACGACCTGGGTGCTTAAGCTTTATATGCAAATCTTGCCTATAGAAGCTACTAACAGGAGTCGGCAAATATAATGAAAGTAAGACAGGCCCATGAGACAGCTCATATGAACACATGTCTGTCAATACCAGGACCGATACTTTTTTTCAATGCTTAATCATTTGGATTTCTAATCTTGAGGAGTATTTAGACACTTTTACATCATATATTTTTAAATTGGGTTTATATACTATGTATATTAATTTAAAAAAAAAAAAATCTTAACTGCTCAATAAAAACTCTTATCTACCAAAGCTTAAAAATATTTGTAACTCTTGTTCTATATATCTCAATAGAATTTACAGGCATACCACATGATCTTAACCTTTGAAAGATATACAAAACGTTTATGACACAAAAAAATGTTGCTTTTACAGGAAAACACCAACTTGTGTGATTTCGTAATTGTTCTACACAAATGTTAAAAGGGGTATCATATTCTAACAGAATGAACATTTTCACATAAAGACTTACATAAATAAATTTTCTACCAAATCAAAAAATATAAAAATTCATTTTTTGCACTTTTTTCACATATATCTCAGTTATCATGTGTTCTTAAGAATTTATTCAGTCAATTTTATTTAATTGAAAGAAATAAAAAGATTTTTACCAATAATTTTCCAATAATATGTATATAATGTTAAATTTTACACAAAATTTTACATTTGAGAATACTCGGAAAAAATTGCATCTTGTGTATTAGTCAAAACTTAAAGCTACATTATATAAGTATACTAGTTGTGAAGGAAAAGCAGACATATATGTCCCTTATAGCAGAAATGGTATTTACATCTATGAAATGGTAAATCTATAAAAACGTTCCTTCCTTTTTAATTAAAGTACATGAATCCAAATGCATTATTAACAAGTCTTACCATAAAAGCAGACAGATATTAACACACATCTTCCAACAATCCTAATTAAGATTTTTTTTTCATCAATTACAACAATTTGAAAACAAAATACTAAATAAATACCCACTCAACGACTACTTTTGTCCACTCAACATTCCTATAATTTGATCAAAACAAATAAATTCATTATGCATTTCATTTCCATAGTCAAAGTCCAACACATTTTTTACATAAAACAATGACCACATCTTAAGTCAAATCACCCTCCATCTCACCCTCTAGATTTTTTATGTCAACAGTTTATATGTAATATCACAAATCTACAGGGGTCAAAGGTTAACTACTCTCATCAACTTGCATTTATCATTATCATTGCCATGATCAGTTTCCAAAAAAGGTTTATACATTAAATAAGTAAGAGCACACCTTAAGCATAAATCAAACCATCTTCCATTTCACCCCTGAAGGTTATAATGGCAACAGTTTCTATGTAATATCACACACCTAGAGGGGTCAAAGGTTAACTATTCTCATCAACTTGCATTTTATCATTATCTGTTGTAACAGGTTCTTCCTTTGTGGCACTTTCTTCTTTAACATCCATCTCTGCACCACCATCATCAGCTGTATCAGTGGTTGCCATGGTATCATTCGTTACCACTGTTTTATCACTGGTTCCATCAATGGCCACAGTGGTTGTATCATTGGTTGCCATGGTTGTTCCATTAGTTGCTATGGCTGTTTCATTAGTTGCCATGACAGTATCATTGGTTGCCATGGTTGTTCCATCAGTTGCCATAACAGTATCATTAGTTGCCATGGTAGTATCACTGGTTGACATGGCTGTATCATTGTTTTCCTTGGCAGTATCATTAGTTACCACAACAGCATCATTGTTTGCCTTGACAGTATCACTGTTTGCCATGACAATATCATTAGTTGCCATGACAATATCATTATTTGCCTTGGTAGTATCATTGTTTGCCTTGGTAGTGTCATTGTTTGCCTTGGTAGTGTCATTGTTTGCTTTGGCAGTATCATTGTTTGCCATTGCAGTATCATCATTTACCTTGGCAGTATCATTGGTTGCTTCAGATGCATTGATGGATGATGACATGGATGCTGATTTTTCAGGTGGACATGGTTCCACCTTTTCTGGTTCTTTGAATGATATTTCATTATCCTCTTCTTCCTCTTCATTATCATTTATCTCCATCTTGACCTACAAGCACAAAACATAAAAGACTGCATATAAAACATTGCCACTTTACACTATTTACTTGAAGACCTAAACATAGGACATTTTCATCATGAAACCTCTTACAACAAGAATGGTCTCTGGAGTGCAAGGATGTATTTCAAATGTATATTAACATATAGTTAAACAATTTGGAAAATAAGTATCTAGCACTTGTAAGAATGACAGTTTCAATAGATCTAGTTTAATAAATCATTAAGTATTTCAGTAGAGAACAAGATAAAACTTACTGTCAATGACTACAAAGTTTGCCTAACCTGTATCATTGTGACAGAATCTGTCTGTAATTTTTTGCATTATAATTATATTCATAGGTACAAAATCAAAACTAAACAAAAAAGTGTAATTCCCTGTACCAATGATGTGTCTGATTTGTAAAATATATGTTAAAAAGAAATCTAGTGTATACTATACTGGGAAAATGTGTAAATAATCTAGGTAATTAAGACAGCAACTACCAACATGCATATTCAATCAAAGTAAGCAAATGTTGACCACGAAGAAATACTCCATTTTCATATATTTAGTAAACACTAATGGTGTTTGTAAACAAAATGTAGCCTGTTTTCACTGAAGACTGAATATATACCAAACCCCCAACAAAACTTCTGTAACCCATAGCACATGGTAAAATTCCTTTGGTAAATAAATCTATACAAATGAAAAAGGTGTTTGGTTAGATAGGTTCCACTGTACACTATATCGAGAAGGTTAAAAATATTAGTAATTTCACATTGCCAATAAGCATTTGCTAGACTAATGAAAATCTTGCCTTGACAGTTTCAAGTTGTGGATCCAAAAGCTTGTGTGCATTTTTAATATGCTTCTAAAAGCCTTTTTGTGTGTACCATACTATACACTCATAAAGACTTAACAAAACTTAAAGTCAAAGATTTGTGGAAAAGTAAAAAAGTAAGACAACAAGGATAGGTCTTTCAAAGATTTTAGAAAGCCTAGTTGAACTATATTTCTTGAGTTGTACCTATTCTCACCTTCAACCTCAAAATTTAACTTCACTTTTGTGCAAATCATTATCTGTCAATATTCTTTAATTACAGGTTTTCTTGCTTCAGATTTTTTTAAATTAAAATTGTAAAATCACCAGTAAAAAGGAAAGATGGTGAGAACAGATAAAATGCTAATAATACCACATATGACATGATGTAATACTCAACTCCATCTAGTTCTTCATTAAAAATCAAATACATGTAGCAGGGCTTTTGCTGGGTTTCTTTGTGGGGTCGATATATTCTGTCATATTTACAGTTCAAAATCTTTCACAATTACTTGGCAAACTTTCATAATTTTTAAATTTTCCGCATTAATTCAAATTTTGGAATTTTCTTTCACTTTCATTTCACATTAATTGCCATAATGATGATTATTTTCACAACTGCAAGGGCCACCCAATCCGAAAAGGGCGACTTAAGAGAGAATCCTTGTATTTGTGTGATTTTGAAAGACCAAAATGCTATTTTACCCCTTCAAGACAGATGTAGAGGTCTTCACACTGGACACAGGTGGTAGGTATGGTATGTTAATATTCATGCAAGTCAGATGAGGAGTGCTATCGTTACATTAATGTATAAGAAATCATGTGTTTATATACAGGTAGATATTTCATGCTGGTGGCTGGTTAGTTAGCAGAGCAAGGTTATATAAAGGTTACTATGGTTACCATAAAAAATACTCACCATTCCCATGTAGTCCTTCAAACGAAAATAACAAAAGATTTAATTATAAAATTTGAATTGGCAATATATGCATGTAAATTGAAAACCTTATATGTGAAAGAAATTCCTTTTTATATCTCTCAAGACAGAATTCAAAATTTTCATGCAATTAACTTTCAAACTAGATGCAACTAGGAAAAATTTTGGAAAATTTTTTTTAACTACATTTCCTTATACATATCTAGCAAAATATTTAGTATAAAAGCATGGAACATATCCAACAGTCATTGCCTCTGATGCTGGATTAAAGATTAGTCTGTTTTTATAAAAGTCAAGTGAAACTGTGCATTTTTGTCCTATGGCTAGCAATTCATTGGTGCCATCTCGGTCAACTATTTCTTCATCACCCAATCATTGTGAGACAAGAAAAAAATAACCCCTAAAAATCATGAACATTAAAGTGAAAAAAACTTACCTCATAGTTGTTTCCTATAAGATGTTGCATTTCATGTCTAAGTAGCAGATTAGATTCTGTGAATTCTCTATCACAATATTGGCAGATATAAACATCCTTCTTCTGATCTTCCTCTGTATTCTCTGCATTAGTCTCAGCTTTCTTGTCGACCTCATCAGCCTTTGATCCCTCTGGCTCCTTGTCACATTCCATTTTTATCTCAGCGACTTCTGTACCATCTGAAGTACTAGCCTCATCCTTTACTGGTTTTTCTTCCTCTGTTTTTGAAGCTTCTGGTTTTTCATCGGCTTTTTGTTCTTCTGATTTTTGTGTTTCAGTTTCTTCCTGGGTTTCTGTCTTTTCCAATGCTTTCTCCTCTTTACTATCATCATTTTCTGCTGTTTTCTCTTCCTTGCTTTCATCGCTTTCTGTTGTTTTTGCTTCCTTACTTTCATTCTTTTCTACTGTTTTTTCCTCTATACCATTCTCTTTTACATCCTCCTCTTTTTTGTCCTCCACTTTTGTTTCTTCAATTACAGGTTTCCTCTTATTGGGTGAGTTAGGTTCATCTTTTTGATAGAGTTTAGCGACATATAAAGCTTCAGAAATATCTGGTTCTTTGCTCTCTTCGACTCGATCAATCTGGCCGTTCTGCTGAAGCCAGTTTGACAGTTCTGGTAGCGGATTGAAATGAACTTTTATATGCTGACTTAGAAGATGCTGTTTAGATGTGCTGTAATCACAATAAGGACAAGCCAACTCACTTTTCAACATGTGGAATTTTAAATGAGCTAGCAGGTGGTCTCGTCTCACATTTGCATAAGGGCACCTGTCACATCTGTATAACTTCTTGGGATGCGAATCAACCTCGGAATTTTCGTACATGTCCATGTGGTCATGGGTGACACTTACAGTAAAGGAGCCTTTTCCATCTAATGGTGGCAGAGCACTGGCTAATGCAACATCTGCAGGTACTTCAGGTAGTAGTGTTAGGTTAGAAAATGACTGTGTTGAGAGTAAATTCTGATTTGGAGACATATGTAGCCTTTGGTGTTGAGCTAACAAGTTATTTGATGGTACACTGTAATCACAGAACTTGCATGTACACCTCTGTTTACTGCCATGAAGTTCTATGTGTCTCTCGTAGTGTGTCCTCTTGGCACTAGCATATGGACATTTCTCACAACTGTACTTCTTGAAGCGAGCAATTTCCAGTAAAGAGTCAACTTTGTTTTCATAGGATATTTCAGTCTGATCCGAGCTTCTGTCATCTATATCATCCTCAAATCTAACACCTTCCTGGATTTCTAGATCAGCTGTTGTGGAATCTGTGCCATCTGCCATGTAACTTGGTTGATGTACCTTTAAATGATGTGATAACAACCCCTTTGATCCCACATAATAGTCACAGTGTGGACATTTCATTAATGGGTGTTTAGCCATGCGGTTTCCATGCATCATTTCATGTAGTTTGAGATTTCTAAGTCTCATATTCTGATAAGGACATTTCCGACATTTGTGAAGCTTTCTGTAGACTCCATTCCTACACACATATCCTGGTTTATTTCCAACAGAACATGCAATTTTCATTGGTGACATGACAGGCGACTGAGAAAGGCTTTGTGTAATTTTTGAAGCAATCAATTTCTGTTTATAACCTGCTATTTGGACTGCCGTATAAACTTCACTGGAATTTGAAATGTCAGATTTGCATGGTGATGACTGTATTGAGGAGGAGCTGTATTTTGATGGCGACACGGAATACTTCTCATGCACCTTCATGTGTTGTTTTATCAGCCGTTTGTGAGTTACCCAGTAATCACAGTATTCACATTTAAATTCCGCTGAAGCATTCGGTCTGTGGAACTGTTTGTGGTACAGATAATCATTTTTACTGTTGGACGTATACGGACATTTTTCGCAGACATATCTTTTCATCGGCAAATTAGATGATGGAGGAAGCATTAAATTAGAATAAGATGAAGAGGATGATGACTTCTTCCTTTCTTTTTTAGTGTTATAGACATCCTGCAGATGGAGCTTCATGTGTTGATGCAACAAGCGAGGAGCGACAACATAATACGGACAATATTTGCACTTTTCTTGTTGGATGTTCGGTTGTGGTTTGTGACAACTCATATGGAACTGTAACAACCTTGCCTTGTCTGTTCTGTAAGGACATATGTTACAACCATGTCGTTTCTGAGATTTAGGACTGGATTTGACCTCAGTGCATCCTTCTTTTACCCACTTTCTCACTCTAATTATATGCTCTGCATAATCCTTAGCTTTGTGTTTATCACGCAGATGTCGGGCGACACAGGATTTCCAATTTGATCTAAATTCACAAAATTTGCATTTGAACAAATCGTAGTATGGTTCAGGTTCATCATCGACTACAGACTCTGTTTCTTCCAATTCAATTGATTCCATTTCTCCCATATCAAATCCGTTTGTATTTGTAGCTTGAACTTCTGCCGGCTGTAGTGGTGGAGGTTGCAGTTGTGGTGGCTGCATTTGTTGTAGTTGATGATTTTCCATCTCTGTTGTAGGGGTTTTGATAATTTCTACACTTTCTGCTTCCTGATCCAGCTTGACGTATTTCAAACCAATTCTGAAGATGGATAAGTTGTCCCTGTTATGTCGGGATCGAGCATGTCTGAATGCAGAGCTTCTGTAATTTGTAGTGTATTTACACTGTGTACATCTGTAAGCCTTGATGTTATGTGTACTCAGATGGTTTGTGACCACAACTTTATCTTTATCACGGAAGTTACACTTCAAACATTTCCATATTCTACCCATTTTGTCTCCCTCAGGCATTCTAATTTTAAGTCGAATCGGCTCTATGCGATTGTTTCCAGATCCTCGTCGTTTTCTCGGATTGTAGTTGTATTGAACCAATGTTTGTTTAGCCTCTTCTAAATCTAGAAATTCCAGTTTTGCTTTATTTGGTCCATGTTTTCTGTTAATATGTCTCAGTAGATCACTTCTCCAGTTTGATCTGTAGGGACATGCTGAACATTTAAATTGTCTGTAATTACTGTGACTGATCCCAGAATAGGGTTCTGCTCCTTTACTTGGCGATAGTGCTTTCTTGTGTTTAGCCGGAGACTGGTGAACAATGCTACTGAACTCCCTCATATAGGCCTCGTAAGTTTCCCTGGCCTCTTTTTCACTCAGAATGATGATCTGTGCCTGTCCATGTTTCTGGCGAATGTGCTTGTTCAAATCCCATTTCCAGTTAGATCTTCTTCCACAAACAGAGCACTTGAATGGTTTTACATAACCAAATGATTTTGGATTGTTTGACAGTAATGGTGAAGCTTCATCAGTAGTTCTTCCTCCCTCATGAGACGAGCTCATTACTTTCGGACTTGGTGTGTACTGACTCGGCAAAACACTCTGTTCTCCATCTCCAGTGTAAATAACTTTAACTTCCAAATCAGGATGTATGTAATTGTAATGTTTTTTAATGTCACCCTTATTTCCGCCTTTTTTACCACATTCCCCACACATGTAATTTTTTTCAACAGCGTCTTTCTTTGTCGGTGTCACTTCCACAACTTCTTGTTTGATTAGGGAATTGTTTGCAAATCCATCAAACATTTTCATAGGAGAACTGCGCTGAATTGCCTCTTCAATTGGTAGCATAACATCCCCATTTTCATCTTGATAAATAATCTTTACTTCTTTATTGGGTGAATGTAATGGTAATGTTTTCTGACATCAGCCTTGATCGCACACCTCTTGCCACAATCAAAACATTTGTACGGCTTTTCGGCAATGCTTGGAGAAATTTTGTGTTGATAATCTACGTTTGGTGTAGATGTATTTGGTAGCAATTCTGAGCTTGTTTTCATGTTATTAACCATCTCCTCTGACCCTTCTTCTCCAATGTATACAATATCAACTGCCATACCAATGTGCAATGTCCGAATATGTCTACTAACAGTCCATCTTAACGGAGACTTAAAACCACAAGCATTACATTTGTAAAGTTTTTTACCTCCTGAATTAGGAGCTTGTTCCGCACCGCTCTCCTGGCCCGATATATTCAGATGGTGTTCTCGTCTAACAACAGGATTGCTATCAATATACGTCTTAATGGTAGCTTCTGCTTCTTGCCTGCTTAGCTTAACAACATCTAGAGAACTCTCTGGGTGATCTTTACGAATATGTTTGCGGATGTCCCATTTCCAGTTTGCTCTTCGTCCACACACAGGACACATGTACTGCTTGAGATTAATATGAGTTGATACATGAGCTTTCAATTTAGATGGCGCATTAGTAACAAAGTTACAATATTCACATGGGAACATTCCACCAGGAGATTCCTTCATGTGGTATGGACTATCAAAATTTCCAGATACATTATTACTTGACAAAGAGATATCACTGCTATTCATAGAAATCTTCGCTATTCATCGACATTTCTTGTGAGTAATCCATTTCCATTTCCGGGTAGCCTTCATTTTCATCTTCATACATGGATTCACCTTCACCTAAATTTTCATCCATTCCTTCGTAATCGTCGTCATCAGCTAAGTCAACATATACTGTGTCTGACTGGACATCGTAATTACTAATCTGTTTATCATGAACAATGGTTATAACATTCTCCAAGATGGCGTCATCGGCCATTACTCCTGGATGATGTTTGTACATGTGACGTCGGATATCGCCTTTCCAATGTGTCTGGTAGTTACAGTAATTACATCTAAATGGTTTGTCATTCTTGTGTATTTTTGTATGTCTATCCACTTCAGACTTAAACGGAGAAGAATAAGAACATGTTGGACACCTGAACATTGCTGGCGAAGTTTTACGTGTTGGAACCGTGTTAACTTTGACATACTTAACGGAGTCTGGCTCTGTTTTGTGATCTCTTCTAAGATGTACATTTAAATCTCCAACATATTTATACTGTTTTTCACAGTGCGGACACTTGTATCTTTTTTCTATTGTATGGACAGACATATGTCGTCGTAAATCACTAGGCCATTTTGCTTGGTATAAACAGTACGGACATCTAAGGGACTCTGTAGAATTCTCCATTCCCATCATTTCTCCATTGTCTGACATTGGAACGTTATATTGCTCATCATCATCTGGGTATGTCAGATCTAAAGGCATTGCCATGTCTCCTGGAGTTGGCGACATTTCAACGTCTGCTTGACTTAATGAATTACTTTCAACCTGTGAAGGATGATCATCTAAAGTAACAGCGACCATTAAATCAGACTTTTCCAATGTTGTTTTACCAAGATAATCACGCATACGCATACCATGCTTCTGTTTCATGTGTCTGTTCAAATCTGATGATCGTTTGTACTTAAGCCCACAGAGAGGACAAAAGAATCTGCCTTCAACTGTATTTAAAACTGGGACAGGACCAGATTCATCAGATGGCATCATCTCTCCTTCTCCTTCCAGTTCTGGTTCAGGGTCGTTCACCTCGGAAACATCGGCTGGATCCATTTCCTGTGGAAAATTTGTAGCAGAATCCAGGGAATCTTCATAATCAGTTCCAGTTATATTCGACACTATATTAGAAAACATTACAGACACATTTTCATCACTATTGGCATGATTGTTTGCTTCGTGACGTCTAATAGCACCTTCATGATCACAAGAATAACTGCAAAATTTACACTTGTGAGCAAACTCGGTAATATGATTGTTTCTATGGCGATCAAAATTCGGTCTAAAGTCTGTTGTGTATGTACATTCAGAGCACTCAAACAATGATACATTGCTATGTGTCACTTTATGTGCAAAATACTCAATCTTCTTTGTGGTTTCGTAATCACACACAGAACATTTAAATGTTTTTGCATTTATATGCATGGACGACACATGCTTTGCTACACGATACTTGTCTGCATTATTGAAGAGACACAATTTACATTTGTAAACGAGTTTACCGGATGGACCAACCATGTTGACTAAATTATCCTCCATTTCCATGATGGTCTGTTCACGTTGTGATTTACTTGGTACATCTGTTGCTGGCTTTTGTGTTGGTGATGTATTAAATATACTGGCATTATTGACCTGCGGAGGTTGTGGTGGTGGTGGTTTTGGAGATTTTGCTGGTGATATCTGAAGTGAATTCTCCCCATTATGATGTTGTCCACTACCATGTTGTGAATTTGGATCAAAGTAGTTCTTTTCGGACATATACTCAGCATAGACTTCATCCAACTCAATATTGATTTTATGCACGAGCTTTAAGTGGCGCTGAACCTTGTGGCGGTGTTTGCAGGAATATTCACATTCAGTACAACTATAGATACTTAAATTAGCATTATGAACTCTATTTTGATGATAAAGGAAAAACTTTGACTTTGTTGTCATGTATGCACATTTATCACAGCGGTAAGTTCGGCAGTATGGGTGTTTGCGTTTACCCTGGTTTGGTGTTGCCGACGATTGTTCCATAGACGAATCTGCTGATTGTGTGGGCGTGGCATCTTCAACCATAGACAAGGCTGAATCATCCATTTCATCATGATTTGTATTGTAAGCTTCAAATGCTCTGGCAAATGCTGACTTCTTTTTTTCAGGTTTCGGACTTGCCATAATTCTGGTTGGTAATTTCATTCCAGCAGCAGAAGCAAAGAGTGAAGCCCCAGATGGTTTTGCTGCTGCTACTACTTTTGCCTTTTTACTACTCAACACGTCCCGTTTACAACGAATTCTGTGGCGCTTGAAGATGTAGGCATTTTTAGTTCCAAACCCACAAGTTTCACATTTGAGGAAGGGCTGTATAATGCCCCTGTTTTTCCCCATGGTTGCTATGTTCTATAGCCTTCTGTCTGGATATCCTTTGTTCATTATTCTGAAAATATAAAAATAAAGAATCGATTACCTACCATTAAAATATTTTTACCGGTAAGACAAATTTATATCCAACACAAAAAGTGAATACCATAACTTATTACACTTAAACTAAAATCTCTGACCTTCCCTCAGTTCCACAATCACATCATCACTAAGATATTTGTTAACTTAAATATGACAAATTTGAAATCAGAATACCGTAAGTAATTTGGTTCATTTTCAAGAAACTCATGAGATTGAATAATCTTCAAACTGACACCTTATATTCTTAGAAACTTAAGGATAAGTTAAATTATTAAAATTATTAAGTTTTCTTTGCCAAATTTAGATTGAGGCAAATCTTAGTAATGATTGTGAAACTGGAGCTTGCTCATTTAACCACCGACATGATAATTCAGTAAAAATAATGACATAAACTCTATCTGTTTCATATCTATGGTGTCAAGACAACTCATACCCATGAGTTTCTTCTTTAAGACAACTTGTACCCATAAGTTTCTTCATCAAGACAACTCGTACCCATAAGTTTCTTCATCAAGAAAACTCGTATCCATGAGTTTCCTCATCAAGGCAACTTGTACCCAAACCAAGACAATTTGTACCCAAGAAAACAAACCAACAAAATCAAAAGATTTTTTAAAATCTTAAATTTATATATTTTTTAATCTTTAAAACTAATTTTATTTTAATCAGTTTAAACTTTTTAAGTATTGCTCGAAAACATTTAAAAAATATTTTATGTTTTAGATATTAAACATCTTAATAACAAAAGGGGACATTGATTTTCTTTGAATTGCTTTCTTGGGTACAATTATCTTGGCATGGGAATGAGTTGCCTGAGGTATATAATTGTCCAGAAACAATATTTATCCAGGTAAGAGTAAACTTTAAAGCTTTCACTCATAAATTCTGAAACTAAACTACAACTAATTGTAATTTCGAAAATTTATTTGAAAAACAAACAAAAAAACCCATTAATATGTTGTACTAAACCTGGGATAAATATTTCATTGTAAAATAAAAATAGAATTGGCTTCTTTTTATTAAGATAAAGAAGTTGAAGAACTGTGTCCTTCCATAGCTTTTCCATTATAATTGTGGCAACTTGAGAATATTGCAGTATTTTAAACAAATGAAAACAATGTCTTCAATGTCTGCCCAAAAATTTACAGTGCAAAGTTCTATTAGAAACAAGTAACCTTTTGAGCGAACATTTGAAACAAACTACCAGTATAAACCTCATAGTTAAGAATTTAACATATATGTATATGATGGTGTAGTGCAAAGTGACTAAATTAATTATTTTTTTAAACATTCCCCGAAATCTAATTATCTGGAGCGGTGTTTACAAAAGATGGTACAAATATACTGTATATCCGATCAGAACAAATCCCAGATGGTATATTTATTGGAAATACAGCAAAATACAAAAGTATCAATTCCAATTCTTTCTTATCATCAAAAAAATTCCTTGTGATTTGGAATTCCCATAAATATATAATTTAGTAAATAGTCTGTGTTATAAACTGAGAAATGCCAAGAAAACCCCCTGAGCGCAGTTAACCTTTATAGTCTTTATATTATAGGGTTATTGAACTGATATTGTGAAATATTGTCCCGAGTTGACTCGTCATTTGCACGAAGCTTGCGAGTCCAGAGAGACTTCTTGATAATTGTTTGATTGAATGCGGCTTTACATCCCAGTCAAGAATATTTTTACCATAAATTGAAAACACAATGCCACCGGGTATGAGTGAAGTGGCAGATGCAGTTTACTCAGGACATAGTGCAGAGAGGATTCTTGGAGCATATTACTTTTAGAAGGAAATACAAATCAACACTAACAAACTACTGAAGGCAATTTTACAAAATGGCAATGCCAGCATCCAACCATGACAGACTGATGGCATCGCCAAAAGCGCAAAATAGTTAATCTAAGCCATATTTATATTAGCCATGTACAAGGCCATGTATGGAAATACACTCTATGGTTGAAGAAAAACATGCTTAAATCTTAACTTCTGATTAATTGATGATCAATCAGTTTTTGTCCACCTATTATTTTTTTATAATCAATTCTGAAAATTTTCCAATACGCAGTTTCTTGAATGTATTCATTCCTTGTCGATTTGGATTTTTGTATTGACCTAAATCATGTGACTGGCCTGTAATTTAGGGCATAACAGAAATGTCAACATTGACCGGCTGAAGGCCTGCATCAAATAATTAAAATACTTTAAATGAATAGATTTAATAACATTTCAACATCTAAATATACTCCACAAAGATTTATCGAACATTTTAGTCTGAAGCCCTTTGCCAGGCAAGGAGAAGTTAGATGGATTTACACTGCTATTCTTAACATTAGACTGCTCGATTTTACACTTTATTAATTTATTATTAGACAAAATATTCGAAAATACATCTGACAGTGATGCAAAATCTGAATTTCGGTCACTTGAATTCCTGTATGCAACAATCACCATGCAGCACTGTGTCCACCGAATTCAGTGAATAAAATGAGTTTAATAAGCTTTTTTTAAATTGCCTATATCATTTTTACAAAATTTAAAAAAGATTTCCAAATGACATTTTTAGACAAGAAATTATCATTTTCAATTTATCACTGAAAATGATACCATATTGATTCACCATGTATATCAGCATCATTGTTTACAATCCAGGCGGTAAAAAAGTGCCCTAAATTAAGTCATGTGGTGATAAAAGTTATGTAACAGTTCGGACGGAACTTTGTATCTCAGAAACAGCCTATTGTTCAACACTAATCATGTATCAATTGGAACCTTGCTAATTGTATTGTTGCACTGTTGAACATAAATCGTTATAAAATTAGAAATAAAGAGGAATTTCCACTAAAAACTAACAAATCATTTCCTATAGAGGTTAAGTTACAAAAATGTATATTTTTTGACAAAATGTTGAAGTTTGTATAACATGTGTACAGTGTAACTGAACAAATATATTGTTAAATTTGCTATATTGTTAACTTATTACATGTAATAGATTATAACCATTGTACAGTTTTCCTCTGATGTGTAAAGCCTGTCTGTACATTGTATTACGTCATCAGAGATGTATGACTAAAATTCTGTGCTAACTTTGTCCTCAACATCATCATATACATGATAAACAATCATAAAAGAGAAATTTTAATTACCGATAAAAACAGGCTTGTTTCATATAGCCAATATAGGTAAAAAAAGCATCATACTTTTTAGAAAAAAAAAAATGAAAAAAAATTACATGTAATTGTAAGTACCTGGTACCTACCATAGTTTAATTACAATGTAATTTACAATTTTGTTAAGTTTATTCTAATTATAAATTAATTAATGATTCCCTTTCAGTACACTTTCAAGTAGAAGACAAATTTCTTAAAGTAGGCAGCAAGTATGGAGTAATATGTATTGCAAAACATACTCAAAAGAAAGAAATCTAGGCAAGAAACTTAATCAATATTAAAAAAAGTTGCAGACATATTCCGACATCTCGCCGAAACCACTGTAATTCATATTTTTTATTAAGTCATGAGAAATATAAATAACTAATCAATATTATTTTAATTTTCAAGTAACTTAACACTAAACTTGTAAAATTAGACAAAGGCAATTTCATGTCAAAATGTTTCCGTATACAGAATATAATGATTCATTATTCATGTTATTCTCCCATCATGGCATGTTGATGAGAGCTTTATGAAGAAAAGAATGACAACTAGAAAAAGTTTTACTACAAATTTGTAAATCAAAGTCTGTTTTTCTAGGATGTTGGAATATTTAAATATTAAGAACAAAAACATTTCATTTTTCTATTTTAATTTTATCTTCAAATTTTTAAACTTATAAGTTAAAACTCATTCAAGTATTTCCTTAGTTCAGTATATAAAAAGTCTCCTTATTTGAGCTACATGTATCATCTAAACCACTTCTTTCAATTATTTGTCATTTATTAATTTATTAAGACATCATTGAGCTTGACCATCTGTATGTTAAGTTATTAAGTGTTCTAATGTCTAAAATATCAAACAATCAATAAATTTAACTCAAGATAAATTATTAAAAGCTAAGTTATTAACAAAAAGTTCTGTCACTTAATTACATTTATTTTTTTCATAAATTAATCATGTACGGCAATGTTAAACACTCAACCTTTGACCATTATAACACTCAATTGTCAATCATGAGAGGTGAAATCTTGTAAGGTCATGAGACACTGCACAGGAACAACAACTCTACTCAGGTTTTTTTTAATCTACTCAGGTTTTTTGTAACAAGTATTTTTAACGAAAACATAAAAATTATAAATTCTTTTGAAATATGGTTCTGTTACAAGTCTCTGCAAATTTAAGGATAAATAACTGATTGCATAAATACATGACTGCGTCGGAGAAAATGTTGTTAAAGCATTTAGATATGAAAATCAATAATTTTTGTATCATGTCCATATACCATTGTGACATATGTATTTTGCTTTAGTAAATGAGCACCAAGGTACATACCAATACCATCTCAGACCGAAAATAAAATGCAAAGCTTTTTAAAATCTATAGTAAATAGTAAAAAATAAAAAAAATTATTGTGATACAATATTGCACATATTATATAAAACAAAGTACAATAAGGTAGCCCTAAATGAAATTAGAGTGGAAATATTACACAATGCGAATGTTGCAGTGTTGCCTTTTAGGTGTTTATATGTATAAAACACACACAAAAACACACTCCATTACTTTTGATTGCACATTTACTGACTTCATAGAAACAGCCAATATTATCAGTACATGTATACTTGGAAGTATCTGAACAATGTGGAAATTTATTTACTTATTGTACACAAGATTTATTTCCCAGTTTGCAAGGAGAAATTTTACTAATATGCTGTGATCGTCAAAAAGAAAATAGTAATTATGAATAGTAACAAACAAATTATAATTAAACTATTGCGATACAATATTACAATACACCACCGAAGTATAATATGGTAGCCAAAAGTTAAAATATAGGGGGAAAATTACAAAACCTGGTGTTGTTGTGTTACTTTATTTGGTGTTTAAATTTGAAAAAAAAAAAAAAAATGTGACAGTCCCAAGTAGAAATCCTATCTATGAAACAAATTGACAATCTGAGTCATCAAGACAGTACAGTAAAATTTTGTCATGATGACGTGTCAAGTTGTGCAAAGTACCTGTTCACTGAAGACATCCGAATGCCAGATTTAAGCAAAAAACAGATTCAAGCAAAGAAAAATCAGAGTTAAAATTAAAAGTCAGATCTAGTGCTTTTTTATCAATTAAAATTTAAAAATATAGATGGGATTTCTTCTTAACATTGTCACAAATATATTCATTTGTTAAGTGTTGCTTAATTTGTTGTTTACATATATATATTTTTTAAATCCATTAATGTCTTTTAATGTCACATTTATTAAACACAAATTAATTTTAATGAAAGTATCAATAATTATCAGTACAAATATGTCCCATTGTATATGAACAATGACTATGTGGAATGTTTTTGACTTATTGTATACAATATAATATTTATTTCCAGGTTTGTAATGCTAACTTTATTTATGAATATGCTGTGTTTGTCAAAAAGAAAATTTTTATTATGTATAGTAAAATAAATTCTAATAAAACTATTGTGATACAATATTGCAAAACACTAAAGTATAATATGTACCTGCTATGTTTCCATTCCTGGTAGCCAAATCGCCATTGGCTACTCATTTTTGTGAAATTCTTTCAAAAAGTAACCTATTTTCACAAATTTGTGAAAAATTACTTTAAAAAGTATTATATTTTCACAAATCTTGGAAATTTGGCTACTAATAATTTTTTAAATTGTGGAAACATAGTACCTGTAGTCGTAGATTATAATATACTGGTAAAGGGGGTGGGGGAATGACAAACTGTCAATGTTGTCATGTTGCTTTTTTATATTTTATTTAAAAAGCATTAAAATGATGTTAAAGTTTCAAATTTTTGTCTATTTATTTAACATTTACTGAACACAATTTTAAAGAAGGAAACATAAAAATTATCAGTACATATTTATACCCTGTAGTATATGAACAATGACTTTGTGGAATTTAACTTATGGTATTGACTTATTATATACAATATCTATTTCCTGGTTTGTAATGAGAACTGTATTTACAAATATGCTGTGTTCTTCAGTATGAAAATTGTTATTATTGATAGTAAAATAAATTATAATAATAACAATAATAATTATTATTATTTTATTTTAAAATGCAACCCAATAAATCCATTATACAAAAAAGTAATAAGCGCAAGTAACATAAGCGGCCAGCCTATAATAAGCTTATGATGCACCAACATTTAATTTACAACTTTTTCGAACAAGATAATGTAATCGATTTTACATGCGTCCACGCGAACATTTTTCTAAACAAAAAATTAAGAAATTTGCAAATGATTTAAAGGTTATAATGAAACTATTGCAATGCAATGTTGCAAAACACCAAAGTATAATATGGTAGCCCTGAATTAAAATATAGGGGAAAAATTACAAAATGTGACAAATGTGAATATTGCCGCAATGCCTTATTTGGTGTTTTGATAGATGTAAAAAAAAAAAAAATATTTTCTTTTTTTTTTTATAAATAATTTCATATTTACTGAACATAAATTTAATGAAAGAAACATCAAAATTATCAGAACAGATATATAACCGGTAGTATTGACTTATATTGTAAACAATATTTCCTGGTTTGTAACTAGACCTTAATCTACAAATATGCTGTATTCGTCAACCACGACAACACAAGAAAATGGCATTCATGTACTATAACAGCTCTACATAGCCGGAATATAATAGACCTTTGTATGATTATTCCTTTTGTTTATGGACAATATTGATTTTTCTGCTTATTGATTCTGCTGGCTCTCTTTTTATTGTGTCTTTTCTTTAACTTTCTTTTGTTTTAATTATAAAAATAACAAATCGAATATATGTGACCATGTATGTCCCATGTGTGACTTGTTTACTATGTCGGATATCTTATATTAAACAAGAAACAGCTTTGACTTTGTTATTTTATCCCGTCAGATCCGTACACAATATATGCGTTGTGTACGCCATAGCAACTCACGATCCCATCGACTAGATATACTGTGTAGCAGACGAATTATCTTTTCCATTCGATATACTAAATATAACATACATGCACTGTACCACGTCTGCGCGTAGACATGATAAAACGTGCCGAAATACCAAAATAAATGAGCGATTTCCTACCTAAAAGTTATATTTATTTCATAAAAACACATCAAACAAAAAGAAAATGTATAATCCAAGTTAAAATAAATGAAAATATATCTTATAATATCGAATACCTTCCTGTATACGATTGTAAAACCAACGCTGGCAAACAAAGGCCACTGAACGAGAAGCCATCTTTGATGGCAAGAGACCAGCTCTCGCAGTTGCCCACGATGAATTTACAAGCAAAATAACCATTAAATAAGCGAAAGTTACACTCAAAACAACCTAAAACATTCAGAATTAATATCAAACGACTTATTTAAATCGAAAAATCATCTGAAAACGTATAAACTACTTACATTTGAAACAATAAACTCCGGGAACTGTGAAGGCAACTGCATCGAACAACGAACCTACGGTAATCTGTGTCACGCCTGCCAAAGAAAAGAGGCCGCTTAAGGTCATCTGCATAAAAATAGACGAAACGGCTCTAAGCCAAATCAATGGACTCGGTATAAAATTCTCACGAAAAAGTTAAAAAGGGTTTAAATAAGATTTTCAGACTAGTCAATTATGAAGTTATAATTATGCACGATAGATTTCAATATATATTTCACAGCTAAGAAATGAATGCTTATTGATTCTGTGGAAATATGGGGATATCAATTTCTGAAGACAAAACTGAAAAAAATGACCAGATTTAAGATTTTTGGTGAGGTAACTGTTGTTTTATTGACACAATTTAATGATTTTGCAAAAAATGTTTTAATTGACATTTTGAAATTTTCACATCATTGGATTATCAAGAAGCCTTTTGATTTCTATTTAAAGTATCTATTTTAAACTCGGTAAGTAAGATACATGTATTGAATTTTGACTCTTTCTGTATATTGTCACTGATTATATAATAAATATAATTATTGAAATAAGAAAAATTGTAAAAATGACTTCTATTTTTTGAATGGGAATAATTAAACTTGATTCATCTTAAATCTGCCACCTGTAATCAAGATTTTTTTTGGGGGGGGGGGGGGGGGGGGGGGTAGGGGTGGGGAAACTCGCCGGTGATCGTGACGTGTGTTCAAAAGCGCGCACTTGCGCTTACTACGTATGGGGCCTCGGTGACCGAGCGGTCTCGGTAAAGCGCGCGCTTGAGAATCACAGCTCAACTCACTACTGACATAATTGTTGTATAGGATCGAATCCAGTCGCGCTAGGATTTAAACAACGTAGTTTCAATCTAGACCCTGTTGTCGGAGCCTATGCATAGATGAGGGCTCCTTGCAAATGATAACAAATGGTAATATAAATAAATACTAGCATGCCACGATTGGCGGCCAAAATCTAATTTTGGTGGACTTGGTTAATGCGGAAATTCAATATTTGGCTCAAGGAAATGCTTTAACCATATGTGCACAGCGATAAACAAATAAATAAATAACAGACGAAAGTCAAGTTTCATTTAAGTGATAACAGAGACATATATATGACTCTGGTGATAACAAAAAAAATATATAGGTAAATGAGTCTAATATTAGACAAAGTACAACTGATGTCCCCTAGAATGTTTAGTGAAATCTTTATAACTTACGGGGGCGGATCCAGGATTTTTTGAAAGGAGGGGTTGAGAATTACTTGCTAGGTGCGAGCGCCGCGCGAGCTTCCAGAGACGCGGCGTCTAGTAAACGTGATCCGGAACAACACGTATACAGAAATGGGTGGTTATACATTAACATATGGGGGTTACATCAGTCAATAGCTCTCTCTCTCAGGCTCTTTTAAAATTTTCAGGGGGGGGGGGGGGTTACAACCCCCGCAACCCCCCCCCTTAAGTCCGCCACTGACTTATAAAGACCCCGGAACATCCGACCTCTCTTTCCTTGCGGTAGTTTGCGTGTTTGACTTCAAATTTTCACTTTACAGTTTTTTACTTTTTGATGGTCACGTGGTGGTGGGGATGGGGATGGTGGTGCGATTTGAAGACGGACGTTTGTTTTTTATTACGAATAGATCTGGTGTCCAGATGAAATAATAACTTGCTATCTCATTATCTGAAAAGCAGCAGTCTGATAATATGATCTCCGTTCACTCGGAATGTGACTCGGATGACCATGTTTTCATACCTACGGAAGCCCATTAGATATAGTGTTAGTTGCTGGTGCAAGGTTGTGAAAATATTTAAGTCTTGCAATACAACCGGTTAGCAAATCGAGTGACTGGCAATTTAGATACTTTTATCAGCCACAATTATTCTTTGAAATATCAAAACAGAAACTTGAAAAATATATAGAAAATAACTCTGGCTTTTTGAAAGGTATTTCCCACACTGCCACATTTCCCAAATAAATAAAATAAAATAAAATTTTGTTTAAATAAAATTTTATTTAAATAAAATAAAATAAAATAAAATAAAATAAAAACAAAGCTTTATTAAAATCAGAGACATATAAAACCCGAGATTGGGTTTTATATGTCTCTGTTAAAATGAACATGTTTTCATGTGTTAATAAATGCGGCTGTCTGTCCGGAAAATGCATTATTTGACAAAAATCCATTAATATAAATAATTGACTTCTGGAAACTGATATTTGTATTTAAATTGTTGACAAACCTGAAAACTCAACAGTCAACGCCTAATAAAATAAAACGGACAAGGATCTTATAAAGAATTAATAAAGATCATTTAATTAATCATGCAGATCTTTTTTTCTACAAAATAAAAATAATAATTAAAAAGCAAAAAAAAGCAAATTTAAACTAAAAAAATACGAAAACCCCCATAAAATAAGAAATTCTGTAAATTGCAACATTTTCGTAACAAAACTTGACTGTTGAATATCTTTTATAAATAACAAATAAATCTTGCATCCGTGCAATAAAAAAATAAACGACGGTGGCGGGAATCGAAGTATGACATCTCCGTGCAGGTAGTTTTTTTCACGTAGTTGTCTCTCTTTGATGGTTAAGGGGTGAACAACTAAGGGGATATGACGTATGAAAGATCCAGAAACCTCGTGCAAAAATGGCAGATACCAAGTTGTATGACATTCTTAACGTCAGTAAAAACGCTAGCGTCGGTGAAATTAAGAAGGTAAGGGGTTTTAAAACACAAACAGCGTGTTAATGTCTTCTCAAGGTTCTCTTTTTATTCCTTAGAACTGAACATTTATAGTAAACATACTCGAATTGATATGGGGAAATCCAGGCAGACTCGATGTCGTCATTGTGTTCATTCATACCCTGCATGGACACGACAAATATCCATTTCCGTCGTAATATCGAAGTTTAAAAATCCCTTACTATTTTTCTTAATTTGTAATGGTTTGAATGGGTTAATCCTGTTGAAGGATTAAAGAAAATACCAAGACATCGGCGTTCAGTCATTCATTTAAAATAAAATTTAACTTTTTGTTAGATCTTTCATTCTCATAATGTCCAGTGTTCAAGTCAAAATCGTGAACATGCTCTAAAGTTTTGCAGATTTGATCCAGGATATTTTGCAATGCTGATGAAATAACATAAATGGTCACCACAGCAGATAATTATATATATATATTAAAAAATAAATAAATAGGAACATGATGCATAAAAAGGCAAAAAATAGAACATTCCATTTTTAAACCCTTTAATGTTATTTAAATTTCTCCAAATAAAAATTCAATTAACAGCAGTGTATCATCTGTCGCATCACCCTTCATATATGTGTAACATGAAGGAGAATTGAAGGGTTGAATTGGGACATCAGTGACACACTTGGTGAGGGCTCTACCAACTTGGTCAATTTAGCTGCTATCTCTAGGTTGTCACATTTATTGCTTGTTATTTTGTCTTAACCACTGTCCCATGTGGAAAATCTTGCCCAAATTCCCAAGTAGATGGACTTTATATGGCCTTCAGTTGGCATTCCACCACCAATTTAGAAGGCCACAATGGCCACCAACTTCAAGAGCAAAGAGAAAAAATGCAGGGTTTGATAGGGGAACTAGAACCTCATTCACTATTAGCAAGTGCTTTGCTAATTGACTGATTGCTGACCACGCCCACAATGTTCCGACAAAGGCCAGACATACTTGAACTACACACTAAAAGAATGAAAACTCAGCCTGAATTGTGCCATATAATGACATCACTAACACTAGTATGCCATTAGTTGCTGTGATGCTGCTTTGGTACCATGATGGTGAGTGCTCTACTAATTGACTGATCACCTGCAACACCCGCAATGTTCTGACAAAGGCCTGACATGTTTGAATTGCACACAAAAAAAAAAACAAAAAAAAACTTGGCCTGAATTTTGCCATTTAATAACTTCACTGGCACTAGTACGTCATTAGTTGCCATGACACTGCTTGGGTACCAACATGGTGGCAAAACATAAAAGACATGGCCGAGGATACATCAATTGAGCTACCCAAGCCGCTACATATTTAGATCGACGCACATCAAAAGTTCCCAAGACAAATCTTTTTAATTTCTGTGTTTAAAGTTGGCAGAGTTTATTTTCTGTTTTATGTAAAAATTACTGTTTTATTGAGTGTTAAGTAACTTGTGATCACTCTAAACTGTGTGTGGGGTTATAAAAATTACTGACAGCCTAGAATATAAAGAAATGTCCAAATTTCTTGAACAAGTAATTATGTCTCTAATATTAGAGTAATTATATTAATTAATTAATAGCACGATTCTTCTCAAGGAGACAAAATCAAGATAAATAAAATCAATTAAAAAAATTGGCCACTAATTTCTGAGAAATTCTTTTAAAAAAGTAACTAATTTGAGCAAAGTTGTAAAAAAGAACATTATCTCCACAAATTTTGGAAATTTGGCAACTAATAAATTTAAATCTAGAATTAGAATTCATCAAAATGTTCATATTCAAGTTAATAAAATATTCAGATACGCTAACAGTGTTTTGTATTTATTTCAGGCATATCATAGATTGGCTAAAGAGTACCATCCTGATAAAAACCCAGAACATGGAGATAAGGTAAGTACCATACAATGAATAGGGATTGGAAGAAAAAGTGATTGGTCAGTCATGAGATGATTGGAGATTGGTTTTAATAGTTACCGTAATGGGATTTGTCACTGTACTAGTGGTCAGTAACCCTTAATGTTTGTGTGACTCATTTATTTGAAAAAGTTTATGCAGCAGATTCCTGGAATAACATCATTGGAAAAACATGAACAGATATGAATCCTTATCCAAGATAAGATGGAAAGAATTGATCTGTACAAACATTAGGGGTATCACATGATACAGCAAGGAACTCCACTGGAAGGTGCTTAATACAGCACATGTTGTCATCTATTTTCAATTAAGTACATGTGTACATGTATGTGATAAACATAACTTTTACAAATACATTTATTACCGGTAGTTGAACATCTTATTCTCAGATTATCGGATATACATGTATTAGAAAGCTCAAAGTCATTGACTTGTCTTGACACAGGGTTGGCACAGTCTTGAAATGTGCTTGAAAAATGAGCCCTGACTGGAAAAGTCCTTGAAAATGAGTAAAAACAAGCAGAGTCCTTGAAAAGTCCTGGAATTCGGTCAGTCTGTCTTGGAATTTTGAAATAATCAACCTGAAACATGGGAAAAACACAGCTGCAACGTTTATGATAAATAAAAAAAAACATTGCATTATCCCTCTTGTCTCGGTTAATATTATTCGTGAGTCTACGACTTGTAACGGAAGAATTCCGGGTGGTGTTCCAATACAAGAAGGAAACTACAGAGAATAAGACTCACAATTCGATTTCAGTGGTCAAAAATACAGATTTCAGAGTCCTTGAAAAATGTCAAAGAGTCCTTGGAAAGTCCTTAAAAAGTCCTTGAATTTTGTCAGGCATTGGCTGTACGAACTCTGTGACAGGTTTTTCTGTATTGTCCTTTAAAATTACATGAGTTGAACCTGATTATGTCTGAAAGTCGAAATATACTGCTGAGATATTCATTACAGATGTACTGTATTCATTTTAAATTACCCTAAATGATGATAGTCACACAGACAAGCGAACCACTCCCTAGTCACATTATACTGGCACCGAGTGAACCAGTAAAGGCTGACAGCAAAGAAAATTCACTTTCCCACATGGTCTAAGCGGGACTCTGAACTCACTTCAGTGAGAGACCCTGGATTTGTAGACTGACGTCTTATCCATTAGGCCCTTGTGGCCTTGTATGCAATTGGACATGTTGTGAGTTTGCAGTATGCATTTATACATTGTAACAAATTTCCACATTGACATTGTTTCAGATGAAAAAAGAAATTAAAATTAATTGTGGTAATCACTGTAACTGTACTTCATGACATATTTAACACCCTGATATAACCTATAAAAATTATGATTTATTATTAATTAACCTCTCTAATTTCAGTTTAAAGAAATAAGCTTTGCTTATGAAATATTATCCAATGCAGAGAAAAGAGAAACCTATGACAGATATGGTTTACAAGGGGTTAAAGAAGGAGGTAGCGGTGCTGGAGGTTTGTAGTTGTTAACACACCAAAGAAAATGCTTAACGTTTAGCTCACCAGAGAAAATGCTTACAGTTTAGCTGACCAGAGCAAATGCTTAAAGTTTAGGTTACCTGAGCAAATGCTTAAAAGTTAAGCTCACCTGAGCTAATGCTTAAAGTTTAGCTCACCTTAGGAAATCCTTGAAGTTTAACTTAAGAAAATGCTTGAGGCATGCTATTCAGGTGCTCTTTTATTCACGTCCAACTTCTGTTGTCCATAAATGTTTCTTTTGAACTTCTTCTACAGAACTGTAAAGCTTATGTCCCATGTCAAGGTTGGGTGGCCAGGGATTTATCAGGGTCTTTTGGGAAAAGGCCCTAAACTAAAAATTGGGAAAAAGTATCAACTTTTTGCTCATTTTGGGAAAAATTCGACATCATGTCAGAAGTCAGTTTACTCACGACCTCGGAAAGTCTTTGATGTAGAAGCAGTATTTTCATCAACCTTTGCAGATGTTGTTTTCAAATAATCTAGAATCTTTTACTAAATTTTGCTGATTGGGGGGCTTTCACAAAATTTACTTTCGTTTTCATTTAAAAACAACACAATTTTCTAATTGGGAATTGTCTCAGCCGGTTTTGGGAAGAAATTAACCTTTTTTCCATTGGGAATGGGGCCGAATTTCGGCCCTAAATAGGCCATTGATGAATCCCTGGTGGCACACAAAAGAATCTCCAATGCACATTGGCCTAAGTGCAGTACAACTGTCAAAATTTCACCTGTAGCTGATGCTGTCCTGATATAAGTGAAATATTCTCACTATCTATGGGCCTCTATTATTGATCAGACACAAATTGAGGTTTTACATCTTGTATATTAGTGTTTCAGAGTCTTGTCATAAACATAATCTTTAGATCAAATAAATTTAAAAAAAAGATATGTAATATTACTAATGAAGAATAAAACAGACAATGAAAGTAAATTGCAAGGTTCTATTTGCAATTTTATTTTCCCCTTTTTGGTAACTTGGCTTTAAAGGTATTTGGTCATGACCTGTGTGTGGTCTTGAATAACTCAAATAAAAATTCAGTTTTATAGATTTTAAAATTAAGTTGAAATGGTTTTGGACAATTTTTAACTTATTTTGCTTTTGTATATCAGGTTTTCCAGGGGACATGTTTGGAGATTTGTTTGGTGGTCTGTTTGGAGGAGGTGGTGGTCCGTTTGGAATGGGAGGATTTGGAGGAAGTAGAAGAGGAAGAAGACGAGGAGAAGATACATTTCATCCTCTAAGGTATAGTACTTAACTGAGCACACTTTGGATTATGGAATGAACATTTTGTTCAGCTTATATGGCATACTGAAGTATTTCATAGACATACAGGATTTGATGTTTTTCATACAAAAAGACCCAAAGTGAAGGTCAAATGGTCAATGTCTATATATGCTTAACCCTGTACCAGGTGGCTAATTTGACAGGTCAGACCCGGTGCTCATTATTCTGACCCACTTTATTGCATATTGGCCTGATAACCTCTAAGGAATTAAAATTAAAAACCATTCCCCATGTCTTCTATTGAAAACACCTGCATATTTGTAAGGTAAAAATGTCCCAACTCCAGTTAATTGCATAGAAATATATTTTAAAACTTTGTGTAGAACATTATCTGGTATGTTTGAAAGATATTTTTTTATTTTTAATTTACTATCAGTTATTTGTGTTATTTTCTGTTGATAGAGTTACTTTAGAAGATCTGTACAATGGAAAGACATCCAAACTTCAACTTAGTAAAACAATGATTTGTTCTAAATGTAAAGGGTAAGTAGTAAGAATTATACTCTATATCCCTACCACTGCGGTAGCTCAGTTGGTAGAGTGCTCGCTCCATAATTGGGAGGTCGTGGGTTCGATCCCAGTCGGGTCTGATCCAAGACTTGAAAGTGGGTAGCGACTGTTCTTTTGCCAAGCACTCGGCATTACGAAATGAAAGTCACGGTGCTTTCGGATGGGAACTTAAAATAAACGAGGTCCCAAGTCACGATGGGCTTGGCACGCTAAAGAACCCTGCTGTGTAATGCCATCTGCAAGACGCACAGGCAAAATTTCTGCACCTTCACCTATAGCTGGCGACGTCTCAGTATAAGTGAAATATTCTTAACTGGGACGTTAAACACCATTACTCACTCACTATATATCCATAGCAGGAAAATGGGGCCTTAATGACCGAGTGGTATAAAGCTATTGCTTCAGAATCACAGAACCACTCGCCCACCACCTAGTTTCCAAATCCCACTCCTGACAGATCCTACAGGGGTTCAAAATTATGTTTTGTAATGGAAAGTCCAGGACCTTTTGCCTTTATTTTTGGCAGGTCCCACATAAAGTTTTGAAAGTCCAATATCAACATTGAAAAATCCATGTCAGGGCTCCAAGTAGCGAGTAAATTACTCGCATATGCGACTAAAATCAGATATGGCTAGTAAATTTCTGATGCACTCGCCAAACAGCGATCAATAAATACAGAGGCTGCGACTGAAAATTTATTTTTTGTACTGAAAATATTGTTTTATAACCAGGAGATGATCATGTAAACATCGTTTTTAGCCAAAAGATGATCATGTAAACAATGTAATTTGGTACACCTCGGCTGCTAGTGTTGTATACAGTTTGTTTATAGCCCCTGCTCATATACACAGGAACCCCGTCTGTGTTATGCAGGTCACACAAACACTTGTAACTTATGATAATCCTTGCTAATATACAAACGTACAACGGATTGCACATTGCTATAGAAAACAACATGGCCAAACGAGCCAGCAGGACATAAGGGAAATTGTCCTCATTCGGTTTCGGCACACTATCCATTCCGAAATCAAAATGTGTTGCCGATAATGAACAACAAATGCCCACTGCCGCATCAAGCGAGCCAAAGTTTTTAGCAAAATGGTGTAATAAATTTTCTCGGTTGTATGTATAGAATGCGCAATTGTTGTCAACAAAAATGAAGGTGGCCTACAAAGAATGGCCAGAAGACTTTGTTATGATCTGGATCTTGATGACAGTGATGATATGCGACTTCCGCTGGCACAGTTATTTGTCAAATTTTATTATGCTTTCAATTTGAATTAAAAGTTTTACAAATTCAGCTTTTTTGTATCATTGCATGATCACGGGGAACTTTTGTTTTGGCGACCAAAATATTTAACCCTGGCTAGTAAATTTTGGCCTTGGCTAGTAAAAATAAAACATGGTAGCCAGAAGGCTAGTGAAAACCAAATCCTACTTGGAGCCCTGCATGTGCAATTATGTAATTATATTGAAAAAGTAGAATTATTCTGGTAAAAATGGCAGGTTCAGCGGACTTTTACAATTTAAATATTAATGGTCCCAAGGTAAAATCAATAGGTCCCGGACCTCGGACCCAGGGAATTTTGAACCCCTGTCCTAGTGTGAGAAAGTTTCACAGTTCACTTGCCAAAGTTCAGTGGTTTTCTTTGGGCACTGGTTTTATCCACCATTTCTGAACTGACCACCACAATGATGTTAGTGGAAGAATCTTGACTGTGGCATAAAAATAAGGAAATATGGTAGATGTGTACCAAATATGTGTCATCAAAGTTACATTCCCAGGAAGCGGAAGCAGGGCAATATTTATCATATTGGCATTTAACTCTTTGTTACAAACTATCCTGTTGCAATAGTTTTTCATCTGGCATTATCCTCATGTTTGGATCCGTTTTTATTTATTTTGTTTGTCAGATATAACTACTAAATACAGGTTATTTTACCAGGAGGAAAATACTAAATTTTCTTTATTTGACAATTAAAATTCCCAGTGATATACTAGAAAATTAAATCTAGTTGTCCTTACTTTTCAAGATTTAAGATATTGTTACAATATTAAGTGCTGTAATGCTGTTTGCTATATTTCAGAACTTTGGTGCAAAAAGCACCCAATGTAAACTTATTTTGACAAACTATAGAAGATCATATGTGCAAAAGAAGTACATTCTTGACAGCTCATTTTAACCCATTATTATGAAATGCTTGTTTTAATCCCCTGCCTTTCCAAAGGAAAAAAACCTGATGGCAGGGGATCCTAATTCACTGAATTTACTTGTTTTCTTCTTTTAGTGTTGGTGGAAAAGCTGGTGCTATGCAGCAATGTAAAAGCTGTAACGGTCGAGGTGTCAAGGTCACAATAAGACAACTTGGTCCTGGTATGGTACAACAGATGCAGTCGGTATGCCCAGAATGTCACGGAGAAGGTAAGTCAGAGACAAGAAATATTGGAATAACACTGCAAGCAATAATTGCAGTCAGATGTTAAAAACTAGAGTTCCTATAGTATGTTGGTCTTTTTTTTGGCAAAAACTGTCTGATTGCACAATCTTTGTAAAGGGTTATCAATTAATGTACCATGTTTTCTCATGTACTATATTAATCAGAAGCCTAGATTCAAAGTCTGCATCTAATTGGGACGGATCCTAATGTGAGAAGGCTTGTCATTTCACTTTCTGTAGGTTAATGGTCTTTTCAGGTACTCCACTTTCCTCCACCATTCCAGAACTGACCACCTTGATACAATTGAAAAAATCTTGACTAGATTCATCGCCATCATTTGTTGTCAAATTCTGGCACTTTAAAGGGGTTTGGTGATAAATCAAGAGAAGAGACTTGTAAAGAAAAACAAGGAAGAATGGACTTTTAATGTTTCAAAATACTGTGGTGATAAGCTTGGTAGCAATGTTATCATAGGTCTTATAATGAAGTTTTACTGTATTAGTAAGTTTATATCTGAACTTGTTTACTTACATGTGATTAAATGTATACTTCATACAATATAGGTGAACAGATAAATGAGAGAGACAAATGTAAAGAATGTAAAGGTAAAAAAGTTACAAATCAAACCAAAATACTGGAGGTACATGTAGATAAAGGAATGAGAGACGGACAAAAAATACCATTCAGAAATGAAGGTGATCAGCTGGTAAGTTAAATTAAAGTCTCTTTAAGTAGAGGGGCCTTGGTGGCTAAGTGGTCTAAAGAGCGTCTTTTGTATCATAATACATTCTACAGCCTTGATTTAAATCGCACTTGGGACAGATTCTAGTGTGAAAAAAGTCCCACATAAAGTTTTGTAAGTCCCAATATAATCACTGAAAGGTCTTTGTGCACTTAGGTTATCATATAGAAAAAAACAGTTTAAATATCAAGGGTCCCAATGTAAAATCAAAAGACTGGGGACCTTGAACCCAGGGAATTTTGAACCTGTTTTTGATTTTGTTCAGTGTTTTCAGGGACAAAGCTTAACTATTTTGAGTTAGGGGCCCAGCTCACTTCAGAAAACAAGTTTTAACAGTATACATTTAGGGGCCCAGACAGATTTTTAGGAGCCATGGGCTACTGGGTCCCTGCTGATCTTTATCCCTGTGTGTTTCTGACATAAATTTCCGTGGTATTTAAAAAACCCCACAAAATAGTCAAATTTAATCTGCCACAAACATTTGTCGTTTTACAGTATGCTTCTGAGCTAGTTTAACATATACATGCATTAATGGTTTTGATTTTCTTTTAACTTTTCAGCCCGATATTGAACCTGGTGATGTGATAATTGTTTTACAACTGAAAGAACATGAATTGTTTACACGTGATGGTGATGATTTACATTGTACATACAATCTCAGTCTTACGGAAGCTTTATGTGGCTTCCATTTTACATTAAAACATTTAGATGGAAGAGATTTACTTATCAAAAGTCCCGCTGGTGAAGTTATAAAACCAGGTAAGATTCTTTTTATGTCGATATTCAGTTAATAAGAAAATATTTAGGGTCCTTATGGATATTTGGAAAGAATATGAACAAGTTATCCATGTTGTATTGCTTTCCACACTACTGAACAGAATGGGGCATACTAGTATAATGGACTGAAGCCGGAGTTTTTGCTTCCCTTTAACGAGTCTGCTTAAATATTTTATGCTCCCTCTGTACTTTGCTGTACCAACAGTTTAATGGCAAAAATATAAATGCGTAGTATTTTGCTCTGCCTAGCAGCGGTCTCATCTACTTGGCTGATTGGTCCAAAGCACTGGGTTATGAATCATCATCATTGCAGCGCCTCTCACCACCTAGGTTATAATCCCACTCAGGGCAGACTCTGGTGTTTGGAAAGTTTGTCAGGTTGATTGCCGAAGGTTGACAGTTTTTCTCAGGGCACTCTAGTTTCTTCCTATCCAAAAATGACCGCCTTGATGTAAGTGAAAGAATTTTGACTTGGGAGTTATTCCTCGACTTGTAGACAAAAAAATTGTATTTACAAGTGGTACAATGTATATTTAGGAAAGGAAGTATTCCAACATGTTTTATCAGCATCTATAATGTGACAAAATACACATATTTAATCTATATTTACAGGTGCTATACGATGTGTGAATGGAGAAGGAATGCCTATTTATAGAAATCCTTTTGAAAAAGGAGATTTACTTATCAAATTTGATATTACTTTCCCACCCCAGAACTTTGCATCTCCTGCACAGATACAGGTTAGTGTTATGAATTATTAGTACAGGTATTTTAGAAGAGTGAAACTCAAAATTTGCAGCTGAATTACATGAGATTTAGTAGCATGAAAAAGCTATGCCCAAACAAAAAAAAATATAATGAAGACATTTCCACTATCCACTCTGTAATCACAGATTCTAAATTTATGCTCTTTGTCACTTTAGGAACACCAGCATTGCCATAGACAGTTATTTCTGCTACTATTTACAGTAATACCTATGTAAGTGAAAGGTAGCAGGTCAATTCGCCCAACGGTAAATTCGCCCCCACTTTCATCAAATTCGCCCCCATGTCAAAATCGCCCCCGTTCAAAATCGCCCCCACTTTTTGCAAATTCGCCCCCACTATCAAATTCGCCGCCAATTTTTGAAAAATCATCTTCTTTTATTGAGATTGTAAAAGTGACATAAAATTATTTTTTACGACCTCTGATAGGCCTAATTAACTGCACACAAATTAATCAGCGTAAATATATATTGTTTTTATTGCAATGTTTTTTGTCGCACATTCATATAAAAAGTCCTTTGTAAAATCATAACAGTTAAAAGAAAATACTTAACGTATATTAAAGAATAACATTAGAGTATTGATAGATTACATTGTTGAGAGAAATCATTAAAAAATATCTTTTTCAACATACCACACGCTCCATACGAAAACAGTTTCTCTGTTCCTGGTAACACCATATGCATTGTTCACTTAAACGCTTCTACTTTGTCGGTATTTAATAAATAAAAACTATTTTGTCAAAAGCAATATTGACTGCATTTAATAGTACAATTAAACATAAAAGTTAAATCCATTATTAAATGGATGCACTGATATGTTTCATTTCTAAGGTAGCATTTTTTTTTAATTTAATTTATTTCATAAAAAACAATTTGTTATATGGTTATTGGAAAAAATGTGGTCGATTTTGACAGCAGGGCGAATTTACAAGAAGTGGGGGCGATTTTGAAATGGGGCGATTTTAACATGGGGGCGAATTTGATGAAAGTGGGGGCGAATTTACCGTGGGGCGAATTGACTTGAATTCAAGTGAAATAATATTAATGGAAATAAAACCACATTACAGTAAAGAACATTTATAACGAAGCCCTGAGGACTCCATTTTTAACTGCATTATAATGGGACTTCGTAATATTGTTATATATAGACTTATGAAGAGAACTGGTTAGGCCCAGTATTTGACTTCGCACTATCTATGTATTTGATTTAAGCTTGTTCCATACTTTCCATCATTCCACAACTTTGTAGCGGCCACAGGTGGCCTACTCTTTTTCGACATCTACAGAGGTGTCTTTAGCGTGCCCTTAGACATGGAGCCTCGGTTTTGAGTCTCATCCGAAAGACTACTCAAGCAATATGTTATTGCACACTTTTTTTAGCTGAAAATTTTCTGACGTCATGAAGCGAAATGCCAGTGAACGTATATAAACTTAATCAGTATAAATTGCCAAAGAGAAAGTTCGTAACAATGTTTGACTTGATTAAAGTGATGCGATTAAATATTATTTTTACAGGTATTGTTTTCAAGAAATAGAGCAAATTTTATCCATACAATTAAATTGAAATTATATTGCAGCTTTATTTTAATTGTTTAAGACACGAAACTAGATAGAGCAGCGCTGGTCATTCATTGACTCTATACTGTTTGGTCTGCTTGTCACATTATTGTTGGCAAGTCTCGGTATTCAAAATTATCCAGGATAAATTTGATGCTCATAGTTCCATGTTCTTTTCATTCCCAAGTTTGATTACACACGATGCAGGTGTAGATAGCTAAACCAGGAGGTGCTTGCCCTTCTGGAGCACCCGGTCTCATTTTTCTGGTAGAGGTTCACGTGTTTAATCGAATTTGCTAGCTTCAAATTTTTTCTTTCCTATTTGGATTTTGATTTGAACATGTATTTGGTTTAAGCCTGTGCGTTATATTTGTGATTTACTGTATATCCAAGTTCCTTAAGTAATTCTTGTTGTATTTCTAATTTCAGAAATTGGAGACACTTCTACCAGCCAGACCTAAGGTTGATATTCCAGTAGGAGAGGACGTAGAGGAGGTTAATCTTGTAGAGTTTGATGATACTAGAGGTTCACGTAACCGAAACCGTCGTGAGGCCTATAACGACGACGATGATGATGACGATCATCACGGAGGACCAAGAGTTCAATGCGCACATCAATAACAACAGTTTATATTTTTAGATTGTATTTAGTTAAATATTGACAGAACAAGTGATGACTGTGATTGGTTTGAATGGGAGAGTATCAACATACATGTATCTGTTACCCGTAATGAGTGCAATGAAGAAAGCCATGTCAACTTTTATATCAGAAATCTGCCGACAACAAACACTTGATTTGAATCAGTGGGTATAGTTGTGTCTTGCATCATTAGGATGTCACTCATAACATCTGGAATCTTCCCTGAAAATTTGTTAAATGTCTTGCATTAAGAGGAATGTAACCCAAAACATCTAAATGTCTTGTATCATGGGAGTGTCAGTTGTAACATCTGGAATCTTTCCTGGGAAATTCTCAATGATGAGTGAAAACTGCTGTAGATCGGGTTCGGAGAAGCTGGAGCGCATTTTACATGTGTGATTAATAACTGTCAGAACCAGAGGTTTCATGTGTACCCAGTAAACCAATATACACATGGTTAGGTGACACAGAGTTGACCGTGCAAAAACTGGTGATTTAAATTAAATAATAAACTTCATTTGTACAAAAATAGTTTGGTAATTACATTTCACTTAACTGTTTTCAAAAGATTTTATCCAAATAAAAACATTACCAAATTATTTTTTCATGAATGTGAAGTTTTAATTGTGGAAAGATAAAAACTTCTATACTGGGACTATTTGAAAATATTTACAGTGATATAGAAGCAAGTTGAGTACATTTCGGCCCAAAAAGTTTTAAATTGTCAAGGAAAAGCTGACAGAAGTGCAGCAAAATTCAGGGCACACATTAGTGAGCAAGCTACCATGAGATTTATGACACAATATCCAATAAGTACTTGTTAAACTGGACAAATATGTTAAAAACTGCTTTAAAATTTTATTATCTGGAATTACTAAAATTAAAATTAAGTTTCATATGCCAATATAAGCTGTGTATCTTTTGGAGAGGTAAAAATTTAAATCTTTGGAATTCCAGAATACATTAATAGTGTTTTGAGTATGATTGGGACTTGAGGGAGTTGAATACCTTGTTTTTAATTTCTTCTATTCTTGCTGAACATGTACTGTAAACTGTAAACATATTAATTTTAGCAGTATACTAATTTTAGCAATAATATAGTAGCACTATTTTTAATCCACCTTGAAATTAAATACACTACTGTAAGAACCACTGTGAATGTGACAGTTAAATTCTCTTTATATCCATAGAAAATCAAATAAATTTGAATAAAGATCGATATTTTTCATTACTTGTACCTAGTCGTAACAGGAAATCTGTATGCGCATCCGCCATTAGCCCAAAATATATCTGCATAGGGAAAAACGTTGGTGCTATGGGGATTTACCATGTTGAAAAACCATGCAAATGGTGGCCTCTGTTGCGCATATGACGTAAAACATCACTAAGGACACCACTTCCGGTGTAAACATCGTCATTTTCGCATGTGTAAAATCCCCATACCGCCAACATTTTCCTTTTTACAGACATACTTTATGACAATCGCTGATGCGCATAGTAATAGTGCAAAAGGTGATCCACAAGATTTGATGCTTAGTTTTATCCAAATTATAATTTGTGCTAAAATTTGTACCCGTTAGAATGAATATGTTTGCAGTATTCAAAGTTGTCTTTTTAACATTTTTTGCTGCGTATCAAGTATGTATTTCCTGTTAAGAGGGATATTGAAAAATTAAAAATAATTACTTGAAATAAATGGTATATTTTTATGTATGAAATTATGCTTTAGATTTTCTAAAGCAGGTTTGTGTTGTTTTGTATGTTGTGTGTGAAAAATTGCAAGTTTTTAATATAATGTAAAATATTAAATTCTTTTTATATGTGTGTTTGTACATGTACAAGTTCTATTGTGAAATTTTGTGAAATGGCTGTTAATAGAAAGCTTTTACAAGGCTTTTACAAGATAAGTTCTTGTAAAAGTTTTTTCCCTAGCAAGTGTAAAATATCCCTTTGCATGACTACATTTATTCTGAAATTTTGAAATTTGAAATTCTGTTAAATTTAACTAATGGTGTTCCTTAATTAAAGTATAATATACTTTATCACTTTAAAATAATAGTATTATTTTCTATGAAAAGGCAACTTTTGAATCTGATATACTGCATAATGCACCACCTGAATTGTATATATTAATAATGAATATTATATATACTTGTACATTGATTTATTAACAAATTCAATTAATGAAAATGAACTAATGTACATGTAATAATTTTTATTTGGCTGTTTTTGTAATTTTCATAATATTAGACAAAAATAGTGTTTACATGAAATCTTAGCAACATGGATAATTTTGTTATCATATTTAACATCAGTACATCCCCGTTGACACATTTCCTGCATTATTTCTATGAATATGGTATTGCAGATCTAATACTATAATATTGAAGAAAGGGTATTTTAAAACCAATCTTGACCTCTAGTTCATTAGATTGTGTAAATTCCCCATTTTCTTCAAGAATGAATTTGAGGAATTTGTTCTTTAAATATTAATTACAGTACAACAGAAAAATAGTTTCAGATGAGAGGTGTCCTCAGATGTCATTATTATATGTATTTTTTACACATAACTCTGTAAGAATTTTCAAACATTGTGAAGTTTTAGTTTTTATTGACAACATGTATTAATGT